>CM065637.1:16551254-17151254 GCA_033220585.1 Dipteronia sinensis
AAATATATAAAATTTATGGAGACTATTTATATCTTTTAAAAAAATAATTCAAAAGAGCTCGGTGAGAGAAGCTCAAATCTGAAAAGATATAAAATAGCTTTTTCAATATTAAAAAAGAAAAACCATTGTTGACCATAGCTTTTAATATTAAAAAAACATTTTTGACCATAGCTTGAAATCAAGGTAGCTGGTAGAACATATACGAGGTACCGAATTTTTCAAAAATTAGGATACGAATACGGTAGAGATATATCAATTAAAATAATTTATATTCATATTTTCAAAAAATAATAGTAATGAAAGTTTTGAATATCTGTTTTTCCAACGGCACGCATTCAAAAATTTATCATCCGATGACATGAAGAAAGTCAAGAAACTCTAACCTATATTGTTTAAATAATTTAAGTTGACCCCTAATTTTTTTAATTCATATTTTGACCCCCATTTAAAAAAAAAAAAAAAAACTAATTGCAACTGCCCTATTGTATCCTCCGCGTGTCCATACATTGTACTCCGCATGTCCCCTCTGTTGACTTTCAAAAAAATTAACAGACACAATTTTAGAGTATCGGATAAGTGTCCAATGATATCCGATGAGTGTTGGACACGGACCCCATGCCTTTTTTGGAGTTTCCCCGCAACCTAGCTTGAAATCAAATGAAATCAAAACAAGAGCTTTAAGCTTAAAATCGACTTTTCAATGAAAAAAATAAAAATAAGAACAAATTACACCAAACTCTCCTGAGGTTTGTTCTTTTACACACGAAAACAACTTTACCTTTAATTGACACTCACATCCCCCGCCGTTAGAGTTTGACCATTAAATGTGAGAGTTGACCGTTAAAATATTAAAAAAGACATAAATACCTCTGATTCTCTAAAAGTCTAAAATAACTAATTACACTAAACTCTCCTGAGGTTTTCTATTTTACACATAGAAACAACTTTATTGATAATTGACACTCACCTCCCCTACCATTAGTTAAAGTTGGTCAAATTAAACTGTAGACCAGTTTTAACTATCAAAACTAAGGATAATTTAGTCATTTGAAACATTTTAAATATATATATATATATATATATATAATTGAATAAACATTCTAAAATTAAGGTTTTTTAAAGGTATTTTAAAATGAAGATTAAGTGGAAAAAAAAAACTGTTTTTGAAATTAAGATTTTTTTTGGAAAGAAAAATATGATTAATCGAAAACTAAGAATAAAAATCGGAAATTTTCATTAAAAAAACGGATAGTCCTATCTAATTTAAAAGAAATTCAAATTAAATTAAAAAAAAAACAGCAAATCTTAATACCTTTAACAGTTCGCCATTTCCACCAATAACACAAATCACAATTCCTTCATAATTTATTTTTATTTTTTTATTTTTTTATTTTCTTAAAAAAAATTTCTATTTATTAAAAAAAATTCAAAATTTTAATTCTGTTTCTTTGGAAAAAAAATATTTTTTTCTTATTTATAAATAGATTTTGAGCTTTTTTCCTTTTTAAATTTTTTTTGAACAAATTGCACCATATTAATTAGGGAGCGATTGTGATTTGCGTTGTTGATAGAACTAGTGAACTAGCGAACTGGCAAACTTTTAGGAAGAAATCTGGCTCAATCTCTCATGGAGGAGATGGAACAAATTAGGAAGAGATTGTGATTTGTGTTGTTGGTGGAACTCGTAAACTTTTAAAAGCATTAAGATTTTTTTTTAATTTGAATTTCTTTTAAATTAGATTGGAATGTCCATTTTTTCTATTGAAAAATTATGTGCTTTTTTTTAATTCTTAATTTTCAATTAATCTTATTTATCTTTCCAAAAAATATCTTAATTTTTAAAAAAGTTTTTTTTTCACTTAATCTTGATTTTAAAATACTTTAAAAAAAATTCATTTTAAAATATTTATTCAATTTATATATATATATATATATATATATATATATATATTAAAATGCTTCAAATGACTAAACTATCCTTAGTTTTAATAGTCAAAACTGGTCTACTGTTTAATTTGACCAACTTTGACTAACAGTAAGGGATGTGGGTGTCATTTATCAATAAAGTTGTTTCTGTGTGTAAAAAAGCAAACCTCAGGAGAGTTTGATGCAATTAGTTCTTTTAGAATTTTAGTGAATCAGAGGTATTTCTGTCTTTTATCATTTTTAAATGGTAAACTCTCACACTTAATGGTCAACCCCTAATGGCAGGGGAAGTGAGTGTTAATTAACGGTAAAGTTATTTCCACGTGTAAAAGAGTAAACCTTAGAGGAGTTTGGTGTAATTTGTTCTAAAAATAAAATCCCAAACGTCGTTCCATGCAGCAGCAATATAGATTTTTGAAAGGGCAAATTGCACTGAACCCCTTGAGGTTTGGACAAGTTACACTTAGATGGAAAAATTTCTTTATTATACATTAATACCCTAAAAACTTAAATTTGACTTTAAAAATGCCTAAAATGCTCATAGTTGGCTTATGACCTTGTAGACTTAATATTAATATATCTTTAGCCTCTGGCTCTTTTCTCCAATTTTCTAACTTTGTTTTAGCTTTATATATTCTTTCTTTATCTTTATAATCTTTATAACTTTCTTTGGAATCATGTATTCCACGTTTTGCTAAATAATCATCTATTCTAGATTCTGGTAAATCTTCTATATCAGGGATCCTACCACTTTGTCCGCTACCTTGTCCTTCTTCTACTTTTGGTTTATCTTCTCCTACAAAGACTTCATTTTCTATATAACATATATCGTGCAGACTATTTCTAAGTTGGTCAAAATTCATATTTTCTAGAAGGATTTCATCTATGTCATTGTCATCTAAGTCTAGATTATTACAAATATTTTCAAATATATTATCTGGTAAATAATCGTTAGGTTCATTATTTGTGCTTTCCTAATTTCTTCTACTTCTAAATGAAGTTGATCCAGAAGCTAGATATTATAGATAAAAAGCAAAAGAATAGTAGTAAAGACAAGGAGGTAATCTCTGAAAGGCCGCTTGATATTATAAATATTACCCTAATGAGGGATCAAGCAAAAAATATATATAAAGCGGTAGAAAATCTACCTACTGAATTAAAGCAAACCCTCTCCAAGAATCGAGACCATATAATAGACTTAATCTTTAATGAACCTAACGATTATTTACCAGATAATATATTTGAAAATATTTGTAATAATCTAGACTTAGATGACAATGACATAGATGAAATCCTTCTAGAAAATATGAATTTTGACCAACTTAGAAATAGTCTGCACGATATATATTATATAGAAAATGAAGTCTAATGAGAAAAACGGGGTGGCTATCTACACAGGTCTTTCAAGATCCCATGGTTTGTACTGCCTCAAAACGAATTTTCAAATGCTCTTAAAGTCCATAAATGCCTATCAACAGGACTTACACACAGGACCACCAAGGAGTTTTTAATAGAAAATTATAAAATCTTGTTTCAATAAAAACGGGACTCTACTAGACACGTTTACAGTATAAATAGCCTCAGCATTTTTCAACAAAATTACAAGGACCCAGTTACACTAAAATTTAATATTCATCTTATATTTTCGCTAACCTGACAAGACTTCCTAGGTTTTAAAACAGATAAAAAGAAAAGATTGAGACTTGAGAATGCTTACTTTGATCGGATATATAGAATATTCACAGCTTTATTGATGATTGAGAAAATAGTACATAAAGAAAATTACAGGGGAGTTATTGAGAGCTCTGAGTTTGCAAAGAGAAAGAGTGAGAAAACAAGTGTGTTTTTACAACTGAGAGCTAGACCCATATTTATACAAGAAAGAGATAAGCATGGCCTAAACAATGGCCGACACTAGGATATTTTTTTACAGAAAAGTGTACAGAAATAGTTGATCTTATCTTCTTATCTTCTTATCTTTTAATTTATTGAAAGGCTTCGATCTTATCTTCTTATCTTCTCGTCATTCGTGATCTTCATTATTGCTATGCTTTTACTATTTTTGTCTGCTGCTGCCGACGCTTTACTATTGACTAACATTATCTTGTTTTGTCGACACTTGCTTTTGATTTAAGTGTTAAGATTATGATAGGCTTCATCATCTAAATTATTTAAGTGTTAAGATTATGATAGGCTTCATCATCTAAATTATCGTCTTCTTCTAAGAGAGGATCGTCTTCTAGAAATGTAGGATCACTAAAGGTGTTTTCTTCTTCTTCCTGAAGATCTCTAAGAGCTTCATCTGTTTCCGGGCTGAGAAAAATCCAAGGAATTGGGTATTTGAACCACACTGAATTGTTTCTTATGAAAATGGACATGTGTGGTGTTTGACCAACCAGCTTAGGTCTTATAGAATTTATGCAGAGAAAATATTTTTCGGCCCTGTACCGTTGAAGATATTCAGGGCAAATGTCATCACATTCTAAAGGTGGATTTCCTTCATGCATAAAAGAGACAGGGTAATCATATGGGACTATCACAATATAGTGATAGGCTGGGAGAAAGTTTGTCATCCTGTAGGGTTGGCTGATGATCCATTCACAGGGAAGAGAGTCTATGTCTAAACAGAAACCTTTTCGCCCTCCATACATTCTTAGTGACTGTTGAAGTTTATCTGGAAGGAAAGCGATTTTTAGTATATTGGTAGCATGAAGGCTATCAATCATACCATAGCTAAATAGTTCTTCAATACCAACTTGTCCAAGATCTGGGATATTAAATTCGAGTGGGAAAATATCCAGATTTACTTGAACCGTTATAAATTTGTACCAAATTTGCTGATATCGTAATCGTTCGTGTAACAATGTAGTCATACCGTTAGGTATTCCTACGCTTTGAGCTAAAAACTTTTGTATTTTTAGAAAACGTTTCAAACTATCATTTTTAGCATAGCCAAAAATGGTTTGCTTTAATTCAGTAGGTAGATTTTCTACCGCTTTATATATATTTTTTGCTTGATCCCTCATTAGGATAATATTTATAATATCAAGGGGCCTTTCAGAGATTACCTCCTTGTCTTTGCTACTATTCTTTTGCTTTTTATCTATAATATTAGCTTCTGGATCTGATCAGTTAACTGTTCAGCTTCATCCAGCTTCTGCTTTAAGACTTTATTTTCAGCTTGTAGCTTATCTAAAAGTTCATTCATTGTAGCTTTACAATGGTCTAATTCTTCAGAAATTGAATTTTTTGCTTCATTGATTCTTTTAAAATGATTCATAAAACTTTGAACTTGGTTTCGATCGTAAGTGACTCCATTAAATTCCAAAATAGGTTCGAAACCATCTTGATTTTGCAAAAATATTCTTAAAGAGATGTTAGCTTCTTCTAAGGAATAAAAGCCTTTGAAAATGGGATTTGGAAAATCTTCAACATAGCTAGCAGTTTCTTGCCATGTAGAATAAATTCTAACTTTTCTTCCTTTATAAACTACGTAATAGGAAAACTTACTATTTTCGACAAAATACTGGCTTAAAATATTAAGCGAGTTTAGAAAACCTTTGTTATCATTTCTAAAAAACCAAATGTTATTAAGTAACGCTTGCTGAGGTTTTGTAAGCTTGTCTTTTAAAACTTTTAAAGGTTGGAAAGGGACTCCTGGACTATAATTAATAGTATAAGATCCTATGCTAAGCTTTTCTGTACTAATGCTTGATGATGCTGGGTAACTAAAGCTTTTCTGAATATTCTTTGAGCTTCCTGCCATTCCTGCAATAGTTAGCAATCTATTAGTCTTGACAAAATATCAGCTACTGTATTATCTTTTCCGCTTATATGTTCGAAAACAGCTTTGTATCCTCTACCAGTTAAAGTTTCTAGAAAGCTTAATCAACGCTTAAAGAATTCTTTTTCTCAAAATTCTTCTTTTGAACCTTTTTATAAAATTCTACAATATTATTGTAATCTGTTCTAACTGTAAAAGACTCATTTTGTATATAAATATGAAAGGTATTTAATGAGTTTATTATTCCTAAAATTTCTAGCTATGTGCTAGATTTTCTACTTTCCGGTT
Organism: Dipteronia sinensis; assembly: GCA_033220585.1. Taxonomy (NCBI): domain Eukaryota; kingdom Viridiplantae; phylum Streptophyta; class Magnoliopsida; order Sapindales; family Sapindaceae; genus Dipteronia; species Dipteronia sinensis. Next base: position 16,557,253 of record CM065637.1, read on the forward strand.
CAGTAAACTTACCACTAGCATATTTTGGTATCTCTTCTGTGTTCTTTGGGCTATTATTTGTGGGCTTTTGGATTAGTATTCCGGCCCATCCTTTACCACTGGCATCTATTTGTAATATCTTGTAATAACTCTCTATTGACAGTGAAATGGGCTTTAAGGTTTTTACTATTTCTTTTATTCTTTTTACTAATTTTACGTCTTCAGTATTAAAATATTTTTGACCGTTTTTACTAAGCTTATTGTAAAGTGGTCTTACTAGTGTATTTAAATTAGGGATAAACTGTCGTCCATAATTTAATAATCCTAAAAACTTTTGTAATTCTTTTGTTTCTTCTATTTTGTCAGGGAATCCTAAAATCTTTGTTGTAATATGCGGTTGCAATTCTATCTTCCCTTTATCGATAGTTAATCCTAAAAAGTCTATCTTATTTTTAAATAATTCTACTTTCTTTTTTGAAATTATTATCCTTTAATGCATCAAGGACTTTATTAACATGAACGGTATGTATATATCTATTGTTACTAAAAACAAGAATATCATCTATGTAAACAATACAAAAACTGGAATATTTTTTAAAAACTTTATCCATTCTAGCTTGAAAAACTTGAGGTGCATTTTTTAATCCAAATGGCATGACTAACCATTCAAGATGACCTTCAGGGCAACTAAAAGCTGTCCAAGCTACTGACTCTTCATCTAACTTTATTTGCCAAAAACCGCTTTTGCAATCAAACTTAGAGAACCAAGATGCTTTTTGTATACAGTTTACTAATTCATCTTTATTAGGGAGTTTATAGCTATTTCTTAATGTATTATCATTTAGTCTTTTATAGTTAATTACCATTCTGCTTTTGCCTCTTTTTTGTTCACTATGGTTTGATACTATAAAAGCTGGGCTTCTATGTCTACTTGTGCTTCTTCTTATTACTTTTAAATCTAATAAATCTTCTATATGCATTTTGCATTCTTTCCTATCTTCTAAGCTATAGGCTAAATCTTGAGTTATGATTGCAATATCAGGGTTTATTATTTCTATCTTATAGATTTCTTTACTTTCTGTATTTATTGGATTTTCACCTATTATGTTTAGGGTTTCTAATTCTTCTAATTTTTGTTTTATTTCAGTTGGCCAATTTTTACAGTCCTCTAATCCGCTTATATTATTACATTCTTCTTTTAAATATTCTTCTAATTCGTATGTGCTTAAGATTCCGTCGGTTTCGCTTAATTCCAATTCTTCTAATAGAGAGTCAAAGTATTCTAAAGAAATGGGTTCTTCTATATTATTAGTTTTCTTTATATACGGTAGGTTTTGTGTTTCTAGCTTTGGTTGAACAAAAGTTGACTTTTTAAAGAAGTTTACACCATTTGGTGTGATCAACATGCTTCCATTATTTCCTAATATAAAATTCAATCCTAAAACAAACTTATGACTACTGTTTTGCTTCGTGACTAAGGTTTGAGGTAAATTATGGGTTTCGCCATTAATTCGTATTGGTATATTAATTATACAGTCAGTTATTTGTATTATATTTCCACTAAAAGTTCTTAGTCCTATATCTGCTCCTAATTGTGTCCTATGTTCTACTGGAGCTAAGCTTTCATGAATTATACATTTGTTGGCTCCTGTATCAACCATAACTTTAGTTTTTATACTTTTTGTCTTATATAGAATTTTTACATCTATTATTATAAGTTCACTACCAGCTCGATTTACTTCATTTTTTTCTATATATTTTTCAACACAATTTTTACAATAATAAAGTGTTTTGCTTATTTCAATATTTTTATAACCTTTATTAAATTCTTTATAACAATCTTTGCAGCTTTTTCCTAAAAATGATACTATTTCTTCTATTGTATTTATGTCTGAGTTATCGGTACTACTGCTTTCTATAACTTCTTCAGCTTCAGATGACCCATCTGAATCACCTTTTCTAAGTTTAGATTATCGTCTAGATCTTCGTCTTTTTTATCATCGATTACACATATACTCTCATTATCTGATAGATTTTCAATATTATTAATATCTATCTCTTCTAAATTTTCTATATCTTCTATTTCGATCATATTGGCTTTAACATTTTTTGCTTCTGGACAGTTTGGCTTTATATGTCCTATTTTTCCACACAAATAACACTTACAATCTTTATGACTCTTTCTTTTATAGATTTTTCTTCCTTTATTTAAGGCTTTCTTAACTTTTTCTTTATTAGTTTTATATTTCATAAAATTCTTCACGTAAGGTTTGCTATACTTATTTTTATATTTCTTTCTATACATTTTGTCCTTATACCTTTTGTCTTTATTTTTATAATATTTACTACTCCTTTTGTACTTATGTTTATAGTTCTTTATTCTTCCACAACCTAAAGTGGGTACTTCATACAAATCTATGCACATTCTACTAAACTGTTGTTGTGCTTGTCTTCTAAGCTTTTCTTCATCACAAAGGTCTCTAATTTTTTGTCTAACAAATTCTACTGCAGGGATTAAAGAAACTTGCCAAAATAAACCTTCGTCTTTTCTACTTTTGAACCATTCACTTAAATCCTTATACAATCGTTCACCTATCTTTCCTGGTGATTTGGTTACAAACTTCATTAATAATTCTTCGTCGTATGGTCTTCCTATTTGACTCCAATATTTATAAAATAAATCTACATAATGATCAAAATAATGTAAATCACATATCTTTAACTGTGCTAAGCTTCTAATTGCTCTAATTTGCTTTTGAGTATCATCTACTTCTTCCATTGATGATCCTAAAATACATTTTCTAATACCATCAATAAAACTCAAAACTGTTATATTAGTTTCGAATTCATCTAATTCTAGCTTTCTAGTTTCATCCTTTTCATGTATTCTCTCCATCCTAAATATACTTGTTTTTCATTGTATCCTAACGTACTTTCAAGATATACTAATTTATATTTATAATCTACAATACTACTCAAGGCTTTCATGGAATGTCTAATTAAATTTCCTTCCCATTTATTAAATATGGTTTTCCATTCACTAGGCCTATGACCTTGTAGACTTAATATTAATATATCTTTAGCCTCTGGCTCTTTTCTCCAATTTTCTAACTTTGTTTTAGCTTTATATATTCTTTCTTTATCTTTATAATCTTTATAACTTTCTTTGGAATCATGTATTCCACGTTTTGCTAAATAATCATCTATTCTAGATTCTAGGTAAATCCTCTATATCAGGGATCCTACCACTTTGTCCGCTACCTTGTCCTTCTTCTACTTTTGGTTTATCTTCTCCTACAAAGACTTCATTTTCTATATAACATATATCGTGCAGACTATTTCTAAGTTGGTCAAAATTCATATTTTCTAGAAGGATTTCATCTATGTCATTGTTATCTAAGTCTAGATTATTACAAATATTTTCAAATATATTATCTGGTAAATAATCATTAGGTTCATTAAAGATTAAGTCTATTATATGGTCTCGATTCTTGGAGAGGGTTTTAAGCTTATCTATTCTTTGTTCTAAATGTAACATATTAATTTCATTATCAGAATCTTCTTCTATTAATAGACTCGCTTTCTTTTTATAATCTTTGAATTTTTGGAAAGTCTGGTTTCTTTTGTCAACATATATACTACTGTTTTCAGGTACTTCTAATTCTTGGCTTTCCAAGTCAGGTAACTTCCATTCTAATCCTTGTAATTCGCTTTTCTTAAGCTTATTAGGGACTTGCATTTGTACATAATCACTATGAAAATGTTCGACTATACTTTTATTGATAAATCTAAACTTTTTATGATATTTATTGTAACATCTACCTAAAACAAATATTTTTACTCTAAGGTTCTTATATTCTGCATTCATATTAAAACCTTTGGTTTGTATGCTCAATCTTATTTTACTACAAAATTCATTTATGTCTATATCTATATCTGGCAGGCATCCTACTACTGCAACTTTGTTCCTAAGGTCTACTTCAGCTGTGGCTAGCTGAGCTTGTTCATGGCAATTAAATCTTCCATCATACAAATACAGATGTGCTTTTGTATCTAATCCTGCTCTTGTTTGGCTGAGTATACCTATGATTACTACGCCTAAATGTATTGCTGAATAGCCATTATTTTTTAATTCTTTAGCACTTTGAGGGCTAATTAATGTAACTTCTTCTCTATTATTTACTACAGCAATTGTAAATTCATCTTTGTAAACATATAAGCTACTTCTGAGACTATCTAAAATTCCTTCGCTATATAAATTTTTCTTCTGGACTTTCTTAAATCCTATTTCTAACATCTTGTTTACATCTTCTTCTTGAATTAAATCTTCTTTTTTATGAATTATTTCTTTTCCCTTACTACTATAATTAAGTAAGTTTCTAACTTATATTATTTTATACTTTATTTTTTTTTATCTTTTAACCAAAAGCTTTATAAATTTTAATAAAAATAAAAAAATTAAATAAAAAATAAGATTTATTAAATAAATAAATAGTTTTAAAAATTAAATAAATAAATTGTTTTAAAAAAAAATAAATAGTTTTAAAATAAAATAAAATAAATAATTTAAAAATTAAATTAAAATTGTTTTAAAAAATAAAATAAATAAATAGTTTAAAAAAATTAAATAAATAAATAGTTTCAAAAAATAAATAAATAAATGAAACAAATTTAAAACATTAATGTTTTCGGGATATCCATTAATAGGGACAAGAAAAACTCTAAATATCCAAACTTATTTATTTATATATTTTTAAAATATTTTCTTAGAATATTTTTTTTATTTTTTAAAAATATTTATTTATTTATTTAATTTTTAAAACTATTTAGTTATTTAATTTTTTTAAAACTATTTATTTATTTATTTTAAAACTATTTATTTATTTTATTTTTTAAAATTATTTATTTATTTACTAAATCTTAGTTTTTATTTAATTTTTTTATTTTTATTTAATTTTATAAACTTTTTGATTAAAAGATAAAAAAATAAAGTATAAAATAATATAACTAGGGGCATTTTAGATATTTTTAAAATCAAATTTAACTTTTGGGGGTGTTAATGTATAATAAAGAAACCTTTCCATGTAAGTGTAGTTTAACTAAACCCTAAGGAGTTCAGTGCAATTTGCCCTGTTTGAAATAGGGATTTGAACTTTGAAGTGTCAAAAACGCGCCGTTTTGGTCCGTCTCTTCCGTCAAAGCATGTTACAACTACCACAACTACTTGGGCGGATCTTCCGATGCTGACCATCTTAGTAAGCTCTACAAAACATACATGGTCACGTCTCTCCAAGAATGAAGAGAAATCATTATCGGTCTCCAACAACAGAGTTTTATCATTCGCTTCTTCAACGTCTCTGTCTCCTTTCACAGCTGCAATCAATAATTCTCTTTAATGGTACAGTCTCTAAACTCCTATCAGTAGTGTTGTCGTTTGCCGTTTTAGTTCAATATTTTAGGCATGGAGATTCCACTCTTGCGTTACCAAAGTATATCACTAGATCAGATCCAAAGTAGTTGTAGCAGCTTCCCTTTTTCGTTATCAGATAATAAGGTTTTCAAGGACAGATCGTTGTTCGATAGAAGAAAATGGAAGAATCCTTTTACTAGAATCAAGTGTTGTTCTTTGTTGGAACAAGGGCTGAAGCCGCGGCCGAAGCCCAATAAAATCAATGTTGAGGAATTGAAAGAGAGTAAGTTGCCGGAGGCTCCGGTGAAGAAACCCAGTCCTGGTTTTTGTAGTCAGATAGAGAAGTTAGTGTTTAACAGAAAGTATAGGGAGGCACTTGAATTGTTTGAGGTTTTGGAGTTTGAAGGTGGTTTTGATGTGGGTACTAGTACCTATGATGCGTTAGTGAGTGCGTGTATAGGATTGAAGTCTATTAGAGAAGTCAAGAGAATTTATAATTACATGCTTAGTACTGGTTTTGAACCTGATCTGTATATGAGAAACAGGGTGTTGTTTATGCATGTGAAAATGGGTATGATGATAGATGCACGTAAGTTGTTCGAGGAAATGCCTGAAAGGAATGTAGTTTCGTGGAACATCGTAATTACAGGGCTTGTTGACTCGGGAGCTTATCTGGAGGCATTTCGTTTGTTTCTAGTTATGTGGGAGGAGCTGTCTGATGGTGGTTCTCGGATTTATGCCACGATGATACGGGCAGCTGCCGGACTGGGACTCATTTCTGTAGCAAAGCAGTTGCATTCTTGTGCCATTAAAATGGGTGTTAGTGATGATGGTTTTGTGTCATGTGCATTGATCAACATGTATAGTAAATGTGGGAGCATTGAAGATGCACACGGTGTTTTTGATGAGATGCCAGAGAAGACTACAGTAGGATGGAACACAATCATAGCAGGTTATGCACTTCATGGTTATAGTGAAGAAGCTCTAGATTTGTATTACGAGATGCTTGACTCTGGGGTCAAAATGGATCATTTTACATTTTCTATGATTATAAGAACTTGTACAAGGCTAGCTTCGTTGGAACATGCCAAGCAAGCTCATGCTGGGCTAGTTCGTCATGGTTTTGGATTAGATGTTGTAGCAAACACAGCACTTGTAGACTTTTACAGCAAATGGGGAAGGATAGAAGATGCTCGACACGTGTTTGACTTCATGCCCCGCAAGAATGTCATATCTTGGAATGCCTTGATTGCTGGATATGCTAATCACGGTCGTGGAGCCGAAGCTGTCGAGTTGTTTGAGCAGATGGTCGGTGGAGGAATGAAACCCAACCATGTCACTTTCCTTGCTATTTTATCTGCTTGTAGCCATTCAGGATTATCGGAATGCGGGTGGAAAATTTTTAAATCAATGAGTACCGATCACAAGATCAAGCCTCGTGCTATGCATTATGCCTGTATGATTGAGTTATTGGGTCGAGAGGGACTCCTAGATGAAGCCTTTGCCTTAATACGAGATGCTCCCTTCAAACCTACAGCAAATATGTGGGCTGCCTTGCTAACGGCTTGTCGAGTTCATGAGAATTTAGAGCTTGGGAAATTTGCTGCAGAGAATCTCTATGGAATGGAACCTGAAAAGCTTTGTAATTATGTTGTACTTCTGAATGTCTATAACAGTTCTGGCAAGTTAAAGGAAGCTGCAGCTGTCGTTCAGACCTTAAGACGAAAGGGTTTGAGAATGCTTCCAGCATGCAGTTGGATTGAAGTCAGGAAACAACCACATGTTTTCCTCTCCGGAGATAAAAGCCATATCCAAACAAAGGAGATATACAAGAAAGTGGATAGCTTGATGTTGGATATTTCAAAACATGGATACGTTCCTGAGGAAAGAACTTTGCTTCCTGACGTAGATGAACAAGAACAGCGAGTATTGATGTACCACAGTGAGAAACTGGCTGTAGCTTTTGGGTTGATCAACACTCTAGATTGGATGCCGTTGCAAATTGTGCAAAGCCATCGAATTTGTTGTGACTGCCACAATGCAGTCAAATTGATAGCTGCGGTTACAAGACGGGAAATTGTTGTGAGGGATGCTAGCAGATTCCATCATTTCAAAGATGGGGTGTGTTCTTGTGGTGATTATTGGTAATGGTAAAAATAGTCATTTTACAGTGGAGCTAAGAGTTTTATCATCTGTATTTTTTTTTGTCAGTCATTTTCTTCGATAGATATACAATAATGTTAGCATATGCTGTAGTTGTAGTCTATAAAGATCATAAGGTTTAGTATATGCTGTAGTTGTAGTCTATAAAAGTCATAGAGTAAAACTGGAACTTTTCGAATTGATTTATTGTTAGCTGTCAAAAAGCAGTTGTGCCCAACGGTAAGTGAAAGACTTCTTCCACATCTATTGTGCAGTACCCGTGCATAATGCCCAGACCAGAAAGCAAGAAGAAGATAGCACGGGGTACCTTACCCGTGCACTACTCGTGCACTATATGCGTCAGGTGTAGCCACATCAGCAAAATCAGACCTATTTTAGGAAACCTATATAGAATCTTATGTTAGGTCAGTCACACGTCCACACACTATTTAACATCACACTGTTCCTCGCTCTAGATCTAAAAACCATTATCTCCCAAATCATCTAAAACCCATATACATCATCTTCATCATTTTGTACTAATCAAGAAGGATATTGGAGGTGGATTCAAGCTTAAAGGAAGAAGGTCTTACATGGGTCTTTTATATTTCTTTCCTCCTTATCATTTTCTTACATTTGTCATGAGTAGTTAAACCCAAATTGGGAGTTGATGTAATTAATTCATAGATTGTGGGATTTCCACCATTTTGATTGATTAATATAGTTCCATTCAATTTGCTTAATTGTGTTTAATTATCTTTTGAATTAAGTAGGTATTCCAACTCTTGATTTTTGTTGATCGATTGAATTTATTTAATTAACTAAGCTTTAATGGAAATCTTTGTGAACCGGGTAGGCACTCCAACTCCCATTTTACTTTGTAGTTGATTTTGGTCTTTAATGCATTTAATACTCACTTTTGGTTGGGTAGGCACTCCACCACCCAACTCATTATAGAGGTTGAATTGTGGTTTCTTTTTGAGCTAAAGAGGCACTCTAACACTTGGTTTACATTAGACACCAATTTATATTTTTAATCATTTACACCTAAGGTGTTTAACCAAGCTTAATTGAATTGGAAGGGATATGTTGTGAGCACTTCAATCCGACATATCCCGACCAAGTAAAAATGGTGGATTGTGAACACTCCAATCCAAGCCAACCCGGCTACCTTACATCTATCCAAAACAAAAATAAAATGGGTGGATTGTGAGCACTCTAATCCAAGTCATCCCGGAAACTCTAGCTAAGAAGATTAGCCCTATATCGAAATCGAATCGGTCTTCATAAGCGGAACTCCCACTATTTGTGTCTATATTTCATCGACTCCCATATCTCTCATAATACACTTTTCACACACATTTTCATTATCTTAAGTTTAATAGTAGTTGCATTTTCATTTAATTCCTATGATCAATCATTTCAATTTACTTTTATTGCACTTTGTTTTTATTGTATTTATTACTAGAGTAAAGATTTGATCATAGCTATATCTCGATCTCCGTGGACGATACCTTAACTTGTAACATTACTTGTTTAATACATTTAAGTGTATAGTTGCGGTTTTATAAATTTTGTTTTAATATTGTATATACGATAAATGCGTGTCAAAAATAGCGCCGCTGTCGGGGATCGAACCCCGGTCACATGCGTGACAGGTAGGAATACTTACCACCGTACTACAACGACAAATAAAATAAAATTGGACAAAAGTTGAGGCAAGTGAAAATGATCGGTAGTTCAGTACCCACACTAGTAATTGATAATGCAATTGAATCAAATGAACAATTACCGGATACTACAATTCGGTTACTATTTTTATTGATTTGTTAGCACATACAAATAAAAAAAATTTCCGTTTGGACTTTGGCGGGTACTGACTACTAATAAAATTTTGTAACAAACTTTTGGTTTTATTGACTTTTTAATTTGGATTTTTTTTTTTCGTTTTCTCCTGGTATAAATGAAAAATAAAAATGAAAATGGATTATATAAGGAATCAAAATAAAAATTCAAGGGAAAATGAAATAACTTAATTTTTATTGATTTATTATTTATTTACAATTGTAATATCATTTTCCGGCTGTCAAAAATTTTTTCGTTACTTTTTAGTTTTCTTCCATATCTCATGCAACTTATAAAAAATAAATGAAAAACTTGTATATTCAATGGAGAGTTAAAATATAACAAAATAGCGTAATGATTTTGTTGCACCTGTATCAATTTTCATTAATGTGATATTCACATGAATTTCATTTTTTTTTTAAAACTCACATTATTATATGCCTTACAAAATGCAGTAGCACGTCAATGGAAATATTAAATAGTGGAAATGGTGAGAAATGTCACCTTTTTGTCTCGTTGTTGCACCAACGTCACCGGTTTAATAAATTATGTTTAAAAGGCACCTATTTTGGTGAACTACCAAAATTGCCCTTAAATAATCAATTTTTTATTGTCTCTGTACTTCCATCTCCACACTTGAAACACTGAACGCAGTAACTCCTCTCTTTCTCTCTCTACAATAAATTTCAAAACTACTCAACGTTCTTCAGCACAACAAGATAATATGTTTGTCTGAAATACTGTTTTTTATCCTTTATTTTTAAAAAACGTTCCAACCAGGCCCAACCCACTAAGGCATCCGGTTACATCAAACACGTGGTCAAATGACTCATTAAAGTGGCCTTGACCACACCTCAATAACATATCAAACGTTACCCAAAGCTTAACGTTAGACAAAATGGCTTAAATGCCTTAAATTGCCAGATCCATATGGATCAAAACAAGTGATTAATGGCCTGAGATCCACACCCTCACTTAAAAGACCTGAACGTTGGAGGCTTCAGGCATTCATTATAAATAACACACCCCTCTCTAGAAGAAGGGGTCCTGCTTTTTCACAATACATACACACAAAGCCATAGCTCTGCAAATCTCTCCTTTCATTTATTTCATCTAGCTCGACGCTTAGCAAAGTCAACCTACACACCCAATCGAGCTAAGTCGAGCTTGTCTCGACGAGCCGTCTAACAAAACTAACAGCAGTCTTAGCGCCTACTTGATATTAACCTCCTTGATACTTAGCATTGCTATTCGATAACAACATCAAATTTCACGCTCGATAAGAGACGTTGAACCTACAATTTTCTTGTAATTACTTTGGTTTTATTTACTTTATCTCACACAATATACTGACTTTAGCGTTGGAGAGTCCCTTAAAGGGTCCACCCCCTCCAGTGGATTTGACCACCACTCTTTTTTTTAATCTTATTTTACAGGTTGCCAGTGCCCAACTCGACTATTTTACTAATTGTTGATCCGATCGACTATAGTTTGGTGCCTACCATGGGTCCCTAGCCATTTTCCTTTTCAAAAACCGCCATTCCACCTAGACGTCAAACGAGATAATGACCGAAGTAACCAATTCCATGGCTTTCGTGACCCGACTAGCACTCTTGGTGTGCTAGATGGCTAAGAACATTGCTAAGTTGCGTTTGCTCGAAGAAGAGAATACAATTGTTCGAGTTCAAAACCTGAAATTGCAGAACAAAGTGGATTCGCTGTCAAACAATGTGGTGTCGACCTCCAAGCAAGCGCCACTCGATCCGCGGTCCGAACAAAGCAGACGACATGATAATCGATCTACCTAAGTGGAGATCTAAGTTCCCAACCTCAACGAACCAATATTGACGACGTATCTGAATACCATACCAACAAATCTGTCGACCCCATTTGGAACTCAAAGGGACTTGAATCATGATGCATTGAACCAAGAATTCCCTGTGAAAACTACAATATCGAACGACACGGTAAGAACACTTCCCATTTTCTCTGACCCTGATGTCACTCGCAGGTTCGGAAGATGGAGGCAATGATCCAAAGGATCCCTAGGATGCTTGCACCAATCAAGCAAAATGCAACCAACATCTTCGTAGACTTACCCTTTGTGGATGAGATCGCAATGGTTGAAATGGCTAAAAAGTTCAGCTTCCCAAATATGAAACAGTATGATGGAACAACCGACTCAGACGATCACATCGCTCAATATAAGCAACGAATGTTCAGTGCAGCCATTCCTCGAGATCAGAGGAAAGCATGCATGTACAAAGGGTTCGAGTCAAGCCTCATTGGCTTAGCTCTTCAGTGGTATACCAACCTACCTAACGTGTCGATAAGCTCGTTTGCTCAGTTGACCAACACCTTTGTGGAGCAGTTCGCGAGTAATAGAAAGCTGGAGAAGCAATCAGATGACCTCTACACCATCACTCAACGTAGAGGAGAATGATTATGTGATTTCGTAGGTCGCTTCAATAAAGAAAATGTATCAATCCCCAACTGTAATCCTACAACTGTTATATCTGCTTTTAGGAAAGGATTGTAGCACGACTCCGACCTATACAAGGAATTGACCAAGTACCCCTATCGAATGATGGAAGACGTCATCGCCAAGGCCTGGGCTCAAATCAAATGGGAAGATGACGAAGCCAATTATCATCATTCGACCCAAACTCAAACAGACAACAGGCGAAACCAGCATGTTGACAGGAGGTCAACAGAACAGCGGGACGAGTCGAAGAAAGTGAGGGATAATAGATCCAGAAGGAGACCATACGATAGGCAGCCGCAATCAGATAATCGTTTGTGTGCTTGAATTCTCGATTACAACCTCAACATAGAACCAACTGAGGTAATAAATGTTTTCAAAAGTATGGGAACCACTGTTAAGTGGCCTCCCAAAATGTCAACTCCCTCAGAGCATAGTATTCGAACAAGTGGTTCGAGTTCTATGGCGATCACGGCCATCGAACAGACGAGTGCATCGCTCTAAAATTCGAAGTTGCCGAGCTCTTGAAGCAAGGCAAACTTAAAGAATTCCTAACTGTGTGGGGCATTTTTGGAAGGAACCCACTTTAGGTGCTGTTTAAACTTAAATTTTTAAATGAGTGATACTTTTAAAATTCATCCTTAAAAAAGTATTAATAAATTTTTGAATCCTAAACTTGACCCGGTCCACCTAATCATATGGCTTGCACGCGAGCTTAGCTCTTGATTTGAGGTTCGGGTGCAGGCTAAGCTTGGGTTGTTTAACCCATTTGACACCTTTATGTTGTTGCTTCAACTATGCCTTGGGTGTAGCCGTGTACTAGCATATGAATAATATCTGGTGCGTATTTATGCATGTAAAACAAATTTTAAGGGTAAATAAATATTCGATAAATTAATTATCAATTTTATATAAAGAATTTTACCGACACTACTTGGATGTGTACAAAAGTGCATCTAGAGTATCTGAGTCTAAGCAGCATGTGATTAAACCACTATAATACTTGTATACCATAATATGTAATGTAACTGCTAGAACCAGTTATACCATGAACTTGGCTGGTGTTTTTGTTTTATCTATATTATGTTCTTGCTTAATGCTTATGGCAAACGAAGAGGTGAGAAATATGAAGGTCAGATTTTCTGTTGAGTTTCGGAATCTTGCAACTGATTGCATTGACTCGCCTCGCCGTACACAGTACACATTACACTTATTGTATAATAATCAAATACTAATTTTACTAAGCATATTTCATATAAAATAAATTCAAAAAGTAAAATAGCAGCATCTTCTACTATTAATAATAATTAAAAAAAAACACTCCCTCATAGAAACCTAGTAACTTATTAAAAATAAATACTAAATAACTTATTTAAAAAAAAAAAAAAAAAAAACTAGTAACAAAATTGATTAGCTTTTAGAAATCTCATTCAAGCCACATGGGTGGATTTATGGGATGGTACGAATCGCAGTTAAAATGTGAAACAATGGTTCCGTCTCGTACATCATAAATTCTCATATCCTTTCCTCCTCCTCCTTCGTGTAAAACAACGGTTCCGTCTTGTACGTCATAAATTCTCCAATCCTTTCCTCCTTCTCCTTCTTGCTCTTCATAAGAAGCATACGATTCTTGACAATCGTCAGTAAAATATATACAATTAGGCTTGCATCCAGAGATATCCGAGGCTTCAAACGAAAAAGAAGAATTATGACCCAAGAATACTGCTCTATTGCCCAAATCCTTGATTTCGATCCATGTATTTGTGGATAAGTCCACTTCAAAAACCTGGAAGGCATATGCTCCATAAGTGTACCTTTCTTCTTCTGCTTCTTCTTCAATAAGAAGCGCTCTTGCTCCTTCTCGTGAAATCACTAATAATGTATCCGATTCCGATGATAGATGATTCTACTATATAAAGTTTCTCCAAAATATTACGAACAAGTTCACCTGGCATTGTGGTCACTAGTTGTCCTATTGCCTTGGATAAAATCTATAGCATATAACTTTCCATTGTAAAAAGTAAAGTCAGATATACTCGCATACCATGTGTCTATTCTGGTCCAAGAATCATCACTCGACTTGTAATATGCCAATTTCCGTAAATCTCCATAAATAATCATCACGGTGTAATCTGATGTCAATAAAGGATCGGCTGATAAAATAAATTTAGTGATGGAAAAATCATAAGTACCGGTACAATCCTCATCCCAGTCTTGAATCATAGTCACCTCCGGCAACTGTATCTGAAGACGTGAACAGGGATGAAACAGACTAGTACTACTCCAATCTTGGGTGATAGTTAGAATCCAACCCTTTGAAGAGAGGTACTTTTTGCCTTGCAATTCCGGCAAGGTGAGTTGCTGAGCGACAGTTTCCGTTTGAAATCTGTAGAAATTGCACAAATTGGTATCTTGTTCTGGTGCAAACAGAAGACACGGCGACTTGAACTTGAAATCATCCTTCTTCTCTGATGCAGCAGCTCGCCAGGAAGTAGAAGCCATCGAAATTTCCACCGAAAGATCGTGAATAGTGATGATTAAGATGGAAAACGGAAACACTATATATATATATATATATATAGCTGCTAACAGAAATCCAGGGCTTGTAGGAATTTGATTTACTAAGGAAGGAAGTATATATAATAGGATTACAATGTAGTTTTGTTTATATTTAGAAAATTGATTTGGATTTGGACACCTGAAACCAATGTGGGATGTTGATTTAGTGTTTTTTTTTTTCAGTTTCTGTTTATTTAAGAATAAAGTTTAGGTTTTGGAAGTAAATCAAAATTATCTTTACTTGTATTCAGATTTGAACTCTTGAATTCGAGGATGAATCCTATAGGATTCAACAAGAGGATTCAGATTTGTTTTTAAACTTTCCTATTTCAATCAAGTTAGGAGTCTTGAATCCAATAAGCAGAAGTTAGAAGAGTTGTTTATAACTTCTCATCATTGTGGATTCAACAACTATTGCTTTTATTTAAAATTGGAGAACTGATTTTGGATTTGGAGACGTGCGGCATTCAGATGTTTTCAACCACAAAATATACCTTAAGAAATCAAAGAACCCCTAAATTAATACAACTCTACTACCGGTTACTATTGCAGTTCAAACTTCAAACTCAATTGTATCTCTATTGCTTTGAGGATTGTTTTAGTAAATATCTGTTTGGATTAGGCTTGAAAATCATAAACTAATAACTAGAAAGAAATCCATTTAACATTCCACGAACAAAATATATCACTTTTTAATTTTTTATTAAACAAAGATGGTTTTGACACGACATTCTATCCTAATTTGAGGGATAGATCAGGGACCGGCGAGATTACCCATGACCACACTCCGACGCTCAAGTCTATAAAAAATATCACATGGTCGGGACATCTAAAATTATTGGGTTTTATTGAAAACTAACTTTTTTGGGACTCTAAAGTTAACAACTAACCTCTTTTTGAAAAACTTGCAAAACTAACTCATTTTTGATACGTAAGTACCATTTTACCCTCACTTACTCAATATCTCCTTTCTTCTTTACCTACCCATTATATACCTATTATTCTCATTTGTTTCCTATTATTTCCACCTCTCTCCACCAAAACAAACAACAAATCTCGTTTTTTTCTCTCAATCTCCTCTCCAAAACTTTTTCTTTTGTTCTTACTTCTTTCATTTGTCGAATTTATATTGAGCAACTCGAAATTATTCATCCACCACAAGAGTTCCTTCTATTTAAGGTTTGAGGTGAGTTTTTTAGAACTTTTATACTTTACACATCTTCAATCTCGGATATTTTTATTTTTGGGCATTTTTTGTGTCGAAATAGTTTACATTTACATAATAAAGCATGAGTCTTGTGTGTATTTGATATTGTTGTGATCAATTTAAAGTTTAAACATAAATTTAAAGTTTATTTTTATTTTGAATCTCTTATTTACTTTGATTTGTGTATTAGGGTTGTTAATTTTTGTCAAAATAGTTGACATGAATGTAATAGAGTATGGGTCTTGTGTGAATTTGATGTTGTTATGGTCAATTTAAATTTTATACATAAATTTAAAGTTTATTTGTTGATTAATTTTCTTATTTAGTTTAATTTGTGCAATAGGTTGATTATTTTGGTGAAAATAATTTTCATGAATATAAAAGAGCATGAGTCTTGTTTGAATTTGATGTTGGTGTGGTTAATTTTCTATTGTTATGTTGAATCTAGACAATTGTATGCTTATTTTGAAAATCTGTCCAGGTTCGAAATTCTAAACATCGTTAGGATTTCCTAACGGAGATGGGAATTCCAAACACCGTTAGGAATTCCAAAAACCGATGGGAATTCCTAACAGAGTTGGGAATTCCTAACTGAGTTGGGAATTCGTAACTATGGTGGAAATTCCTAACTGCGTTGAGAATTCCCAACTCCATTGGGAATTACTAACTCCATTGGGAATTCCCAACTTCCCAACACGGTTGGGAATTCCTAATTGCGTTGGGAATTCCCAACACGGTTGGGGATTAATATGTGTTTAATTTTGTTGAGTGATTAACTATGTTGTTGGGTGTTGCTATTTAATTTTGTTATGTAAGTATCTATGTTGACTATTTATTTTAATGTTGTATCGTTTTTTATCCATTCATGTTGTGTTTTAATTTGTAGGTAGCTGGATGGCACAAGATGTTGTTTATGTAGTATTCAAATGTTACAAACCGGGCATTAATGAGTCATGGAATGCGTGCGAAGAATAGATCAACGGATTCGATGGAATAGATCAACAGGAAAAACGTATTGAATGTGTTGGTTAATTGTTGTGTAATGCAAATGTTGTGACAACATTGCGTAATGTTGACAGTATTGTGTAATGTTAAGTGTTGATATTGAGAGTGTTGATTTCATGTTTTAATTACATTGTTGTTATGCTTGTTTGTTGTAAGGTATACATACTCTTTTTTGCAATCAAAATTAAGGAATCAGTTCATTTCCCCTTGTGACAAGATAAGTGTTCTCATTGTATAACTTGTAAAGTTTGATGTGTTTATTTAGATAAATGGTGTGCTGTATTTACAAAGTTGGGATTGTGAGTGTTGCTTATTTATAACTACTTTGTTTGTTGTATCATAAGAAGAAAAATGAATAATTAGTAACATAAATTGGTAACACTTTGGCATATGCATACAAAAATAGTTCCTGCCACAGTTGTTATATTAGTAACATAAATTGCCAATTATATTGAAATTAAACACTTTGGCATATGCATACAAAAATTGCCAGTTTTTTTGCTAATAGCTGTCTATAGATTGGTAACACTTTAATCCAATTTCCCCTAAATTGAATTGATTCCTGCCACAGTTTGTTACGAAAATTCCCATACATTGAAATAATTCCTGCCATTTTTTTGCATACATTTAAATAATTCCTGCCACATTTTGTTACAAATATTCCCATACATTTAAATATGCCCATACAAACCATTGATGAAGTGCTATTTATCTTCGCCGGGAAATGTTCCGACACCTTTACTAACAAATCAACCTCTTCTCCCATTCTGTTATCCTGAAATATAACATAAAACCATTAAAAAAATTTCAAATATTATATTGAAGTCTTCCTAAACAAATAAACCCCACTGGAGTTCCTAATTCATAACCCTTCCTAACAGAGTTACGAATTTTCCTAACAGAGTTATGAATTCTTAACATAGTTTGGAATTCGAAACAGGGTTAGGAATTCATAACAGGGTTAGAAATTCCTAACACAGTTTGGAAATCGTAACTCTGATTGGAAATTCATAACAGGGTTAGGAATTCCTAACTCTATTAGGAAATTCCAAACAGAGTTACGATTTCCAAACCCTGTTAGGAATGTCCTAATATCGCTGGGAATTCCAAATCCTGTTACGAATTTCCTAACACAATTAGGATTTCCAAACCCTGTTATAAATTTCCTAGTGAGTGCAATATTTTCTTGAGGAAACACAAAGTTATGTAACAGATTTTGCACAAATCCAACAGGAAGAATGCGAGCAACATAAAGGTCATCCCAAGAAACAAAACAGAACAAAAGCAAATAATGGAAATAATATACTTGGTGATTACAATTACAAATAATAGAAACTAAGCTACAATTAGGATTGAATGGTAATAGGAAACTAAAACCAAACATGCAGCAAATTCATTAACGATTTTTAGGGATTTTTAGTTCAATTTAAAGATTTTTCAAATAAACAATTAGGGTTCTAAATCAGATTAGGATTTTTCAAACTACAAAAATTGAAGCATAAAGCTTTAAAAATTGAAGAACCAATTTATCAATATGTAATTTATCAAGAACCATTACCTTTTTTTTCATCAACCCAAACGAAGTTAACGACGTGAAGCAGTCGTCGTCGCCTTCAACCTCCAGTCGTCGCCAGCAAGCCCTCCTCGCGCCTCAACCTTCCGTCAAGCCCTCCTCGCGCCGTCGTCGTCTTCAACCTTCAGTGAAGCAGTCGACGCGTCGTCGTCGTCTTCAATCTTCAGTCACACCGTCGTCGTCTTCAACCTTCCATCGCCCGGTCTTCGTCTTCAAAGAATGCAGCCCTTCAACAAGGTTCTGAGAGAGGTGGTTCTGAGAGAGGTTTGATCAATTAGGGATTTGGAAGAGAATACGGATTTTGAGAGAGGGTTGGTTGATTACAGTGAGGTTAGGGATTTGGGAATTTGAATTGGTTTGGCCGAATTGAATCAGAAGAGGATTTAGAGTGTTTGGTTTGTTATGTAATTTTTAAATTAAAAAAGGGTAATATTGTCTTAAATGAGTTAGTTTTGCAACTTTTTCAGAAACAGGCCAGTTGTTAACTTGAACCTCCCAAAAGGGTTAGTTTTCAATAAAACCCAAAATTATTAGAGTTGTAAGAGAATATTTTGTACAAAGAATGTGTTTTTTTTTCTTCTTTCTCGGAAGTATTCTAAAATAGAGTATGAACTCTAAAAATTGAGTATGATTATTTCCACCGTACTTCAAATTTTGTTTCTAAGAATTTTTTTAGAATTTATAAGATTGCTACTCTAAATTTAGAGTACCAAATATTATGCTCTAAACTTACTTTTCAACATTTTATATTCTATTTATATCATTTTACCTTTTTCATTAAATTCAGTTATTATATAATAAATTTTAATTTATAAATTTTATTAACATAAAAATTATACCATTAGAAATGTTTTATCTAAATCTTTAAAATGAGTCAAATATTGAATATTAATTAATAATTTTTTATTTACTCATTCTTACCATACCTTATCATTTATGTGTTTTGGTTTCTTTCTCATGTTCAAGTCTTCTATTATGCTTCCTCATTCTCATTTTTATTTTTTGATATTTTGTATAAATTATCCGATTTTAATTCTCAACTTGGTTATCGTTATTAATTAGTAGTTATAATTAAAAATAATAAAAGGTTGCTAATTGACCAACCAAACCCTGTAAAAAAAACTTCCTTTTATTGTTATTCATTTTATTATTTTGTTATAACTTTCTCTAAAAACATTATTCCGGTGAAAAAACATTTGTACGATAAATATTATACTTCAAGGTAAATTATGCAACGTTAACATTTTTTTAAATATTATATTAATTCATGGTTTTGGGAGTGGACATACTCAAACTCATAACATCTTAGTGTAGATCCCCTCATATTGTCTCAACGTCAACATTTCTTAATTCAACATACAATGATACAATTTAAAGCATCATATCTCAACTTTAAGGGTGCGGTTGGTACGTGGACAGGATGGGACGGGACGGGACAGGACGGGACGGGACAGGATGGGACGGGACGGGACGGGACGGGATAAGACAGCTGTTCCGTAATGTGTTTGGTATGTCTGGGACAGAACAGTTGATTGTATTGTTATGCGTTTGGTAAGGCTGAGACAAAACAGGACAGGACAAGAGGTTCAAATGACCAGAGTGTTCTTTTTGTCCTGTCTAATGTTTGTTACCACATAATAGTGATATATGGGACATGACAGAACAGTATTAATTTGATTTTATTAAATAGATATTTTTATGTATACAAAAAATTTCAAAATTCAATTACAATAATATTTGTATACTACTTTCATTTTTTCTTCATTTAAAATCTTTATTTTACGATATTAAATTATTGTATACATTGTTTAATTTTCAATAATTATGTACATGATTCTCACCAATCAATATTTATACTTATAAATTTTTTTGAAAAGAATCATTTATAATTATTACATTGTCTTATTATCCAGATTAACATGTTAATTTAATTATTTATACTTTTTTTTTTCAAATAATGTGTAATTATTATTACAATATCACATTATTGTATCATATATTGTTTCTTTTATTTATACTATTGGAGCAAAGGTCTGATTAATACTATTAATACAAAGGTCTTTTATTTATACTATTGGAGCATCTAATAATATTTCTCAAACCAGGTTTTTGTATAATAGTAAATTATTAATACTACGTAATAACATATGATCCAACAAAAAAGTTAGCGTAATATAAATGTTCACGAACATAATAACATATAATCCATGACACAAATATGTTCACAATTCTAACAAAATATTAGTTTCAAACATGTTCACAAAATCAAATATAAAAGTGTTCATTCATCTAGAATTGCCTTCACGAAATCTGGCTTGTAGGAGTCATTCAAGCCATTCCAAATGCGCAATTGATGTGGTTTATTTCCTAAATACATTGCAACTCGTATCACTTGCATACGATCACGACCCATACCCTCAAGCTCAACACCTAATGGGCCATTGCATCCCCTCCCGTAATAGCCTCAGTCAACTTAGCAATATCTGCAGATGCCCTTTCCATGCTTTTTTCAAATACATTGGCGATGTCTGCTACTGCTGAACTAACAGTCCTCTTTCTCTTCCGCTTTGATGTTTGTTCTGTACTTGGATCAGAGGAAGCAGAGGCAACATTGGATGGAGTAGACATAGGTTGAGTGAAACCAAATGTGTCCGGCTCATCATTTTCCAGTCCCATGTGATCCAAAGCATCTGTTGCGGATTCAGCCATACTGCATGTTGCTCGATCTTTCCCAAACACTACTACTAGTCGTTCATAGTGTGGGAATGGTCTATTAGCTGCATAATTCTTGTTGGGATGTTTCTATCATAACAAACAAATATATGTTAGAACATTAAAACTATTATATATATATATATATATATTATATAACAATAAAACTATTAATTGATTATATATATTATATAACAATCAAACTTTTAATTGATTATATATATATATATATATATATATATATATATCAGAATTAACAGACAACTAACCTTCAAGTATTCCTCTAAGATTTCAAGACTGTCAACAATAACACATTTATGAGTGTCATCCCAACCAAACCCACTTGTGTTGAGCATATCATATGCCGCTGAATATCTATCTTTCATTCGTTTCATTTTGTTTTGCACAAGTTTTGCTGTTAAGATAATATTTTCAATTTTTTCAATTTTTGCACGCATCTTTGAAGCAACTTGCTCATAGGTACCCAGCCTAAAACTACCAGTATCGTATCTACCACCATCAGCAACAATTCCTTCGAGTATACTGATCATTACATCCTCTTCTTCAAGTGTCCAATTACGTCTATCAGACATATCGAAGTTTCCTATCATTTAATACAGTTTAGAACATGAAAGACTAATAAGAAAATTTAATACACAAATAATTATTTAAGAGAATTAATACAAATACATGAAGTTAGACAACAACAAATATATGTATTTATCAAGGCTCAATCTAAAAAAAAAAGTTCTCAAATACATAGACAATAATGTGCAACAAAATCTAAAATATATATATCAAGTTCATAGACAATAATGTTCAACAATAACATAAAAAAAATATCTCTCAAATTCATCGCTTGATCATCTTCAAGCGTCAAACATCTCGCTAGCTAAATCATCTCTCCATTGACTCCATTCATCGCTTCCTTCCACAACATCAATAGATTCTAATTCATTTGGTACATCTTCCCCAATAGGCAAATCATCAAGTGTGACTGGCGTGTATTCCTCAGGATCAACATCCATGTACATCCTAATAAAATTATGAAGCATAGCACAAGCTATGATCATTCTCCATTGAAATCTAATTGGATAGAAAGAAGGACTTCGTAGTATAGCCCAACGTTTCTTCAAGAGACCAAAACACCTCTCAATAATTTTCCTAGCCTATGAGTGCTTCATATTAAAATATTCCTCGTGATTCCTAGGTGCATGATCAAAGTCTGCCCATTCTTGTAAATGATACCGTGTACCTCTATATGGTGCAAGAA
Organism: Dipteronia sinensis; assembly: GCA_033220585.1. NCBI lineage: Eukaryota > Viridiplantae > Streptophyta > Magnoliopsida > Sapindales > Sapindaceae > Dipteronia > Dipteronia sinensis. The sequence goes on from CM065637.1 coordinate 16,579,440, forward strand.
AACCTTGACCGTTGGTATACCCCGCATTAGCCAAATAATAATTACCTATAATAACTACACATTAGTTTTCACCGACCAAATAATAGATTACTATGTAATGTAAATTGTTTTAGTTTTAAACTACTATCTTACCAAATGGAACCTTTAATCCATTATGTCTAGTAATGGCATCCCGAAGAACTCTAGAATCGGTAGCTGAGCCCTCCCAACCAAATAAGACATATACAAACTTCAAATCACGAGTGCATGCACCTAATACATTGGTTGCTATATGTCCTTTTCTTGTTCGATACCTTGGTTTATCGGACTCGGGCACAGTCACTTCTATATATGTTCCATCTAGTGCTCCTAGGCAACCCTAAAAAACAAAGACAATTCATGTTTTATATGATTAATATAAATTAATATGTAATGTATATAATAGTTTTGTTAAAATGGTTACCTTAAACCATCTCCACCTCGAGTCCGTACAATCATCTGGGACGGGTGTGGGTTTGACAAATAGCACATCTTCCAAACGCAATAAAGCACACAAAACTCGATGGACATATCGACTAATTGTCTCACCAAACCTATAAAATCTAACCTGAATACTTCTATTTTTGTTGTGGTGTGCTAATATGTTTACAAAAGTTGCAACTTGCTCCTCTATGGTGACATTACCATCATCTAACAACCCACCACGAGTTTTTAGCAAATCACACAAGATTGCAAATGCATTCTTATCCATTCGTAACTCACATACACAATTACTATCACTTTCATGTGTGATATGTTGTATTTCTTTTGACCTAATTTGAAGTCTAGAAAATGTTCTTTGACCTAAATTTCTCCTTTCAGCCCGCCTTCTCTCGTTTTCAAATAAATAAACATGGATTGCAGCAAAACACATCATCATGTGTACGTAAAGCCTCCAGGCTTTAATGAGTATTATCAAGTGATTGTCATGTTCATCCATAGCTTCATATTATAAAATCAAACAAAACAAGCATATATTCAGTCAAATTAATCCATGTATCTTACTAAAGCTAAATTAAAAATCACATGTTCATAAGTATACGATTATTATTCAACAAAAACTGTTCAAGTATGCAATTGTGTAAGTTTAACATGCAATCAAGTATTGCTCATAGAAAAATTTAAAAGCCCCCAAACAGCAAATAGAATACAATCATTTACGTACGTGGCGTTGTAACACAAATATACTCTACAGGTACAATTCCGGGTAGGAGTAAGTCTGTTTATTCCAGCCAATAAACATCATGAATAAACAAGATCTATGCTACAACCACACTTAAACAAGTCTAATGGCTCTGATACCATATATATATATATATATATATATATATATATCATCTTTTTAAATAAAGATTAAACTACAAATTCTATTAAAACCTCTAAGATAAGTATGGTTAATGGGGATGGAATTGACAATCCTTATTGTAAAAAAAAATGTAATCTAGCTATGATAGCATGCACAAAAATGCAAGTATATAACATAATCCTAATCACACATAAAGAAATGCATGAAAGGTATAAGCATGATGTACATTACTTGACAGTAAATTGAACAGACCTTGCATTGGGAATGAACAGATAACTGACAAGTTGTGAAGCCAAGGTGTTGGCATGATAAGAACAAAGAGGATTTTGCCTATTCTAAGTGTTAACTGTTATTATAATTAGCATTAATATTACCAAGTTGATAACATCATTGGAAGCTAACAAATATGTTATATTTTTTACAATTCTTTGACTAAAACATTGGCATATGTGCAAACAATGCTCAAATTCACCTAGAAAATCCCCCAATTAAAAAACCCCCTTCAAGGCCACCACCTTAATTTTAAAATTAATTAACAAATCTCCTTGACTTGTTTCGTTTGTTGCCTTTGACAAATGTTGCTGTCACTCTCTCAATATCTTATCTGCCATATATGTTTCTCTTTCAATATCTAATGTTTTTATTTTGCAATCTATCAAATCCATTTGAAATGACACCAACACCAAGTCATGCAAAAGGTAGTCATGACAACCAGGCCAAGTTTAGGCCTACCAAACTAATGTTGGTCCAAATTTCTGGCCTCGGACGATCTTGCTACGCAGAACCCGGCCCATGGCTTTCAATCAGCTCATTACCTCTCCTTTTCACAATTCACATTTTCTTTTCTACCCTAGACTTCATCATCTATAAGGACTAAAGATAAATTCTAAATATATAACCAAAAACAAAGAAAGTGACAAGAACAAAGAAAGTGAAATAACCAAAAAACTAAAGCCAAATTGTTGTACTGGCCTACAGCTAACTGGGTAAAATCAACCTTTTTTGCTCGTGGTGTAGCTCTAGGGGTCATTTTGTTGGCCCCTCAGAATAATTGTTATTTTCATCTTGACCCCTCAGCAAATCTTGAGCATATACAGTATCTATAATCTATATTACCTATCCCAACTTTCTATCAATCATCAAACTGATACATAAATAATCTAACCAAAATTAAGGGTTTTTCAATTGGCATCATAGGTGGATGACAATTTAAGTAAAAATGCCATAAATTTGACTAACTTCAACACAACACATGATACAGCGTTAATCATTAGCTTTTAAGCACACATAAATTGACTATGTGTATAATATAATTATATATTGTTTAGAATAACATAAATCACTCTGTTGATGCATGTTCACATTCTTATCTCAAAAGAAAAAGAGAAATGACAAAAACAAAATATGAAACAAAGACAAAACCAGACAGAAGGCATTCTATAACTAAAATCGACAAAGAGGATTTCCTATTTGATTGACACTTATATCTTTTCCAGATAAATTAATGAATTAAGATGAATTTGATGTTGACCTCGGTTGAAAATTGACATCAGAGCAAAGAAAGCAAAAAGACAGAGAAAATACAACAAGAAGCCACCATCAGTAAATCTCCCATTTACAAAGATCCCTAGCTCAGAAAATTGGATTTCATTTGAGACATGTAATAGCAGTTCTGAAAATTGAAAAACAATCAATCTACAATCCCTAACTAATCCTTCTAAACAAAAACAAAATTGAAAAAACCCACCTCAAGTCAGAAAATAAGTCAGAAAACAACCCTTAAAACGACAACAAAATAGAAAACAAACATTTCAAAACGAAATGGAAATCAATCAAAAGGAAAATCGAACAAAATCATACCTAGTTCGGCGGTGTTAGCTTGCGATGGAAACCAAGTCGGCAATGAGTTACGGCGGCAACGGAAGGCGATTAGCTTGGCTAGGGTTCGTTGGAAAAACTTCACTGATCGGGTTGGAGAGGAAAGGAGAAGAGAGAAGAGAAAAATGTTAGGGTTTTAATTTATAGTTGACTGATTTGTAATATTTTAAAGATTTCAAGGGTAAATTTGTCATTTTTATGCTTGTCCCATGGCCATGGACAAGTTGGCCGAGGGTCAAGGGTGGGACAGATTTTTGGGATTTTTGTCCCACTCTGTCCCATTCAGTCTCACCCTAAAATTGCACCAAACGCGGGACAAGAACAAGTTGTCCCACCTTGTCCTATCTCGTCCCGCATACCAAACGCACCCAAAAGGTTTCAAAGACAAAACGGAAAAAAAATATAACATTCCCCACACTAGAGAAGTATTACCTATTCAAGATGAAAAACATAAAACATTAAATTATTATAAATTAGTTATTATAAATTCATGCACTAATAAAACATTATATTTTTACAAAAATAAAAAAATACAAATATTATTAAAAATAATATTTGATAAAATTTAGTTAAACAATAATTTATTATAGAAAGTAATAATAATGAAAATATGAGTTATTTGAATATATAAATAAAAATAGGGATAGAGATAGAGAGTGTGGTGAGAGTGAAAAGATTTTAGAGATGGAATTTGGGAGGAATAATCCCTTTTAGAACTTTATTTTAAAGACAAAGATAGAGATGTGGTGGGAGATGCTCTGAGTGACCCTTAAAAAAAACTCTAAAATTCATATTTAAAAATTATAAAATTGTTACTTAATTTTAATTTTTTCACTTTAGCCACCTAAAAGCGTTTTTATTTTTGTATAATAACCCCTTCCAAACTTGAATTCATGGCTCCGCCATGTTCTTACCGCACTATATATTATATAACCTCTTGGGCCGCGTTTGTCAGCTAGGATAGGATGAGAATCAGCTTATTTTTAGTCTAATTCCCATGTTTGGCTAGCTAATGGGATATGATAAAATTATCTCATTTGCCTGATTTATCCCATTGCAATGGGATTAATTTATCCCAACCAAAATCATGGGATTAATTTCTTTCCCATCATCTTAATTACACAAACACCCCATCACTGTCAAAGCAAACATCATCGTCCTCTTCATTTCGACTGGTTTTGGTTCTGTTGGTGGTGAGTCAACACAACTGAGTTTCTTCAACTTTGGTTGCTTGATGATGTTTTCTTCCAAATTCTGCTTCTAATGATGATTTTTTCTTAAAAAAATAATAATAAAACCACAAAAATATCTCAACAATACGATACCAGATTTGAAAATTTTTTTTTACGATACCAGATCTGAATAAAAAACAAAGTTAGAGATGAAAACACCACTACAAAAAACCTTTAAGATCCATCCAACCTTAATCTGAACTAGAGAGTGGGTATGAGATGATGGTAGTTCACCAAGTCCTTATCGAGAGTGTAGTGAGTAAGCATCAGATGCTGGTAGTTCACCAACTTGATGAAGGCCTTAATGCATGACTTCTTCGACGTCTCCTTGGACCCCAAATGTTGGTAGTTCACCAACTTGATGAAGGCCTTGACGCGTGACTTCTTCGTTGTCTCCTTGGACAGATGAGGAAGAAGAAGGATCTGTTTGGAAGAGCTTCTTCAAGTAGATTTTTTTAGGAGTATATCTTTTAAAGTAGACCTACAAGTAAAGCTTTTAATGGGAAGATGTTGGTCGTTTTGTTGTCAATTAGAAAAAGTGTTTTTAAATGGTAGGATTACCAAAATATTCAAAAACAATTTTAAATGATAGGGTTATATTAAACATTTTAGTATTATTAAAAAAGCTCAAAAAGATCTACTTGGAAAAACCTAAAATTTAAGTTTCTCCAAATAGACGTAAAACAACTTTTTTAATAATCCAAAAGCTCTACCGAGTGACAACCAAACGACACAATTTTTTTGAAAAGTGCTCTTTTAGCCAGTAGACAAGCTCTTCCAAACGGACACGAAGAGAGACAGACGCAGACATGACGCCGGTTCCGGTTCCGGTTGGGTTCCGATTCCACCGGTTCATGTTCCGGTTCCCTTTTTTAATTAATTTATTTTAATTTAATCTTGTTTCATAAAAACATTAGTCATGTTAAATTATAATTTGTAAATGTATTTTATTGGGTCATCCGTAAAATAAAATAAAATAAATAAATGACAAATTAAAAAATTAAATTAAAATAAACTAAAAAATGTAAAATTGGCTTTGCACTTAATTTTTATCACAATTAAGTTGCATACGTATCCTCTTAAGGGTTTAGAGAAATCGAATGCCACGTTGTTCTCTTACCTTTTATTGCAGGTTTAGAGATGATATGGAGTCGTGGACTAATCATTGCCATGATCATCCGTTCGACAATCCGATTGGTCATCTTTAAAGAAATCGTATGGTTCCTCTTGACCGATTTCTTGTTGCCTATATTGAGCCTTCGTCCGATCTTCGACACAAGCTTACATATGAAGTGATTTCGGACTCATAAGCAAATGTCTTGGGTCCAGAATATTCCCACTGGCGCTGAACTGTTGTTCCACCGCCACTATAGAAACTGGTCTTGAAAGAATTTATTTGGCTATCATAGCCAATATTGGAAAGTACCTTTCACTCTCATTCCACCAGTGTAGGATATCAATTTTTTTAACTTCAGTGTCTTCTATAAACTCAAAAGAGGTACTTAGATAAGATTCAAGCTCAGAATAGGTGGTGGAGCTTGATGAAGAAGAACCTCGTAATATTTTGGGTTTTTTTGGATAACAGATTATACCCTAAACTAATAAATTCGGAGGATGATGAGGAATGAAATACATTTTGAGTTTGTGGAACATATATGTTCAGTGATGGACCATAAACTCTAAGATATTCATCATATAAATCATACAATAATGTCTTAACCCTAGCATAACACATATCAACATCATAATCTATTTTAAAACCTTGTTCATAATAAGCAGATAGATAATCAGACAAACTTTCTAATCTAAAACGTGGATCAAAACACATGACAATCAAATGAATATTTGGAAACTCCTTATAATATTTTAACCATTTTTCTTTCATAGCAGTAACAGACTCATGTACTTGTGAGTCGGATTCACAATGAGCAAAGGCACCATCAATATTAAGACTCTCAATAATAAATAAATTAGTTGTAGGATAATAAACACAGCATTATTAAAAACTTTTGACAAACCACAAACATTGTTACAAACATCTCAATGCTTTTGATAAAGATTAATGTGACTAACATGATATTGAATAAAAGTAACTAATAAATCCCTATATTCATAACTTATAGCAAACAATTTATAAGCAGAATTCCAACGTGTTGGAACATCACGAGGAAATCTAATGATACGCCTACCATTTTGTTTACAATATGTTGCCTATGCTTTCATTACAGAAAAATATTTCCACAAAAAATAGAGAGCATCTTTAATAGGTAGAATAAACTATTGAAGAGTTTTTAATCCTTTTTTAACACATAAATTGAAAACATGGCATGCACATCTTTGATGAAAAAATTTACCATCAAGATAAGGTTTGCATAATTCAATTAAAGCATGAATAACATCGGTATTGTTAGAAGCATTATCAAAACCAATTGCAAAAATTTTGTTATCAATTTTATACTTTACAAAAATAATTCTAAGCTGTCTAAAAATTTTAGTAGCAGTGTGTTTATCATCAAAAACTCTAAATGCAATAATTCTTTTTTGGATAGTCCATGCATTATCCATATAATGGCAAGTGACACCCAAGTATGAATGCATTTGTCAATGATAATTTCATTTGTCGGCACATACGGAAATATGACCATTATATATTTCAAAGTATTTTTCCAACATTTTCTTTTCTTTTTCATAAATATTTTCAAGTGTTTCTGTGACCGTGGTTCTAGAAACACGACATGCAGCAGGATTTAATGCTCGTTGACAATAATTATTAAAACTAACATTTTCACCTAAAACTAAATGATTAGTGTTCTACTGCAACCATTCTAGCTAATTCTTCTCTATTTTTTACATCACTATATTTAAATAATTGTTGGTTAGGTGTAGCGTACCTGAAAATTTGAGCTTGTGAATTCGATTTGGCATGTGCATTTGGATGTGCGTTCGTTATATGCTTCCGATATGTGCCATATCCTCTAGATTTGTGTCATTTAAATACTTTTTTGCAGTAACTGCAAATCACTACAGTGCTTCCATCTTCTTACGTAACTTTCTTCATATGGAGTACGAAGAGATCAGATTTGGAACTGCTTCGGTAACTTTTCTTCCGTATGCGGATCAAAATCAAAATATTGAGGGGGGTTGGGATCAGGCCCAGTAGGGTCAAAATCAAGCATATTTTCTGATTGACTTGTCAAATGGGGGGTGGCATTGGGATCGGGTTCAGAAATTCATAGAGAATGATGAGATTGAGGAAAGTTTAGGCTTAGGTCTTCAGCATAGACTTGGTGTTGTAAATACTCATGATAGACGCGGTCGTCATGACCGAGATTATCCGTCATACGACCCTTACCTTTTATCGAAATGGAACACCTGGGACCATCACCACTTCCACTTGCCAATTTAAAAATTGTAAAATTCCTTGAACAAAAGAATGTTAAAAATTTGATAAAAATAAATTATTAAATGGTTGGAAATAAATTTGGAAGAAAATTAGAAACTTAATAGGTAGTAATTGCAATTTGCAAATAAAATAAATTGGAATTTGGAAACTTAGTAATTACAAATAAAATAAATTGCAAATAAAATAAATTGTAAATAAATGAAATTGGAAACTTAGTAATTGAGTAATTGCAAATTAAATAAATTGAAAATATGATAAATTGAAAATAAAATAAATTAGAAACTTAGTAATTGTAAATAAAATAAATTGGAAATTTACTAACTTAGTAATTGCAAATAAAATAAATTGGAAACTTGGAGAGGAGTGTGGAGAGTTGGAGAATTGAAAGTTGAGGGAGAACTGAAAAAATGAGAATTAGAGAGAATTGAGGAAATTGGAGTGGGGAAAATGAATGGAGGGGGTAGGTATTTATAAAAATGAAAAAGCAAAAAAAAAAATTATACAAAAAAAGAGTGATCCGTTGGAGGGGCCCAACGGTCAGCTGACGTCAGCAGGCCGTTGGGCCCAACGGTCAAGTGAATTTTAAAAAAAAATTAAAAAAGTAAACAAATACGTTGGAACCGTCCGGTTTGAACCGGAGGATTCCTCAACAAAAAGAACCAGAACCGGGACCGACAGGTACCGGTTTTTCACCGGCGGTTCCGGTTCGGTTCGCCGGTTCGAACCGAACCGGCGCCATGTCTAGACAGACGAAGAACTGAAGAATGAGGAACAAGAGCCGATGAATGAAAGAAGAAAAAAATGGATGGGTTTTGGTAAAGTTATGATTCTTCTCTCACCAGTGATGAGTCACCACCCACCACACCGACTAAATTGATAAAAAAATGTTTTTATTTTTATTTTTAATAAGGGTAAGTTTATGTAATTTACCATTTTATTTTTAATCTTATCATGTGTTACACAAAAAACATGATTACTCTATTTTTAATACTATCTTATATTGCACTAAACATATGATAACATTAAAATTAATCAAGTCATATCATATCCAATCATATCTCATAAAAATAATCATATCTTATCCCGTGCACCAAAAGGGGCCTTGATATCTCCTCATTTGTTGGAATAATTGCATGACATTATGATGGAAACATTACAAACAACTAAGACAATAGTTGTTAGTGGCCGTTTGGTATATGGTAATCAAAATAACGTGATTCCTGGGAAAGTTAAACACATGAATGTGATTCATGGGAAACTTGTATACATGTGTTTGGTTGGGTATAGGAATATTATATCGGATTCCTGGGAATATCAAGTAAAAGTGTTTGGTTGTATACGGGAATTTGTTTATTTATGTATTTATTTATTAAAAACTAAAAAATTAAATAAATAAATTCAAAGCCCACTCCAGTCTCTCTTTCTTTCTCTCCAGACACATCTTTATCTCTCTCTTTCCATCTCTATCTTTCGATCTTGTTCTTCTTCGTCCTCGCTTCTGGCCAGGTACATCATCGCTGTCGTTGTCACCTCCGGCCGGGTACATCGTCGTCGTCGTCGCAGCTCGTCGTCGCCCAGATCTTCGTCGTCGTCTCCTCCGGCCAGGTATATCGTCACGTCGTCGCATAGAGCCGAGTTCTTAATCTTCGTCATCGTCTTCATCGAGCTCGTCGTCTATAATTATTTTTTGGTGTTCACTTGCTGTAAATTTTGTTTTGGGTGTTGATGATGGTGTTTGATGATGCTGTTTTGATGAAGATGAAATTGGGCATGGTTTGGTTGATGAAAGTTAGGTTTTGAAATCTGAAAATTTTGTTTGGGTAATGAGAAAGTGTAAGAAAATGTGAGAATAAAACTGAACGAATTGTTTTTTAAATTACCAATTATTATTTTTTAATTAAATGTGGGTCCCACGGTGGGAATATGATGGAGGGTAATATGAAACCCACCTGTTGGGAAGGGTTTCAGATTACCTCCTTGGAGGGTAATATGATTCCCATGGGATTCACTTTTCCGAGAAACCAAAAACCCAAACCTGCTACCAAACCTGCTACCAAACATGGGAATGCTATGAGATTCTCATTCCCATGTAAAGATGACTGCATACCAAACGGACCCTTAATAGTTACTACATAATAAATGTGACAATTAGTTATCAAATAATAATTGCTAGGGAGTAAATACCATTATATAATTGCTAGCTTTAATTCTTCATGAGGTGAATTTTTTCATGGAAATTGCTTATCCGAACATAATATTTACTAAAATATTCGGTTATAACAAGGATATTAACCAACTTTGACCATATTCTCCATTGAATTTTCGTACCATTTTTTATTTAATTTTTTATCATTTTTTTCTTCCTATATTTTATATACCTTATACAAATGAAAAATAAAACAATAATTCTTAAGAATCAACCTAAATGATATGACATAGTTTATAGAGTAAAAGACAACTCACTTGTTAAATAATTTGGATTGGGTTTTGAGTTAAATTTTTTTTCTTATTTTTTGTATAGCAGACATTACTCAAGATAAAATTGAAGTATATACTAAATGATAATATAATAAAGTTTGTTATATTTATGGATAGAGAGTAAGTATGTATTTATTCACTCAAAACTATAGCTTTTGAATTTGATTTTGATTATTTAAAAAAAAATAAAGGCTTTCAAAATAATTTTAAAATCAATAAACATTTTTTATTTAAATATTTAAATTTAAAAACAGTTAAAATAATTAAATTTAAATACGAAGATAACTTGAAATTTTAACCACCGTTATTTTACTTTTTCTATTGTGAAAATATTTTTTTTAATATATATTCCACTAAAAATTTAGAAAATGCCCATTCACCGACTAATATGTTTGAGATGTTGAATTCATGTTTCTTACACTATTTTTGGTTTGATGAAATATGAGCGAAATGAAAGAAAAGGAAAAGATTGGATTTGGATTTGGATTTGGATTTGGATTTGGATTTGGATTTGGATTTGGGTGGATTTCTAATATTTTGTTTGGATTGTTAAATGAAAGGGAAATGAAATGAAAGGAAAATGAGGGAGATGGAAGGAAAGGGGAGAATAATTTTTCTTATTTCACCCAATTTGTTTTCCCACCAAATTTGGGAGGAAAAAGAGGACAATGTATGCAGAAATAATGATTTTTTTCAATATTTCAAAACTAACCCTATAAATATTAAATGATATATTTTTTTTTACATTTATATCCCAAACCTATATAACAAGACATATCTCTCATTCTGTTTTCGTTGCTTCATTGTACGTTGTTTGATCAAATCGTGATGGATTTATTTTGATTAGTTTATATGAGTTTGAATGTTTTTGTTTTTATCAAGTTAAAAACTCCGTTTCTTTATTTGTTTTATTTGTTTTTTGTTTTTGTTTTTTTGGCTTTGTTTTATGCAATGTATAACATATGAAACAGTTATTATTATTATGGTGCCATGGCTTGAATCACCGCAAAGCCTGCAATTAGTTTGTTTGGACTTTGGAGTTGTATTTGGTTTCGTGGATGATATTGTTAGTTTGTTTGGGGTTGTATTTAGTTTTATTGATGATATTGTTAGGCTTTGTATTCTACTTTATTCTTATTCTTATGGTTGAAAGAAGAGTATTTTTAAAAATAGAATAAAATGTATTTATTTATTTTTTTCTGCAATAAAATTCGGCTTTTATTCTTCTTTTTCTATTCTTCTCTTCGAATTCATAACCATCCAAAAAGAAAAAAAAAACAATTATTAAAAACTTTATCATTTTCTTCCTTTTCTTTTTCTTTCCTCGTAAACTTATCATGTCCCTTATTTTTCCATTTCCCTCAACCAAATAGGTGTTAGGATTTTTTGTGTCTGAACATATTTATCCGGTAAAATAAGTGACAACGAACTAACTTTATTTTATATGGATTTGAATCATTTCCTTACATTAATTGTCTTTATATTCATAATCTATTGAAACTTGTTTACTATATAGTAAATGAATGGTCCGAATTATTTAAAATAATCTTTTTGTTTTGGGTTATTATCAGCTGGGTCCCTATTTTTTTTTGAATGGTCAATTTTTTAAATGAGTTTGCTTTTTTATCAAAAGTTTCCCTGACTTTTGAAAAGTATATCAAATAGGTCCATTTGACTTTTTTTTAACGGTCAAACGTGACAGAATATATAAATTGACCATTTTGCCCTTAACTTTAATTAAAGAGTTTAAAAATACAATTTTACCCTTTAACATTTTAAAATTTTACAATTCAACTTTGATATAATCCAATCAAAATCTGACATGTGTCACCAAAATTTTAAAATAAAATATTAAAAAATTTGTATTTATATAATTTATAAAAAAAATTATTTTTAAAGAATAAATAAAAAAAAACTAATTTGATCTTTATCTTAAATCCTTACAAATTAAATCCCTACAACAAACATCATCAGATTCACCAAATCCACCAAATCAACACCACATCTGATTCACTTTATCTTAAATCCCTACAAATTAAATCCTTACAACAAACATCATCATATTCACCAAATCCACCAAATCAACACCACATCTGATTCACCAAATCGACATCACACCTGATCCACCGCCGAACCCACCGTTGATCCCCTTCTCTTTCTCAAGCCCTCTTCATCACATCACCATCTGATTTGGAACGGAGAGGCTTGGCTGCCGTAAAGGAGAAAGGAGAAAGGAGAGGTTTGGCTGACGGAAAGGAGAAATGAGAGGCTTGGCTGCCGAAAAATGACCTAGGAAGGTCGCCGGCTGCGGGAAAAGTGACCACGGCCAGGTTGGACGGCGCTGACAAGGTCTCCCGTGTTGGAACCCCGTTCACCGGTAACACAGCAGAAATAAGTTTTAAAATTTTTTATACAGATCGTAAACGATTTGTAACCAGTGAACTTGGGATCGCAATTCTTTTTCCGGAACTAATGCATACAATATGTAAACACAAGGAAATTGTAATCAATATATTAAAAGAAAATTTAGAACCTTACCAACGTTTGGAAGCTCCTTCACTTCACGATATGCTTCTAGTCTGTACCACTGATCTTCCTAGCTATTCCCGGAACTTGTAACTGCGTGTGAGCGCTTCACGTACTCAGAAACTCAGGAGGATGTAGAGAGAATGAAGAAGAAACAATTTCTTTTAAGAGAATACATAAACTAGAACCATTCTAGTTGTTAAAAGAAAAATATAACAAATATATATATATATATATACATATATATATATATATTCTTTCTTTTAATGGTGCACAGGATGCACCCACTTGCTTTTTCTTTCTTTTTGAAATTAATTCACGCACAGCTCTTGCGACTTTCAATTTTTTTCTTTTGTTTCTTTTTAATCACCCGCACACCATCTCATGTTTCTCTTTTTATTTCTCTTTTGTGTTGCACACAATATGAGTTTGTATCATATACAAACACTTGTGTATCTCCTTTGTGGGCTATATTTTTGTTATCAATATATATCATATATATATATATATATATATTATTATTATTATTATTATTATTATTATTATAACTAAAATTCTTTAATCGATATCTCTTTAGATTTTAAAATATAATCTTTTAAAATTGATATCTCATATCTTTAATTTTAAAAGATAATTAAATATTTATTTTGAATTTAAACATTTTAAATTCAATTTCAAATATTTAATTTAATAAAATAAATTAATCATATTATCTTATTCTATTTAAAATCAAATATCAACTAACATCCTCCACTTAGTGATTAATAACAAAATTAAATAATCTTATTATTTAATTTATTTAATCACCATTATTCATTAATTAAATAATCTCATTATTCAATTATTTCCCGAATAAATACGTGTCACTTTCGTAACACAATTAATTGGACAATCCAATTAATTAACCGTGACCCTAGTTACCTAAATCGATCGGGCTAGCAAGGGGACCTAAAGGACCTACAGTATTTTGAGCTCCAATAATCCTCGGAATTATTAATTAAACTCTTTAATTAATATTCCTTGATTATTAACTCCGGTGTTATTCCACTAAAAACCCGAAGCTGCACTCTCTCAACTGCAGACGTTTTTACACAGACCGATACAACTCGGTGTCCATCGATATAGCTATTGCACATGGTGTGATCCTCCACAGTAGTTCATAATTAGAGCTGGGTCATAATGTCCGTTATACCCCTCTAATTACATATATCCTTTAAGTACCGTTGATTCTCTAATGAACAATAAATCATATTTCCTCACGGAATTAGGAGAGCGCTCATATTGTCCAAGCCCCGAATCAACCCTTAAGGGAACTACCATCTACTTCTCACAAGAAGGAGTGGATTCCACTATTGTGTACATACCTTCCTAGCCACAAGCCAAACCGCAATCCCAACATACGGAGTATATTGATCAGGAACTGCATCTGACCTCACCCATGGTATATCAAAGACCACGATCTAACCTGAAGGAGTCGATAAGACACTCAGGATTAAGATCACCCACATATAGCCATCATTAGTTGATATATATGAATCTCATCAGTAAACGGATCTTGGTGAGAGATTCATATAGATCATGGCCCAGTCATATATGATCACATCATACAAGGTGTCTCCATTCCCATATATCATATGAATGATTCAGGATAGAATCACCATACATTACAGAATAGACCGCAGCTATAGATTAACCACAAATAAAGTACCCAGCTTTATTTGCTATCTATGGACTCTTTAGATTGCACGTCTCTTACTGTATCCATCAGCATATGACACTCATATACACAGTTTGAGATTACATCCGGCAATCTATGATGTTAATATATGCACAAGTTATAAAATAAACAACATAACAAAAATGAATTGAACTTTTCTTTTTTATTTATTTCATAAATCCATTTACAAAATACATCTTTAGGGCATAAACCCCAACAATGGACGTGCGACAGCGGTCGGCGCTGCAGTTCAGATGAAGATCCGGCTGGATCGAGGCAAATCAGGCAAGATATGGGTGGATCGGCTCAGAAAGGAAGGCTGCTGGAGTTTGCCAGGAAAAACGCATTTTTCCTGGTTTTTTGTTTTTGTATTTTATGTTTGGATTGATCGATGGAGTGGGATTGATGAAGAATATGATTTGTTTCTTTTTTTGGCAATTTTGTTCTTTGAATCAAAAGTTTGTGGTGGTTTGGTGTATTTATGTTTTGATGATGATGATGATGACGACGAAGATGATGGTTATGGTTGAGAAGATGATGATGCTTAACGAAGATCTGGAAATCTGGAATCTGCAATTTTTGTTTTATATATAATTTTTCTAATTTTTTGGGATTTAAGATAAGATAAAATTAGTTTTTTTTATTTATTCTTTAAAAATAATTTTTTTTATAAATTATATAAATACAAATTTTTAATATTTTATTTTAAAATGTTAAGGGTAAAATTGTATTTTTAAACTCTTTAATTAAAGTTAAGGGAAAAATGGTCCATTTATATATTCTGTCACGTTTGACCGTTAAAAAAAAGTCAAATGGACCTATTGGATATACTTTTCAAAAATCAGGGAAACTTTTGATAAAAAAATAAACTCGTTTAAAAAATTGATCATTCAAAAAAAGATAGGGACCCAACTGATAATAACCCTTTTGTTTTTACCCAACCAAAATAGAATCAATCAAAAACATTATTTAGCCGAGAAAAAGTGAGGACAAGATGTTGTCATGAGGGAATTCAAATCCAATTTTTATTTTTTTTTTTGTTGAAATTCAGCTTTCCTAACTGAATTTCTAAATGTGGTGCGGGTTTAGAGCAAATTTGGAAACAATGACAAATGTAAGCATTGCCGAATAGTTCGTCAAAACATTTCGACCAGAAATCTCTATCACCAATCATAATGCGACCGCGGACCCCCTCTCATCACTACCATCCACGTGGCTGAATCCCACAGGTCAACCTCAAAACCTGCAGATTCAACGTACAGATCAGACGTGGCACATCAGAGATGATGATATGTACTACACACCATATTCAAAGCAGCCTTTCTTTTTGTATTTTTTTATTCACGACGACAAATGTATTAAAACAGACATTTGCTTGTCAATTTTGGAGTTGTATAGAAAATTAGAAACAGAAAAGAGTGAGTGAAGATGGCGAGTATTCAATTAGAGAGAGAAGATAGTATTTCAAGGCAACAAGAGAGTCCGAGGAGTCCAGAGGCACAGGTTGGTATGAAAGTGGAGGATCTGTGGGACGTATTGGAGCCACAGCTGAGTCCTACTGAGAAGCTCAACGCTTGCTTTGAGAGCATTCCTGTCTCTTCTTTTCCTCCTGCTCCTTCCTCTCAAGGTTTTTTTATTTTTTATTTTTTTTTATTTGCGATCATACATATATACATCAATATATTTCTTTTTGCGTCTGATAAAATTTATTAATTGTCAGAGTTAATTTTGTTGTTAATATTGAACATTGAATACTGAATTATGTTTAAATATATAAAACCTTGATTGCTACTTGCTAGAGAAAAATTGGATATTTATTTACATGCCTTGATCAATAATTTCTGATGGAATTAAATGATCTTGGTGGTGGTTGGGTACAATAATTGATTGAATTTCATTTTCAGATCCTGTTTTATTGGTGACTGGATTTAATATCTGAAGAAAATTGATATGGAAAACAAAGAAAAGAAGAAAAAAATATTCAATTTTATATGCAAATTCATTTGAGAAAAGCTGAATTGTATATTTGTTTTGTGTCGGCTGAGTGACAAGATTCCTGGGGCAAATTTGTTAATGATTCTTATTCGAAATGTTTTTTTTTAGGTAAATAAGAAGCTACTGCATTACATATTAGTATCTTGATTAAGCATTTTTTGCTAGGATTCGCGTAATGGAAATTATGTTGTTGCTCTCTTTTACATGTTCTTATTCTTTGTATGATTGGTACCGGCTCAATATTTATAGATTATTGTATGCAGTTATTGAGATAAAATCAGATACAAGTCTAGCTGAAGCTGTTCAAATACTGGCCCAACACAGAATTCTTAGTGCACCTGTTGTGGATGTTGATGCTCCTGAGGATGCCACTTGGATTGACAGATACATTGGCATCGTTGAGTTTGCAGGAATTGCAGTTTGGATTTTGCATCAGGTCAGCATAGCAGTCGGTTTTTCTCCTCTTTTTTGAAAGAGTCGGTTTTTCTCTTTGAAAATTCAAGTAGGTTTGATATCTTGTGTTCTACTTTGTTGGTGAGATTTTGGTTGCATTAATGATATTTACCATTAAATGGTGCTAAAAGGGAGCAAACATTGATGCTTAATTTTTCCGTAATTTTGGAGTGCCACTTAATTGAATCAGAATTACTTAATGGATTATTCACTTGTCTTCTTTTGGTTTTCAGAGCAACTGTTTGGAAGGTAATGTTCAAAGATGGTTTTAGGCCTAATATTGGTCACATTTTATTCTTGAAATCCCGGTCATTTTAGAAATTTGAAATGTTTAAGACTGCTAATTAAACCCAAAACAGGAGGGGGTAAAGGAGGGAGATGGTAAATAGGAGAAAAAAAAACAACACATTTTCCATGTTTGAGGAATTTTCATCTTTTGATTCAACTTACATTGCCGAGTGACTCAATGTATGTCTTAAATACAAGGGAATTTTAAATGTTCAAAAAAATTGTTATTCTCTGGCTCGGTGTTTTTCTGACTTGGTGAGTAATTTGTAAACAAAACTTTTTTTTTGTATTCTCAACAGTCGGAACCTCCTTCTCCAAGGAGTCCATCCTATGGTAAAGCTATTGATGCCGCAATTAATGGCATCACGAAGGCTGCTGGACTCGGGAACTTAGGCCCTGAAGATGCTGCAATGACTTCTGGAAACTTTTTTGAAGCATTAACCACTTCTGACTTCTATAAGAATACCAAGGTTGTGTATTTATGACTTTAACAGCCTTTCAAAGTTTATCTTTCCCACAAAAATCTGTCTCATGTATAAAATTCTGAGCATACAGGTTCGAGATATCTCAGGGTCATTCCGCTGGGCCCCATTCCTTGCTTTGCAAAAGTCCAACTCCTTCTTGACCATGCTCTTGTTGCTTTCAAATTACAAAATGAAGAGCGTTCCTGTGGTTGATTTGGGTGAAGGAACAATTGATAACATCATCACCCAGTCTTCTGTTATTCACATGTTAGCAGAGTGTTCTGGACTCCAATGGTTTGAGAGCTGGGGAACCAAGAAACTCTCTGAAATCGGTCTTCCCACGATGTCTCCCAATCAAATTATTAAGGTATGTATGGTAATCTCAGTTCGAAGCTATCCTTGAATTGTAAATTTAAATTATCGAAAGTGATTACTTTAACCTATAATTTATCTTACTGAATTATTAAAGATTTTATTCTGATATGCCCACAATTTCCAAAGATTTGTCCTGCATTCCTCATTATGTCTGCAAATATGCGCTCATGACAGAAAATGTTATCTTTGCTCAACAAACTAGAGAATATCTTTGTCTATTAACCTGGAAGTGAGTCTTCTTGAATTTGTCAATGCAGTTTCTAGTTGTTTCCTGTCAAAAACCGAACGCTTCCTTAAAAGATCATGTTTTAAGAAAAAGGGAATCTTCATTAGCCATTAACATGTCGATAATGTCTCTCAATGCTTCCTTCTTCTGTTTTAGGTGTATGAGGATGAACCTGTGCTCCAGGCATTTAAAGTGATGAGGCGAAAGAGAATCGGAGGTATACCTGTTGTTGATAGTGGTGGTAGTAAGGCAGTTGGTAATATAAGCCTAAGAGATGTTCAGTTCCTCTTAACTGCACCAGAGATCTATCATGATTACAGGTCTGTGGCTGAATTATTTCCTAGCAATGCATATTTTTTCTTCTTGTTTTGTTCCGTGTTTAATTGCTGATCTTACTAATACAAGTTTTATGTGATTGCATAGATCTATAACAGCAAAGAATTTCCTAACAGCAGTTAGAAACTACTTGGAGAAGCATCATGAGGATTCACCATTGATAAGTGGCATGGTTACATGCAAAAGAGACCACACAATTAAGGAATTGATTCAACTACTTGACACTAAAAAGATACATCGAATTTATGTTGTGGATGACAATGGGAATTTGGAAGGGGTGATCACATTGCGAGACATCATCTCAAGGCTAGTACATGAACCCCGCGGCTATTTTGGTGATTTCTTCGATGGTGTTCTGCCACTACCTGCAAACAGCAGGGTTTAAAGCTAACAAAGAGCTTTCATGATATTGATAGTCAACCCCTTTTTTTTTTGCCGCAAACGATTCTCCACTTCTGTCTTTTGGTGTTGTATCGTGACTGGTTGGTTATAGTGTTTGTAAACTTAGATGATGTCCATGTAATTAGGAATTCTTCTGTTTTGAGAGAGTTAAATTCTCACCAACTCCAAGCGAGCCCCGTTGTGTAGAATAGTCTAATAATTGGAGCGCTTCATTTAGTTTCCCTTCTAATATGAACAGTTAGTTCTTACCAGAGGATGAATAAAAATCTGCTTTCAGTGCTTTTGTGCATCATCTCTTCATAATGCTTGTTCCTAATATCCTTGATAGTCAGAGGAACCCAGCCCTGATTAAATAGTTCCAAATGCAGCCTCTCATGAATGTACTTAGGGGACAAGAAAGGCCTATCAATTTTTTTCCCATAAAGTTGTAAATTAAACATTATTTCTTCTTAACATGTTTGTGTAGTTAGCTTTAACAAAGGCATATTTGGTTTGGGATTCCGTATGAATTTGTAGTGTGACAAACTTGTTTATTATTTCTTATTGTTTATATTTCTTATAAACCGTTTTATAAGGTTACAAAATAGGAACTATTCATTAAAGTTGTTAATTAAAGATAATTGATTCAATACATATACTAAGAAACCATAAGTGCTATATTTGGGTGTGAATTGACACGCATCTGTCGTATATGTAATATCAAAACAAAAATTTATAAAACCGTAACAATGTACTCAAATGTATTAAACAAGTATTATGCCAAGTTAAGGTATCGTCCACTAGAGATCGTGATATAGCTATGACCAAATTTTACTCTAGTACTAAATGTAATAAAAGTAAGTTGAAATGATTGATGATAAAAACTAAATGAAATTACAAATACTACTAAACTAAAGAAACTATAATAAAACTAAGATAATAAAGATGTGTGTGTAAAGTGTGGGATGAGAGATATAGGAGTTGATGCAATATAGACACAAATAGTGGGAGTTCCGCTTATGAAGTCCGAGTCGATTTAAATATATGGCTTATCTTCCTAGCTCGAGTTTCCGGGATGGTTTGGGTTGGAATGTTCACAATCCACCCATTTTACTTTTGCTTTGGATAGATATAGGAAGGCCGGGGATGGCTTGGATTGGAATGCTTACAATCCACCCATTTTCCCTAGCCAGGATATGTTGGATTGGAGTGCTCACAACATACCATTTCCAATTCAATTGAGCTTGATTAAACACCTTAGGTGTAGATGGTTAAACAAATATAATTTGATATCTAATGTAAACCAAGAGTTGGAATGCCTACTTGGCTCACAAAGAAACCACAATTCAATCTCTATAAAGAGTTAGGAGTTGGAAGGCCTACCCAACCCAAAATGAGTATTAAATACATTTAAGAACAAATTCAACCACTAAGTTAAATGGGAGTTGGAATGTCTACCCATTTTCACAAAGATCTCAATTATAGATTAGTTACTCTAATAAGTTCAATTAATCCATAAAAAATTAAGAGTTGGAATGCCTACTTAATTCAAGGGATAATTAAACACATTTAAGCAAATTGAATAGAACTATATTAATCAAGTCAAAATGGTGGAAATCCCACAATCTATAAATTAATTACATCAACCCCCAATTTGGGTTTAGCTATTCATGAAAAATGTAAGAAAATAACAGAGAGGAGAGAAATAGAAATGACCCATATGAGACCTTCTTTCTTCAAGCTTGAATCTACTTCCAATGTCCTTCTTGAGTAGCAATTGATGAAGATGATGTATGAGTTTTGGATGATTTGGGAGAGAAAGGTTTCCTAGATCTAGAGAGAGAAAATGTGATGTCAATGTGTGTGTGGGCCTCCCTTTTGAAATTCAGAAGTGATTCTTTATATGGCTCTTCCAAAAATAGGTATGAATGATGATATGGTCCTCAGAATGCACGTAGTGTGCAGGTACATCTGTGCTGGTAAGGACCTGCGCACATTCCCTCCAGCAACTTTCATCATCAGTTCGCTGGTCACTGCACTGGTAGGTACCCGCGAAGTACCAGCGAACAAGGCACTTTGACATTTTTTGAAGATTTCCAATTTTCGGGTTGTGGTTGGTTCGTTGGTGTGACCAGCAAAGGTCTAATCCTGGAACTGCACGGGTGATGTGCAGGTAAGGGTACCCGCACACACACCAGCGCACTTCTTCCTTCTTCATGCTTCAATTTGTTCGCTTTGCGCCCGAATTCTTCACTTCCTTGTCCACAACCAGGATTACATCAATGCCTGCAAAATGAGATAAAAAGAGCCCATAAAACACGAAAACATGCTCGAAAACAAGACAATGAATGAGGAATGAGGAATGAGGGTCAAAATATATAACAATTTTGACTTGATCATGAATTCAATCTCAAAGCTATCTATCTACCTCTATAAATTGTTGTTAACAAATAAGATAATTTTTTTGTTTTGGAACTTCCAAATCTTTCTCGTAAGAGATAAACTTGATCACATGTAAAAGTTTATATGAATAAACACACAATCATTTAATGTTAATCAAATATGCGAATTTTATTCTAAGTTCATATAAAAAGGAATGCCGTATCTAGAAAAAAAAAATTCATAAATAAAGTCTCGACTTTGTTAGAGAGTAATGTTTTTAGTGATATCCGATATTTCAATTGTTAATAAACATTTGAGGTTAAAGGTACCAAAATGCCTCAAAATTTCACCAGTATAGTTTACAATTTTCTCTTTGAATTTCATATTCAAAGTTGCTATTGGAATTGTTCATTAAATAGAAATGATTCAATACATGTCATATGAATAGATATGTGCTATTTATTGGATATAAATCTGGTTCGAGATATATCTATCCGCCTCCATTAAGTTGTTAAAAAATGCAACTATTTTCTGTATCAGAACTTCCAAATCATTCCTGTGGGAGATAAACTTCATAACATTTAAGAGTTTAGTGAATAAACACTTAATCATTTATATCATGTTTGGTTAGGTGGAATGAAATGGAATAGTAAGAAAGCCATTTCTAATGTTTGGTTTACTAAAATATAATGGAATGGAGATTCTATTGGAATGTTAATTCCACAATTTTGGTGAAATGGGCTTTCATAAAAAAACCAATGGAATGTTCATTTCAATTCCAAACTAAAATTGGTATTCCATAAGTACCATCCTATGCCCCAACTCTATTCCAAAAATACCCTTATTTCCAAAAATAATATATTATTTTATATATATATATATTATTTTATATATATATATTATTTTATATATATATTATTATTATTATATATTATATTATTATAGTATATATATATATATAATGATATATAAATATAGTATTATATATACTTTTATTTATTATTATTATTATCCATAATATATCATGTTATTATAAATGTTTTATAATTAGGGGTATTTTTGTCAAAATACAGTTAACTCTATTCTATTCAGCTGTTAACCAAACAAAATAATACTGATTCAGAGACAAAATCTACAGTTCCAACCAAACAAAAAAATAAGTTTTCATTTTCTTTACATTCTCATTCTCATTACCAATCAATTACAATTCTACCATGGTAACCAAACGTGACATTAATGTTCTTTTTTTATTATTGTTCTTTTTACGAATCTGATCAACATATGTCTGAATCTCAGTGGATCGTGGCAATAAGGTCACTTTGCCACTGACAATACTGCGTCGCATATTTAAGTCCTCTGTAAAGGATTCTACTTGCCGTTCGGTAGGAATTACATTTTAAGGCGGTCCATGCGGCTCTTCCGTCGTATGAGCTTCACCAACGACACGCGTCTCTAGGGACCGTGAGGTCCCTACTGCATATTGGAAAACAGGCGACATGCGACAGGCGCATGCGTCGCTCTAGCCGGATTCTGACTTAGAGGCGTTCAGTCATAATCCAGTGCACAGTAGTTTCGTGCTACTGACTTTTCAACCAAGCACGATGACCAATTGTGCGAAGCACAATCATTTAATGTTAGTTGAATAATCAAATCTAACAATATTATTTCAAATTCAGATAAATAAGAATGTCGTATCTAGCAAAAAAAGAATTTTTATTAAAGAGTAATGTTTTTAGTGACATCCAATAATTTAATTGTTACTAACCATTTGGAGGGTAAAAGTACCAAAATACCCCTAATTTAATTTCATTCCAGTATCGTTTCCAATTTTTACCCTTTGAATTATATATACAAAGTTGTTATCATATCTATTTATTAAAGAGAATCGATTCAATTTCCTCAAAAAAAAAATCGATTCAATACATTTCCTATAAACCCATTAGTACTATATATATATTGGATATGTATCTGATTAGTTGTGGCAATACGGGCCGGCCCGGCCCATTAGGTCCGGGCCCGTTAGACAAAAAGGGGGCCCGGCCTGGGTCCAAGGCCCGTGTAGGGACAGACCGGGCCGGCCTGTCATAGGCCCGTCGGGCCTTAAACGGGCCGGCCCGTTAGAGTCTTAACGGGCCGGCCCGTCAAAGGCCCATCGGGCTTAGAATTTTTTTTAATATAATATTATTTTTTATACATTGTAATAATTTTGAGTAATTAATGTACTAATTTTAATATGAAATATAATATTATTCATTTCATACAACACTTAATTAGTTTTCGATAAATAATATTTTTGTAATTTCGTATTAAATTTGTAGTGAGATATGGTTGAAAGAGTTCAAAGAGTGAGTGATAGATGTTGGAGATTGTAGAGAATAGAGAGAATAAGAGAGTAGGGAAGTAGAGAAAATGTAGAGAATGAGATGAGGGTTATAGGGTATTTATAGGAAAAAGTTAGGTAAGGGTATAATTGGAAAAAATTGTAAAAGATTTAAAAAAAATTGTAATTTTTAAAAGTTTTGAATATTTTTCCCCCCTAACGGTCACCTGGCTAATTATAAAAGCCACCCCTCAATTCAAAATTTTATAAAAAAAAAAAAATTCAAATTTGAAATAATTTGAATTTTTTTTCTGGCGGGCCTTGACGGGCCGGGCCCACGGGCTGCCCGTAAGGAAATATACTTTTTAAAATTTTTTTGGACTGCGGGCTTTGTGGGACTTACCGGGCTTGGCCCGGTATTTTTCAAAGGGGGGCACGGCCCGGCCCACCAGCGAAACGGGCTTGGGCCTGGCCCGTTTCGCTAACGGGCCGGGCTGGGCGGCCCGTTTGGGCCGGCCCAAATTGCCAGCACTATATCTGATCTCACTTTAACTCAATTAGAGCCGGAGATACGTCATATAAATTAAATTTCCATAAAGGAAATTGTAGTAAGAGTTGCGTTGTTTAGTATGAGGGTTTATTTATGAACAATATTTCTCTTTGCTAGACACAATATTTTTGTTCATATGAACATCAAATAAAATTCGTATATATTCGAATATTCAATTAACATGAAATGATACTGTGTTTATTCACTTAAACTTGTAAATAGGGGTGGGCACTAAGTTCAGAACCGAACGGAACCGAATCGAACCGAACCAAAAAAAAGGGTGTTCGGTTCGGTTCATAAAATGAATTCGGTTTAAACCGGTTTAAAAAGTTGAAAACCGAAAAGTTTTCGGTTCAAACTGGTTTGAACCGATTAAACCACCTATATAAGTAAAAAAAAAAAACCATTAACCTACTTTTTTTCTTTCATTAAATATTATTATTTATTTGTTAGGTTTGATTTGGGTTTTTTTGGGCTTGGACTATTAAAATTTATGAAACTTTAGTCCAAAATTAGAATCCAACAACCCATTAAATTTAAAAACATATTAAAAAGACTCATTAAACTCATCAAGCCAATAAGGCCCATTAGGCCTAAAACCAAAATGAACCGAACCGAACCGAACCGATTAAAATCAGTTCGGTTACCATTTCTTATTCGGTTTGAACCGGTTCAATTTTAGGTAAACCGAAATATTTTCGGTTCAGTTCGGTTTTGTCCAAAACCGAACCGAACCGAACCGTGTCCACCCCTACTTGTAAATGTGATCAAGTTTATTTTTCGCAAGAAAGATTTGGAAAATCCAAAATAAAAAATTGTCTTATTTGCTTACAACTTAATGAAGATAAATAGATTGATCTGAGATCATATTCATATATAATTCATAGCAACTATGAGTTCATAGGACATGTATCAAATCGATTCTCTTTAATGAATTGTTCCGATAGCAACTACGTACATGGAATTCAAAGGGGAAATAGGAAAGAGGTGAAATTAAATTAGGATCATTTTGATCATTTTGATACTTTTACCCTCCAAATGGTTTGTAACAATTAAATTATTCGATGTCGTTAAAACTTAAAACATTGCTCTTTAATAAAGTCGAGGGTTTATTTATGAAAATTCCTCTTTACTAGATACAACATTCTTTTTTGTCAGAATTTTAAATAAAATTTGTATATTTGATTATTTAACTAACATTAAAATCTCGTTTGTTTGGCCGCATTGTATTGTATTAGGCAATTAAAATGTACTAAATCAGTACAATGCGTATTTGGTGCAAACACTGTATTGTACTATTTTAATACATTTTAATTGCCTAATACAACAAACACCGTATTAATTAATACATTATATTTTGTGGTATTAGGTTGTATTGTATTAGAAAAAACACTTTTTTTTCAATGAATATGGAATATTGATAAAATAGGTGTTATATTAATATTTTTTTTATAATTTCAAAATACATAAGAAAATTTTATTTAAATTTTTTGTTTCAATTAAAATAAATATTTATTGATTTTTTATATAAACATATTTATTGATTTATTCATATTAAGGATTTAAAATTAATTATTAAGTATTTTTTTTAAAATATTATATTTTTATAATATAATAAAATACAAAAAAGTCATATAGGAATAACTTAATAATATATAATACAGTGCATCATCAAACTAGAGATAGCAACGGGGCGGGTCGGGGTCAGGGAATGCTTTTCCATCCCCATCCCCGCATTAATCGAAGTGGGGCCGGGGCTGGGGCCGGGGATTCCCCGTTGGAGGGGCCTTCTCCATACCCGCCACATTCCCCATCTAATATAACTATGCATTTAAAAATTACAACATAAAACAAAGAATAAAGTAGAAATTTATATTTAATCCAAAATCAAAGATTCCATAAATCAAACCAACTTCTAAAGTTTAGAATCTAAAAATATGCAAACCAATCTTAGAGCACAGAAGGTCTCATGCATCAGAACATAACCAACTTCTAAACACATGCAAGCCAAATCTTAGCAAAAGAGTCACAAAGGTCTCATGAAAACATAACAAAGTCTGAAAACTAAAGCAATATTTTACACATAATCAAAGAGAGCTTGAAAACATCAAAACATAAACATAAAATTCTCCTTCCTTGTCTATTCCTCATATCTTTAATCTTTACTTCATCGTTGTTCATGCTATTTCCTCTCAAGCATCATACTTCACAAAACTTGGATCCTGACAAAATACAACATCATGTTATTAATTTCATTTCCTTAAATTAGTTTAAATCACACAATAAGCAAATACATCATTTACCTCATCAACTTTGATTGTTTCTTCCTTGATTGAATAAAAGGGAGAGCTTGTTGAACCTGAAAAATTACAAGACAACAAGTAAATAAGATTAGTATATATTACCTTATTGAAATTAAAAAATCATCAATTTAAATAATAAAAACAATTTGTTCATACCTTCCATAGTTGTCCATAACCAATCTTGGGCACAAATTAAAGCTTCTAAAGTCTTAGGATTAAGCTTATTTCAATGTGGAGACAAATGTCGACCACCGGTGCTAAAAGATGACTCATAAGCAACAGTTGAGATAGGGATAACCAAAATATCCTTAGCAACACGCTGTAAAACTGGATATTTAATTCCATTGGTCCTCCACCAAGCTAGGATATCAAAACTAGCAGCCCTAGGCAAGACAGACTCTTCCAAATAATAGTCTAACTCAGACCTGACACCATTAACATTAGAAGTACTACTAACAAAGAGATCATATGCTGCCAAAGAATCCATAGTTTCATGTTCATGCACATCTTCCATGGAGGGAACTTGAAGGTCCATAGGCATAGTGTCTTGCTTATCACTATATTTCACTTGATATTCATTGACCAAATCATAACATATCCTTCTAACTCTTTCAATATGCTTTTCACTGTCATTGCCATATATCTTAAGAGAATAATACTCAATCAACTTCAATTTGAATCTAGGATCCAAAACAGTTGCTATGGCTAATAACCTATGAATCACCATCCAATATGTATCAAATTTTCCCACCATATTGGCTGCCATAACATTTATCTCCTCAACATTTGATAGCAAGCATTCATCAAGCAACAACTTGATCTCACAAAACTTAGGGAAGTACAAATTTGATGTAGGATATTTTGTTCCAGAAAACATTTCAGTAACAGAATAAAATAATTTCAGCTTATCACACATCTTTTTTGCTAAAATCTAATCATGATCAGAAGGCAAAGTTTTATAAATAGACTCACGTTGTTTAAGGCGAGCAAACACATCCTTGTAAATTAGTGCAGTAGTAAGCATAAGGTAAGTGCTATTCCACCTGGTAACACAGTCAAGTGCCAATTTCTTGGAGCAAGGAACCTTCAATTGTCGTGCAGCCTCTTCAAACTTTTCTACCCTCTTTGGCATTGCAATCCAGAAAGCAACACTATCACGAACAGCCTCAATACCGGTCTCAATTGCACTCAATCCAGCCCTCACAATTAAATTGAGAATGTGCGCACAACACCGTTTATGAAATAAGTACCACCCAACATCAATGAGCTACATGGCAACTTATCACATATCATATGGATCATGGCATCATTAGTAGTGCAATTATCCACAGTCAAAGTAGATAACTTACGATCGATGTTCCAATCCAACAAGCAAATCATTAATGCCTCCGAAAGGGTTTCAGCTGTGTGTGGGCATAGCACATAAATGAACCTAGCAATTATATAAAAGAACAAAATTAGTAAAGATTACTATAAAAAAATAATGCAAACTAAAATAATGAAAAGTAAAATGATCCAAATAGATATATTACTTGATAATTCGACTTTGTAAAGTCCAAGAGTCATCAATGAAATGTGCAGTGACGGTCATGTAACCTCTCTTCTGATTTGAGACAGTCCATAGATCAGTGGTTATTGCAATTCTTCCCTTGTTGCCTTCCAAAACTTGTTGTGTTTTAGACTTCTCCACTTCATAAATTCCCAAGATATCTTTCTTGATGGTATTTCTTGACACATGAGGAAACAAAGGCTGCAGAGAGTTGACAAACATCCTAAAACCGCGATGTTCAATCATCAAAAGTGGGTACTTATGGAGGATAATCATGTTGGCATGCTCATGTCTAGCATGATCTTGATCATATGAATAGGTCCCAATTGATATTTTCCCATATGTTGACTTGTTGGGATTCAAAAGTGACTACTTTATGTCATTATTCTTCCTTAGAGGGCATATCCTAAAATGATCATGCAAATGCGTTGTCCCAGCTCTACTTGATCCAGCCAACTTCTTCTTGCAATAATTGCAGACAGCTTTATTCATACCTTTGATTTTTGCTTGCTGAAGTGGTTCCAAAGAATAGATTTCAATTTCCTCTTCTTAGTATCATCATGTTCAGGTCCATCTACATCTATTGGAGTATCGACATTAGTAGCAGCATTAACGACATCATCATGATTAATCGGTTCAAGTCGTTCCAACTTTAGAGTGGTTTTTGCTACCGTAGCATCAACTAGTTCAACTCCGGTAGTAGTATTATTAGTGTTATCAATCTTTTTAGGATCCATACTGAGTTACTGGCTGAAAATATGAAAACATACCAATGTGTCAATAATAGAACAAATACAAAGCAAAATACAGATTCAATAAAAACAAAGATAAAAAAAAATAATGTAAAGCAAAATACATAAGGAAGTTTTTATGCAAAGTCAGATATGGATCAGTTTCTCAATGCCAAAAAAATATAAGAATATCGAGAAAAACATGTAATTATAATAAATTTTGAGACCAAAAATTTTCAAACAAAATTGACAGACATGCTTCATGGATTAATGGAAATCATCGATCTAAGTTGTATTAATTACATTCATTAATTTTAGATTACAAAAAACAACATCCCCCGTAGCTTGTTTTTGTTTGTGATAGTAATTAAATTGTTTGTTTTCAAGGCAATAGAATTATATATGTTTGAACATGCACATTAATCTTGTAACTTAAAGAAAAATTTGTCTATAAAACTGATAAGAAAAACCCACCCCAGAAACTGTGCTTTGATTGAATTGAAGAAATGATAAGCAATTGAATGATCAGAGATTTTCCAATTTGAATGTGCATACATACATAGATGCACTCAAACCAAAAAGGCTGTTTAAAAATATGCTTTTTTAGTAGTAATTGATTGGTGCAGAAGAAAAAGACAATTCTAGCTAATAAAATTTCCATTTTCACTTAATTCACAAATGTTTCAACCCAACCTAGCAGGAAAAAAAAATTCCTTGCTTATCTAAACAGAAACTTCAAAACCCACTTCATACAGTTAAAATCTAAAACAAGAGAAACTTTTTCATGTCAGAGAGTAGAGACCATATACAACACAGTTAATTTCAATTCAAATATTCAATCAACTAAACAGAAGTCCTTGGTCGGCCATTCTCATTTCAAAATACCAGTTGTATTACATTTTCTCTTTATACAAAAAAAAAAACCTTTTGACTTTATTTCGAGAAACCTAGGTGCTTACAATTCAAAAAAAATCTAAAAATTATCTAGATTTATTAAATATGATCAAACTCTAGAAACTTTGACTAAAAGCAAAATCAATCAAATAATAAAAATCAAGAAAAATTTCAAAAAGCATCCAATGGGGAATACACACCTGCTGCTTAGAAAGGTCTTCACTTCTTAAACACTCAACAAGACAGCAATCAACAAAGAACTAGTCTAGATGAGGACAATCAAACAATGACATATTTTCTCTGCTTGATTTGCAGGAGGAGTCTGAATGTCTAATAGATAGTTTGACTGTTTGAGTCTAGGATATCTGGATATGAGGATTTGGGGAATAGTAATAGCTATATTCGGGAGAGAGTAGGCCAATTAGGAGTCAGGAGATATAGTAATAGCTATATTGGGGAGAGAGCGGGCCAATTAGGAGTCAGAAGATGAATAGTCTACTTTTTTTTAATTTAAATAAAAACTATTTATTCTTCAAAAAATAATATTAAATGATTTTAAAATTTTCTATATTATATATTATATATTATACTATAAATATACATACTGTTGACGGAGATTTTTGGATTACGTAAAGTCGATCACGCGTCACATAAAGATAAGAAAACACAGATTTTACGTGGTAAAACCCCAAATCGGGGAAACATCCACGGTTGCCGGTGACGGCGAAGAGAAGAATTCACTATGAATAATATGATTACACACTCTGTTTCTCTCTTTTCTGTTTGTTCCTATGTATGTATGTGTATTTTTTTTCTTCTTTTTATAATGAGATTATGGGTCTATTTCTATATGCATAGGACCCTAATCCTTGTATACAAATAAGGAAAGGTGGGTAGTGTCTAATTATGACTTATTACTTGTTGAAGTCGTCTTTATCTTCTTTCCCGTTTCGCATCTTCCATAAATTGAATGAATTAGACTTATTGACTGATTTGATATCTATAAGGAAGTTTGTTTTCTTATCAGGGTTTACTTCGTGATATCTTATTTGAATAAGACTCTACTTTTACGTATCTGAGTCGCGATTGTATTTAATGTCTTCCATGCGTCATCTAACTGACCAGCTACCTAACCCGACCAGATCTCTTTTACCCCGATCGGATTGTATTTACTCGACCAAGTTATCTCTACCCGATCAGCTAACTTCCCCAACCAGGTTATTCGTACCCGATCGGTTAGTTTCCCCGACCATCTTAGGTAAACTTGATCGATCCTTGAAATCATCTATTGGTCGTCTTGGGTTGATCTTTCCTGGCTGACTTTGATGACGTGGCATATCTAATCACCGTACTTTCAGGTGACCATGCTGACTTGTCATGCTATCAAAAAATCCCTATAACAATACCCCCTTAAATCCGCGAGACGAGCTCATAGCATCTCGTCAAAGGGGATTTGAACACTTAATTTTTTGGTGCTTCCGAT
This sequence comes from Dipteronia sinensis, assembly GCA_033220585.1. Classification (NCBI taxonomy): domain Eukaryota; kingdom Viridiplantae; phylum Streptophyta; class Magnoliopsida; order Sapindales; family Sapindaceae; genus Dipteronia; species Dipteronia sinensis. The sequence continues at coordinate 16,610,728 of CM065637.1, forward strand.
CTTATCACTTTAACCCGATCAAGTATCTTATTAAATTGATCGTTTTTGGTGCTGAACTGATCAAGTATCTTATTAAACTGATCAGTCTTGGACCGATCGGTGTCCTGACACTTTGCCTAGGATAATTCCCGACCATCTTGGTCCTTGAAGTTGATTCAGTCGGTGTCCCGATTACTTGTTCGGGATAATTCCCAACCGTCTTGAGTCTTCAGCCAAGAGATGTTCTGGAAACTTTGCCCCATTTCTTCCTACTTTTCCCATGTAAACAAGTCATCAAAGACGTCTTCTAGTTTTGTCTGTTTACAAAGGTTTGGCCGAATCGTTAGTGCAATACTAACACAGCCGAATGCATCTCACCAGGTTTTCCCCGATGGCATACCCTAGTGTTTTTTACCGGTAGAACTGGCACTTCGTGGTGGCCGGATTGCTGACAATGCTGTATATGCACCCAGTCAGTTCGGCAGGCGCGTCGGATCTCTAACAACCAACTTCTCAACCTCTCAGGCACTTTCACCCACCATGGCAGGTGTCAGCGCTGCGAGTTTTATCTTTGATAACAAAGATAATTTATATATAAAAAATTTAAACACCACTCTTAGCTTCTTTATTAATTGGTCTGCAAATTAACAACATCAAAACCAAAAATAATTAGAAAAACTAAAAATCAGAAATAAGCTAAAAATTATCTTAAATAAAAACTGAATGGAACTAAGCTAGCTCTCCCTAGAGCAGTTTTGTTTTTGTAGGGTTCTCAGAAAATAGTGTTGACTGTCCATTCACTGTTGCCTCGGCCATGGCTCGTTTCCTTTTCCGGTTTCCCCTTGATTGATCGTCCTTGAGGGGATCCTTTTGCTGGTCGTCTGCCCTTTTAAGAATCAAATCTTTGAGATGAGCCTCTCTAATAAGTGTCTCGATGTGATCTCTTAGTTGGTAGCACTTTGATGTATCGTGACCACTTTCCTTGTGGAACCTGTAGTATTTTGTCATGTCTCTTCGAGCGTGGGCTGACTGTTTAGAAGGATACTTGATTAGCTTCTCGTCTTCTACGATCGTTAGGATTTCCTCTTATCTCTTGGTGAGGGGAGTGTAGTTGGTGTACTGACCATGGAACTTCATGTCGTTCCGACTGTTTCTACGATCATCCTTGTTTCCATCACTTTCATGGCTATCATCCTTCTGGTTCTTTACATTGGTGTTCTCCCCAGGGCGACCCCCGTGCATATAACTACCCCTCTGAGCCCACTCATCATTTTCAGCCATTGCATAACTACATGCTACATCCATTAGGTCAACGTATATATTCGGGCTTTCCCTTCTCAAATCGAAGGACAACCTACCTTTCTGCAGGTTATTGGTGAATGTGGCTACCACAGCCTCATCGTTGGGATTATGGATCATTGACACTTCCTGAGAGAACATTTTCAGGTAATCTTTTAATGATTCATTCTTTCCCTGTTTAAGGGTGGCGAGGTGAGCTATTGATTTCCTCCTCTGTATATTTCCTAAGAATTGTCGTAAAAAGCTTGGGCAAATTCTCTGAAATTCTTGATTGTTCCCTTATGAAGCCTTCCAAACCATCTGGACCCCAAGTCTCCGAGCGTTTGTGGGAACGTTAAGCATAACAATGGGTCGTTGTAAGCGTATTGTGCTATTGCACTTTGGAAACGTCTCACGTGTTCCTTTGGATCCGTGTCTACTTTAAATTGCTCAACCTGATGCATTTTGAATCTCTCCGGGAACTGGGTTTGGAGAATGATGTTCATGAAGGGACTTTCAGACTCATCATCCAACAAATCTTGTGGCCTTTGGCGACATTCTAATGCTTCTACCTTCTGGGTTAATTTTCATATTAGGATATCTCACTCTTCTTCTGGCTCATTATCTATTCCCGATCGTTGGCAGTCGGTGAGTCCTTGCTGAATTCTGTAGGTGCCCATCTTAGTTCGGGTACTTGGGGTATCGAATCTCAACAGGGACTTGCTCTTTTGGCGTGTTCTTCGGGGTGGTTGATCACTGTCATCTGACGAACTAGATCGATCCCGCATATGAACATCTCTACGGGTTTCCTCCGGTTCAAAGTCTATTTGATATCGATCTTGCCTTTCCCGTCCACTAACTCATTCATCTCCCCTTTGGTAGTGTTTTCCTTTTCCAAGGTGATTCGACCTATCTCTACTGGTTTTACGGGGCGCGCCTAGGGTCACTCCTACTATCTCAGAATGCACCTTGGGGTCTTGGGCCACCATAGGTGCAGATAGTTGGTATGGTGAGGTCAGATTAGCAGTTGCTGTTATATTTATTCCCTGTCTAGCGGCGTCTTCAATGACTCTCCGCAGGGACTCTTAGACCTGTTGGAATACATCTGGGGAAATTCCTGGATGAGCGTTTGTGAAGGTTATCGCGGCTTGACCAGTTGAGGTTGGAGTCATGGAGGGCAAGCTTCCTCCAGCGATACTAGCGCTCACTGGGCCAGAATTATTGACACCACGTGGAGTGCCAGTATCATGTGGAGTCTGAATTCCATCCCTATTGTCTACCATGTCACTACTTCACAAGTTCTTCGAGGTTAACTTAGCAAATGTTAGTTCACGCCCCCTCCTTCTAGCGCCAATTGTTGACGGTGATTTTTAGATTACGTAAAGTCGATCACGCGTCACACTAGTTATGGTGAGTTGACAATAATGTTATGAACAAGAAGGATGAAGAGATTAAGAAAACACAGATTTTACGTGGTAAAACCCCAAATCGGGAAAACATCCACGGTTGCCGGTGACGGCGAAGAGAAGAATTCACTATGAATAATATGATTGCACACTCTGTTTCTCTCTTTTCTATTTGTTCCTACGTATGTCTATGTATCTTTTTTTTTCTTTTTAAAATGAGATTATGGGTCTATTTATATATGCATAGGACTCTAATCCTTGTATACAAATAAGGAAATGTGGTAGTGTCTAATTATGACTTATTACTTGTTGAAGTCGTCTTTATCTTCTTTCCCGTTTCGCATCTTCCATAAATTGAATGAATTAGACTTATTGTCTGATTTGGACTCTGATATCTATAAGGAAGTTTGTTTCCTTATCAGGGTTTACTTCGTGATATTTTATTTGAATAAGACTCTTCTTTTACATATCTGAGTCGTGATTGTATTTAATGTCTTCTATACGTTATCTAACTGACCAGCAGCCTAACCCGACCAGATCTCCTTTACCCCGATCGGATTGTATTTACCTGACCAAGTTATCTCTACCCGATCAGCTAACTTCCCCGACCAGGTTATTCGTACCCGATCGGTTAGTTTCCCCGACCATCTTAGGTAAACTTGATCAATCATTGAAATCATCTATCGGTAGCATTGGGTTGATCTTTTTTGGCTGACTTTGATGACGTGGCATATCTAATCACCGTACTTTCAAGTGACCATGCTGACTTGTCATGCTATCAAAAAATCCCTATAACACATACATATATATATATATATCGAGCTGGGGACGGGGCGGGGAATTCTTCCCCCGTCCCCGCCCCGCTTCACTTCGGGGACAAGACTTTATCCCCATCCCCTCCCCTTCCTGGCGGGGACCAGTGGGGCCCCGGCCCTATGGGGAATACTGCCATCTCTACACCAAACACAAGTTTGTATTAATGATAATACAGTTCAGTCCAATACAATACAATACAATCCAATACAGTCCAATATAATCCAATACGGTGTGACAAATTAGCCCTTAAGGGATTATGTACTTATTCACTTAAACTTGTAAATGTGATCAAGTTTATCTCCCACGGAACTGATTTTATTCACTCGAGCAGTGGTATTATCAGGATAGAAACCATAGGGGTGGCAATACGGGTTACGACACGACGGGGTTGAGCTTAAACGGGTCAACCCGTTTAATAATCGTGTCTTGTTCGGGTTATGCTTCATGGATCACGAGTTGACACGATTAGTAAAGGCAAATATGTAAATTTAATGTTAAGTGGCATTTATGTAATTTTTACATATACTATATAAACTTAAGATGTGAAATCCTACACCTAAACTTCATTCTTTTCAGGGTTAATTTCATTTTGGTCTCTCTAATTTGACCTATTATACAAATTGGTCCCCCAATTTTAAGGATTATCTTGACATGTCCCTATAGTTACCAAAATCTATATTTTGGTCACTGTCGTCTAATTCTGTTAGGGTTTCGTTTGTGTTGTGAGAGTAAAATGGTAACTTACGTAACAAATATAAAAATTGATTAAAAAGTAATTATTAATTAATTTAATTAAAAAAATTATTAAAAATGAAAAAAAAATCTTATCTCATCAATCTCTCTCATCTTTATCATCTTCTTCTTTTTCTCTCTCTCCTCTCTATCTCACGATCTCTCATTTGTTTCTCTCACGATCTCTCATATTCATCATCTTCTTCTTTTTCTCTCACTGATCTTCATCATCATCATCTTTTTCTTCTCACAGATCTTCTTCTTCTTCGTCATTGATTGGGTTTGAGTATGGCTGTTTTCTGGGTTCGATTAGGTTTCGATGTGGGTGGTTTGGTTCGTTGGTTTTGGGTATTCGGTTGGTGGTGTTTGGGTGGATGGTGGTGTTGGAGATGGAGGTGGCGGCGACATGTGGTTGATTTGGGGGTGGTGGATGAAGATCTAGAGTTTGTGAGTGGGTTTTTTAGGTTGTTATTCTGGAAATTTATGGTTGTTTTTATAGAGGTTTGGGGTGGTTTTGTAGTGAAGATGGATGTCTGATTTAGGGTCTGGGTTTTGTGGTGGTGGTGGTGGTTAACAGTGGGAGTGGTTGGGTTTGATTTTGTTTGGGTTTGGGTCTGGTGGGGATGTCTAGGTTTGAGATAAATTAGATGATTTTTTTTTGTTCCATTTTGAGATGAATCAGATGATTGTGTTTTATGTTCGGTGTTGTTGATGATGATTGTGGTTTGGTGGTGGTGTTGACTATGGTGGTTGTTTCTAGAATTTGGTTTGAGAATTTTTAGATTAAATGAAAAAGAAAGAAGATGATGGTGGAATTTGGTTTCGTGGTTTCTAGAATTGTTTGAATTGGATGATTTTTTTTTTCTATTTTACTTTTCATTTTTTTAATTTCATTTTCTTTGATGAAATTGGATGAATTTGTTGGGTGTGTGTTTGGTGGTGGTGATGAATTGGAGAATTGGATAGATTTCAGTTTCGAATTTTTGTAATTTGTTGAATAAGATGAATTGGATGAATTTGGTGGTGGTGGTGAATTGGAGGAATTTTTTAACTTTTAATTTTTTTTTCTTTTGTTTAAAATAAAAATCAGCGGCAGCTAGGTCATTTGACCCTCTGACCTGTCAAATTTAACTTTTTTGATAGAAAATTTAACAGAAGAACTAAACAAGATAATACTGAAAACCGGGGGACCAGTTTGTGTATTAGGTCAAACTAGAGGGACTAAAATGATATTCACCCTTCTTTTCACCACGTATTCCCAGTCCCACATACTCCACAGCCGCTTCTCGCCTTCACTTAATTCAACTATCGAATTTGAACACAAGCCTCTCTCTCTCTATCTCTCTCTCTCTCTCTCTCTCTCTCTCTCTCTCTCTCTCTCTCGCACCCGTCGGCTGCATCACTGAAATTTGGAGCTACTGCTACTGTCGTCACCAACTGGAGTTTACCGGTAAGACTTTGAACTTTGAACTTTGATCTACTATTTTCGTCTTTTGACATCATCGATTATAGTTTTTATCTAAACTCTAAAATCTATTAGAAATTGTCTTTTATTTGGTGGTTTTGCAGATTCAGCTTGGTGGTTTGTGGATGGCTTGGGCTTTCAATATTTTTTATTTTATTTTTTATGACAATATCTGTTCTGTAAATCTTTGTTGAGTTACAATCTTGTTGCTTGTATTTTGTATGTTAGCTTTTGTAATTTTTATTATGTTTGTAAATTCTTGTTGGGTTGCATTCTTCGCTCGGTGGTATTGTTGAGTTACATTCTTATTATTGCTCAATCAATGACCTGGATTGTTCTTGTTACATGTCATTGACAAAAAAAAAAGATTGTTTAAGAACCTGATTAAAAAAAATTAAAATCAATTTGAAGCCACTCAAGCTCTTTTTCTGTAGATTTTCTATGAAAAAAGTATTAACAGGTCACGAGACAAGTAAATGGGTTATTTAAACGGGTCATTTGACACGACCCGATGAACCCGTTTATTAAATGGGTTATGCATGTCGTGTTCGTGTTAACCCATATTTAATCATGTTTGGGTCAAGGGGGTCTGACCTGTTTAATAATCGTGTCGTGTTCGGGTTGACCCGAACACGACCCGTCAACCCGTATTGACACCCCTAAACCGTCACTCGATTTTTATTTTTTTTAAGAAATAAGGATTAAAATGTCTACATATTCAATTAATAAGAATAATATAGACAATTTAAAAACTTATTATAAATTATTTTATAATCATTTTCAAAAAGTAATCTCTTATATGTTTCACAAAATCTATTGGATATAAACTAAAGTTATTTAATAATTACTTTTGAGTACTTTACCAAACACCTTTTTCAATATCAAAATTATGAAGAAAAAAAAAATTAAAAGATGAGAAAAGCAAATCCCAAATGAGCCACTGTCCTCGCCTTGACTCCTTTAGAGCATCTCAAATCTAATACTAAAATTATGGTGTCAATGCTATAATTTAGCAGAACGTAAAAAAAAAAAAAAAACATACTTCAATACTATGCTAAAAGTTGTGCCGAATTTGATTTATGCACAAATTTAATAAAAAGTATAGCATATGCCAAATTTGGCATTCAATAAATGCAACTGTATTTGTTGACTTTTTAAATTTTAAATAATAAAAATTTAACAAATTTGGTAAGGAAAATTGAGAATGAAACAATTCTAAAAAAATATTCAACGCATTCATGAATACATTGGTTGTATTTATTGACTTTTATAATTTTAAATAAATAAAAAATAAAAATAGCATATCAAATAGAATTTTACATTGGAGTACAATGCTAAAATAATATACCAAATATAATATTTTACTGTTTTTTATGCCATATTTGACATAGACATTGACATATGCATTGACGATGATCTTAGTGCTAGAGACATGTCATATAATAAATTAATTTTTTAAATAATAATAATAAATTAAATTTTCATAATATAAATTGCAGTATGAGTTTTGATGTTTATTATAATTATTTTATGATCCTAGGGGCGTAGCTCAGCCGGTAGATGAACAAGTTTGGGGTTTGGACAAATGATTTCTAATTCGGCGCCAACAGATCACCGATGGTTAAAAGCTTCGAAAAAAAAGGGTAAAAATATTTGTGGGATACTTAAATTTAACCTTTTCTTTAATTGTCAGTCAAGTAAACATAATTTATTTTCGTGAATTTTTTTATATGAAAATTTTAACATTTTTCAATAAATCATGTATTTATTAATTCTTACAGTTTTGAATATAAACGATATATAATCTAATATGAATCTCTTTTAAAGAGATAAAATTAAAAACATCATCAACGAAAGCTTCCATGATTGCTTAGACACATAATTTGAGCATTGTTATAATCTTATTAAGTATTTCTTTGTTGTGTCATTACAAGCATGGATACATATATATCTGGTTGGCTTATTTTAATAAATTTTAAATGAGAAAATAAAATGAAGAATATTGTTGTATGTTTTTCATTCAGTAAACGTACAAATATATATACACAGAGTTTTAACAATAATTAAACTCTATCTAATCTTTTATCTAGGATAATAACAAATGATATCTATCTCAAGTGATAAATATTTACAAATTTAAATACATAATTAATTGAGATAACATTTATCCTTAGACTCCCCCTCAAGTTGGAGGGTGAATATCAAGAACACCCAACTTGTGTATCAAACGGGGAGAACAAATCCTTGCCAATTGATTTAGTGAAAACATCGGCAACTTGAGATGACGAAGGGATGTAGTGAGGGATTAATAACTGTTCTTGAATTTTCTCGCGCACAAAGTGACAATCTAACTCAATGTGCTTTGTGCGTTCGTGAAACACAGGATTTTGAGCTATATGAATAGCCGCTTGATTGTCACAAAACATTGTCATCGGAGATGTATGTGAAATACCCAAATCAACTAGAAGATACTTTAACCATTAAAGTTCACATGCAAGAGATGCCATTGATCTATATTCAGCCTCTGCTGAGGAGCGAGAGACTGTCGATTGTTTCTTTGTCTTCCAAGAGATAGGGCTTGAACCAAGAAATGTACAATAACCACTAGTAGAACGACGAGTGGTGGGACAACTAGCCCAGTCAGAGTCACAAAAACTCGAGATATGAAGAGAACTAGATGCTGACAATAAAATGCCTTTGTTGATAGTACCCTTTAAATACCGAAGGACAGTGGTGAGCAGCATCCAAGTGTAGAGTACGAGGTGACTGCATGAATTGGCTGAGATAATTAACAACAAAATTGATATCAGGCCGCGTGACAGTGAGGTATAGAAGACGACCAACAAGTCGACGGTAAACTGTCGGATCTGGTAATAATGTACCACTATCAGAAGAAAGATTAATATGTTGTTCCATGGGAAACTCAGAAATTCGACCACCTGTAACACCAGCATCAGATAAAATATCCATTGTGTATTTGCGTTGAGTAAGAAATAACCCTTTTTGTGATCGAGCCACCTCGATGCCAAGAAAATATTTTAATCGCCCCAAGTCTTTGATGTAGAATTTTTGTTCCAAAAAGTTCTTCATCTTTTGAATGAGAAGTGGATCATTCCTTGTAATAATAATGTCATCGACATAAACAAGGACAAAGGTAAAATTAGAGCCACGTATATTAGTAAATAACGAATAATCAGACTTAGATTGAGTGAAGCCTGATGTCATCAAGGTTGTGGAGAACTTGGCAAACCATTGTCTTGATGCCTGTTTTAGACCATATAATGATTTATTGAGTTTACACACTCTCCGCTCCCCCTGTTTTGCAAAACCGGGTGGTAAAGTCATATATACTGTTTCATCTAAATCCCCTTGTAGAAATGCATTATGGACATCTAATTGTTGAATGTCCCAACCCTTGATAGCAGCAACAGAAAACAACAAACGAACTGTGACTAATTTCGCTACAGGGGCAAAAGTATCATGATAATCATGACCCTCAATCTGATTGTAGCCTTTCGCAACTAAACGAGCCTTATAGCGCTCAATCGAACCATCAGAGTTATGTTTAACTTTGAAAACCCATTTACAGCCGATAGGTTTATGAGATAATGGTAATGGAACAAGAGTCCATGTGTTATTTTTTTTCTAATGCTTCAATTTCAGCTGTCATTACTGCTCTCCAATGTGGATATTTGATAGCTTGAGAAAAAGATTTAGGCTCAATAGTAGAACATACTTTAGGCAAAAAAGCTTTATGGGATAATGAAAAATTAGTATCAGAAACATATAAAGCCATTGGATAAGGAGTAGAGACTTTAGTTACCTTAGATTCTGATTGGATTAGATTTGCCGCATGAGGGAGAGTAGGACAATGATAATCCTTAAAATGTGATGGCAGACGTCTTGTACGACACTGTCGATGATGGAGAGCGAGTGGGATGGTATTTGACACTGGTGGAGAAGCGGAATTTGTAGGAATATCAGATAATATCTCATTGTCAAGAGAGTGAGCTAATAAATTCGAATCCTCATGAGAATTGTTCTCATTGGAAACGAACATAGAAGGTGGGGAATAATTGAAAGTGCGATCATCATCTAGTGGTAATGTATGAACCTGCATGTCTGAAGGAGAAGATGAAATATGTTTAAAAGGAAAAATATATTCATGAAATATGACATCACGAGATGTATAAATTTTCTTAGATTGAAAATCGAATATACGATATCCCTTTTGTGCGTAAGGATAGCCAACAAAAACACCTGGTTTACCCCTTTGATCAAATTTATTTGTGACATGAGGGTTTCGAGCAAAATATAAGCAACCAAAAACTCGAAAGTTTGTAAAAGTAGGTGGTTTGTCAAATAACATCTCGTGAGGAGATTTACCAATAAAGGAGTTGGTAGCTTATTTATAATATATGCAGCAGTAAGAATACACTCACCCTAGAAAGATAATGGAAGATGAGCTTGAAAACGTAGAGCTCGTGCAACATTTAGAAGGTGACGATGTTTGCGTTCGACTACACCATTTTGTTGTGGTGTAGCGACACAGCTACGTTGATGAATAACTCCATGAGTTGAAAAAAAATGTTGCATGGTGTTTGATAAAAATTCAGAGCCATTATCGGATCGAACAATTTGAATGTTAAAATGTTCATTGATATCACCGATCCCAGAAATAATTGAATTAATTTGAGAATGAAATTGAGTACGCACCATGGCGAAAAAAGACTGTAAAATTTGAATGGTTTCAGATTTAACAGTCATTAGATCGATATACCCATGTAGCACGGCTAAAATCGTCAACAATAGTTAAAAAAAAGTCTAGCATTTGAATGTGATGGTAAAGAGAATGGACCCCAAATATCACAGTGAATCATTTGAAAGGGCCTACTAGTTTTTATTGAACTTTTTGGAAAAACACAAACGAGTTTGCTTTGCTTGAGGGCATATCATGCAATTAGCATTATTTGAAGAATGGATAAAAGAAAATTGCTTAGCTAACATTTGCAAACAAGTGGATGAAGCATGTCCTAATGGACAATGCCACAGATTATTGGGAATGGAATTTTGAAAAGAACAAACAGTAGCAAGATTGAGATGATACAGTCCCTCGTATAGGCGTCTCAATCCAATCTTCTTCTTCGATAACTAGTCATGAAAAACACATTTAACATTAGCAAATGTGACGGATATTTTTTGGGATTTTACTAGTTCACTGACATAAATCAAATTAAATTGAAAAGTAGGAACAAATAAGACGTTTTCGAGACGCGATAACGGTGAAAGAATGGCAGTCCCAACATGAGTAATTAAATGATCTGTTCCATTTGGAAGTTTAAGCGTGGAACGTTTAGAACAAAGGGAATAACTAGAAAATAAATGCAAAGATGAGCTAACATGATTTGTAGCCCTGAGTCAATAATCCAAACAGAGTTAGACGAACATGAGAGGGAAATACCTGTCAGATTTGCTTGTAGTGCATGACTACTTGAATCAATCATACTCAAAAGTTTGTTATATTGGTCAATGGTAAATGTAAGAGGAGAGGTAGGATGAGAAGCAGTGCCTGCTGAAATTGCATTAGCATGGATATTTTTGGGAGGATACCCAGGAAGTTTGTAACACGTCTCTTTGTAATGTCCAACAGTATTGCAATGATCACAAAAGGACGTGGTTTACCATTGCGATGATTCTGCCCTTGTGATTTATTGGTGGAAAATTGATTCGTGCCTTGATCTTTACTGATTTTACCAATGTTATATGGTTGAGAATGTCGAGTATTCGTCTTCTAAAAATTCAAGGCTGCAGCTTCTGGAACAGAGTTGGACAGTGCATGTATTTCTTGTTGCTTTTCTTCTTGCCTGACAAAGGAATAAATTTTTGCAACACTCGGAAATGGATCCATTAGTAAAATTTGACTACGAATAGTTGAAAAATGATCATGAAGACCTTGCAAAAATTCCATTGCAAGATCTTCTTGAACTCGAGTTGCGGCAGCAAGTCTATGACCACAAGTACAAACAGAAACAGTTGATAATGAATTTAATTCATCCCACAAAGATTTAAGTGTAGAGTAATATGTTGATACCGTAGTTTTTTCTTGTTTGAGCGAAGATATCGATTGCTTGAGCTGATAGATATTGGGCCCATTTGTCTACGAGAATCGGTCACTTAAATCCTTCCAAATATCACTAGCAGACTCGGCATAAAGAATGCTTCCACGTATCTCTGGTGTAACTGAGTTAAGAATCCATGAAGCAACAAGATCATCACACCGAGACCACTTGGATTTTTCAAGAGAATCAGTTGGTGGTTGGATGGTACCATCAGCAAAACCAAGCTTATTTTTCGCTCGAAGTGCCCTTGATATGGACCGTAACCAAGTGTTGTAATTGTCTCCTAACAACATTGGAGAGACTAAAATGGCTATGGGATTATCTGAGTGATGAACAAAGAAAGGATCATTGGATTCGTGAACGAGGAGAGGATCATTAGATCCTTGAACAAGGAGAGGATCATTGGATCCTTGAGATTTTGGATCCTTGAGATTCAGAACTTGGATCCGTTGAACTTGGACCTTTTGGATCAGTCATTTTCAAGAAATTACGGAAGAAAGAAAAAAAAATCACAAGCAAAATTGCTCTGATACCATAATAAATTTTAAATGAGATAATAAAATGAAGAATATTGTTGTATGTTTTTCATTCAGTAAACGTACAAATATATATACACAGAGTTTTAACAAAAATTAAACTCTATCTAATCTTTTATCTAGGATAATAATAAATGATATCTATCTCAAGTGATAAATATTTACAAATTTAAATACATAATTAATTGAGATAACATTTATCCTTAGATATTTTTAGGGAAAGAAAAACGAAAACAAAGTCGAGATATAAACCGTACCCTAAAAAAAACATAAGAAAATTTCTAGACAACGGCGGCTAGCTAAGACACTATCGGCTTTAATTCCTATCTTCATTTCTCCATAGGTTCTTTCCCTTTGCGAGACACTACTGGCTTTCTCTCTGCTTCTTCATGTTCTGGAGCTTCCGTAGACTGTCCTCCTGAGGTTCTGATGTATTCATACAAAATAGAATTAGTTCATGCATCCATTTTTCTATAAATGATATATATATATATATAAATGGTTTAAGATCTAAACATGGAAGAGTATATATACCTAGCTGGTTTATAGCCATTTTGAAAGTCACCTTCTGATCAACCATATCAAAATCTTTGATTTAATAAGATTAAAAAACGATTAATTAATACAATTAATTTTATTAATAACTTAAATAATTAAAAGGGTTTGAGGGTTGTAGTACGTACTCTAACAATTTGAGGAACATTATCAATGACCTCAGGTGGTCGTTCTTTTTGTCTTTCAAGAAGGGAAGCTAAATATTCTTGTTGAAGTGCTTCATGTTCAATCTTCAGGGAATGAACCTGAAACTTAAGGTCAAGTATAATTCCTGACAAACCAAGCACAGGATCGTCGTGCCTTGCGTTTACCTTCCATTATAATTGAATCTGCAGTAGCCTTTCTATCGTTTGGACTGACTCTAAATAACATCTTAATTCTCTTTGTTTGTAACCCCGAACACCTTCCTAGCCTTTTTATACTCAGCAGTTCTACGGATAGGAAAGTAAGGAGCAGTTATGCAATTTTCCTTGCACTTCTTTATTTTATATCTGCAAGCAGCACAAGGTTTAGTAGTCATTTTTTTTTCTTGTCTGAAAGTAATTCTTGGGACTTGTTGTTTTGTATTTTGGATGTGAGAAAATTGGTCTAGTTTGAGGACTATATATAGCAGACTGAGTGAAATTTGTTTCCACGGAAATGAAGCAAATCTGATAATGTTTAGATTTACTATGAGATTTTTATTATTAATGACTGCAGATTTTTATTTTGAGGATATTACGGTAGATTCTCTTGACCTGTAGGCAAAAGCGATTAGGAATACGATGGATATTTTTCCTTTTTTGGTTTAATAAGGCATTTCACTTAATAATACCTGGATACCAAAATGGTAAACTGCTAGGTCTTACACTAATTTTCATAAATAACCCATCAACTTTGTCAAATTGTTCTTAGTTACATCTAATAGTTTATTTGATTGTCTAGCTCCATTATCTTGTTGCTAGCAAATATCGCTATTTTTTATTTAGATCTTCCAAATCATCTCCTAGGGAGTTTAAGTGAATAAACACACAATTATTTAATGTTAATTGAATAATTGAATATACAAATTTTATTTAAAATTTAGATAACCAATAATATTGTATCTAACAAAGAGGAGTTTCCATTAATAAACCCTCGATCTTGTTAAAGAGTATCGTTTTTTAGCGACATCAAAAAATTTAATTATTACCAATCATTTAGAGGGTAAAAGTACCTAAATTCTCCTAAAATAATTCCATCTTAGCATCGTTTCCTTTCTTTTCACCTTTTGAATTCCATATTTGAAGTTGTTATCGGAACTATTCATTAAAGATAATCGATTCAATACATACCCTAAGAACCAATAAGTGATATATATATATATATATATATATATATATATATATATATTGAGTCTCTCATAAGGGATATGATCTTTTATTTTAATTTCGGTAAGAACATTGATGAAATCACATTAAGTTTTATAAATTTTGATATAATTTTTTTGTGTGCATGATAAGTTCATTGAAATCTACTTACGAAATTTTTTTTGAGATTTTTTTAAGCATTAGAACTATTTTCCTGATTTCGTCAAATATGAAGGTATCGGAAAAATGGACAAAATATAGGAAATTCAAGAAAAATAGTTCTAGTGCTTGAAAAAAATCTCAAATGTTTTTTATAGTTAGATTTCAATAAACTAATCATCTACAAAAAAAATCAGATCAAAATTCATAAAACTCTATGTGATTTCATCAATGTCCTTACCAAAATTAAAATAAAGGGTCCCTCATAAGAGACTCATTTATATATATATATATATATATATATATATATATATATATATGAGGGATTTTTGACACAAGATTTGACACGATTTTCTAACCGTTAGATTTATGAGATTTGATGGCTTAGATTTATTACATTGTTTTTTATTTATTTCCTGCTCATTTATCTTTTCATTAATTTATTTTCTTTTTTCTCCCCTCTCTTCTTTTTCATAGATTCACTTTCCTAATTAATATCTAATTAATATTTCCTATTCCAATTTATATTTTCCTCTTCCAGCCTTGCGTTTTTTTTACTCTTCAACATTAATTTTTCTTCTTTCTCAACACGTCTTCCTCTTCTCTTTAAATACTCACATAAAAAAAAAATTATTCTCCACGCATCAATTTCAACAATGAATTCACAAGGCACATCTTCGGTGAATTCACATGGTACATCTCCGGTATGTGTATATTTTTTTATTGTCAATTTTTTTGTTCATTCTTTTTTGTTTAATTTCTATTCGATTTGTAATGCAACAATTTCAATTCTTGGGTATCTACTGTCAATTAATTCTTTCTTCTCCAACTGTTTTGTTTTTTTGTCTTTTTAAGTTTACCTATTGTACATAAAAAAAAAAATCAAATATCAAAAATATAACAGTCACCCTGTAAAATTTGTTCGAAAAAAAATAATATCTTTATTTCAACATAAATTAAATAACTCATTAAAGTGCATTAAAGAAAATCATATTTTTAGCTTAAACATCTTTGTGCCCCTAATAAACTTTTCTTTCTTTAACATCTTCCTTAATAGTGTTAAAGGCACAACTTTGAAGTAGGGAAAGAAGCTGAGTGGCTTAGAGATCTTCTATTAGAAATCCCATTCACTTCAAAGCCTTTACCGACTATATCAATTCATTGTGATAATGAAGCTACTTTAACTTGAGCATACAGTGGAGGGTATAATGGGAAATCTAGACACATTAGTCTAAGATATGATTATGTGAGGCATCTGATTCAAGATGGAATAATTGCTATCACATATGTGAGGTCAAATGAGAATTTGGCGGATCCTTTAATAAAACCTCTTTCAAGAGAGATGGTATTGTCTACATATAGAGGGATGGGGCTGAAACTCTTTAACTAAGAGATCCACCAATGATGGCAACCCAACCTAACACTAGGAAATAACAAGTGAAGGCTTTAATGGGTACAAACAAGTCATTTGATAAGTCGATAGTTTTTCAGCACTAGTCTTATGAGCCTCAACTAGGATGGATAGTGCTGGTTGTTACATTGTGATGGTTGAGACATCATTAGATCTCTTAATGAAATTCAGTCTATGAAAGACAAGTACCTCAAATGTAACAAAGATACTGGAAGAATTTCACCTATGTGAACTTAGGGGTGGTGCCGCCTCAAATGAGATTTGGAGTTTATCTCATAAAAGTTCATAAATTAGGATGAGCACATGGCCATTTTAAGTGCTAAGCGTGTTTTGTGGGAATTTATGAACACATGGTGAGTATGTGTGTGGTATCACCGGTTTTGTTATAAGGAATAACTAGTTCAAAGAAATTATGCTACTTGGGATTTCAACAAGGCTTTGTGGCACTTACACTAAGATAAAATTCATATATAATAATCATATCGATGGACACTGATATTTTGGGTTGTGTAAAACATCTATTGTTGCGAGAGTGCAACCTCTGGTTTTTATTGGAATAACTTAAAAGGTTAATAATCAAGAAAAATTAATACAAACTCTTTAATTAAATATGAAGCTCAAAACTATGGATCCATTAGGTCCCCTTAGTTGCCTAGGAAATTAGTTATTTGTTTGTATTATAAATAAAATGAAAATGTAGACTATTTATAAATGTTAGATATTTAATGTAAAACATTTATTGTTATCCACGTGGTAACATAATGACAGAGAGTATATTATGAGAATGAATTTAACACTCCTCTATTTAAAAATAAAAATAAAAACAATGAATTGTTTTTTTTGAATAAAAAAAAATATGAAATGGGATTTCACTTTTGAATAATTTAGAACCTCGTCTACTTGGGTTTGGGTGGGTCTGTACTACATGTAGTTGAAAGTTGGGAGTTGAGAGCATAGCGCGAGAAAAGCTTGAAATTGGTAGTTGAATGGAGCAAACTCTATGGGGTCATCTACCTCTACTTGTTAGGTCAAACTCGAAAGAGTCGGTGGAGTACATTCTTCAAGCTCTCTGGAGAACCCGTAAGATCGGTCTCGACGCCGCCGACCGCCACGTCATCTGCGACATCCTCCAGCTCCAAAACCACGCCGATCTCGACCCCGTATGTCTCTTTCATTCATCGAAATCACTTTCTGTAACTTGTTTTTCCTCCACTGTATTTTTGAATAGCTAATTTCAAGTCATACTTGTGTAGTAGTTGTGTGGTTGTATTTGTTGAATTCAAGCCACAAATATTTATCAACCGTCAAATTGAAACTACTTCTAGGAGCTACTTGTGTAATGCATTTACAGAGTACCTAATTTTTATGATTTTACTATTTCTATTTGCTTTAAATGATTTTTATTAGCTGCGGGATCCCAAACAAAATTTATGTGCAGTAAAGTAATTGATAACATTTCAAATCCAGGCTTGTGACAAACTGGTTAGAAATTAGATTCCCGCACAGAAATTTTGAGCAGAATCCCACACAAAGAAGCACTATTTCTTTAATGGTAATAAATTGATGCAGTGCTGATTGCAGAATATTTATATTTGTAAGAATAGTATAGGCAATGTCTTCTTTAGTAGCTCTGGGATTAAGAGCCTAAACTTGTTAATATGCAGCTTTTGGTATGCCTCCGTACGTTGATCCGAAGGTGTGTTTATGAGAATATAAGCAAGGATGAGATTCAGAAGCTGTTTCCAACTGAGGTTTTGCCTGAACTACAAAGACTACTGACCCTTTTGTTGCAAAAGTTTCAAAGAGAATGGCGTGAAGAAGTACTCAAGGACCAGGTCAGAACATTTAGTTATACTGGATTACACCCTGCGATCATCTTTACTGGGTAGGACACCAGTGTTCTAATATTTTAGATTTGGGTTAACGATCTCCAGGTTATGTTGCCTCGTTTAAAGGCAATGACATGGAATATGGTGAATCAGGAATATGCAGAAGTAGCGGACCCTGTTGCTGTTATCAATTTGAAGGTACATGACTAAGGAATTAAACTTTTAGCAGGCAAAACACCTTTTATCAACACTCTTTTGTTTGTATCGGTTTCTTAGCACAAATTTTAAATAGATGATGTAAATGCTGAACTAATAAGTAGAAATGTATATAGCACAGAACTTGCAAAAAGGCTACAATATGATTTATGTGCTTGTGCAGCTTCAGAATGATGCTCAGTCTCAGTCAGGAGAAATGGAAGTGAAGTTTCGATTGGCCAAAGATACTCTAGATACCATGCTGAGCTCCATGTACTGTATAAGAGACCAGTTGTCTAATATGGTAAGATGTTATGCTTGAATTTGAATTGTCATTTCATTTGTGTGTTACTAAGTGCATTAATGTTTTTCACCAGGGAGAAACATCAAACACCCAGTTACCTCAAGAAACCAATACAGTATAGTTTACCGATATGATTGATAGGGGAAGGTATAACCTGGATCCATAATCTGTTTGACTTGTACTTTGCATCTGGTATCTAATGGTAATGCCATTACAGTGGATAAGTTCTTCAGATTTATCAGAAATGTTGACTTTAATTTGTGCAGTTTGGTTGTAGGAGGATTTGTCTCCCAGCCATAACTTGATGAATTACTTAACAGGTTTACTTAATGAAGATATCCTGCATCAAATTTGTCCTTTTTTTCTTTTTCTGGTGTGGAAATGGGAACGAGAATGAGATGCAGATTGAGAAAAAGAGAGAGAATTCAGTTATAAATTGAATCATCATTCTCCAATGTGTTGGTTTGGATTTTGTTTACTAATTTGTTTGATAAACTCTGTTCTAAGCTGATGATTAGGGTCATTTTAGAAGTCCCACTCAGTCATAAAGTAAATATATTCTGCTTGTGGCACATACCTTTTCTTGAATGGCCTCTTTACTGGAATGTCTTATGATCTGGTAAATGAGAATCAAAACATATAGCTTGATGAAAACAGCATAGCTAATTCATGTGAGCTATAGATAGTTATAATTGAGTAGGGGGAAAGAAGAAGTGAGACGGAGATAACTCCTAGGCACTGAAATCTTTACTTTCAATTCTGCTTTCTGAGGAATAATTGGAGCAATTTGTCTCCGCTGACAAGAATGTAAAGTGAGAAAAAGACCATGTTTGTTTTTGGAATCAATGATTTGAGTGTTTTGACCAAAATGCATGCTGCTTTAGCTTTTCTCTTATGTTAACTACTGTTTGAAATTCATGATTTTAATTTTAGCTTTTTGGCTTCTTTATTTAGAATAGGAACTTACTTTTTGTACCCTAATATGTATTGAAAGAGAGGATCAGCTCCTTACAGGAGTAGGTAAAAGTTTGCCTTTGCTTTTAATTATTGAAGTTAAAACAGTTTCTGGTGTTGCAGATTTGAGTTTTATGATGATATGATAAGTGCCTTTCTTTGTGCTGCTCAAGATGGTTTGATTTAAATGATTCAACTACGGGTTGGATGATCAACAATTTATTATTTTACTTGTCGGATGAATTTCATTATTTCTTTATAAATAAAACAATTCATAACTCTTCTTTCCGGATCTATCTATGTCGTCTTCGGAAGCGGAGTAGATGTTTCGTTTCGTTATAATTCAAACATGTCAAAGTATTTGTTAGGAATGAGAAAATAGTCTCTGTTGGCTAACGCTGCAGGTTGTTGACTCTCGGTTCAATTGCATATGAATCATGAATAGCTGGGCAAATTTGACGGGTTCAAAGTTCAAACTCTTATAGACAGATCTTTGATTATGAGATTTTGTAGTCATAGGATGTCCACTAACTCATGATAATGAAATTCATAAGATTAATTTATTAAATGGCTTTATATATTTTCTTTCATGAACTCATAATCAAACATCGATGCTGTGGGATTGTAACATATCATATAAATCAATTTGATAAATCAATTTTAGGGTAGCATTAGTCAATTTATAATTATTTAACAATAGAATGAGAAAAATATATTCTAATAGATATTTTAGTTTGTGTGAACTCATGAATGGGAATATCTATCCAGTTTGACATCACAACAATTTCACACCGGTTATTCAATTTAAGAAAAGGATTTGTTTAATTGATTGAAGAGTTAGACAATTAGGTGCAATAAAGTTAGACAATATTTCCACGCCGCTCACCGTTTATATTTATACAAACACAACTAATTCGAAATCCGTATGACCGTGTGATTGATCATCATCGACGACCAACTTAGTTGAGACCGATGATTTAACAAAAAATGAACCTTCTGGCTTCCTAGTTCCTACCAGGAGAACTATTTAAATTCAAAGTACTGACAACATCTAATTTCTCTGGCTCGATTAAGAGTTGTTGGATCAGCCCACCACCTATGCACATCACCTACTAACACGGTCTATGGGAAGTTGTGGTATTTCAAGTTTCATCATGGCCATTTGAAAGTGTATATATATAATATATTATTTTTTTTAGGATAAATATACGAACCATGCATACAATATTTAATCTCTATAAATCACTTTTATAACGGTAAATATTTGGATGGTTCATATAAATGATATAGGCATATTCGATAAATCCCTGCTCATATTTCATATTTAAAAATAATAAAAATATTTGAGATTAAATTCAGCGGTATAACACACATGACTGTTATTTTTTTTGAATTTTCTCTGCGCCGTTGATTTTCTCCTGTATTTTTTTAGTATGAACTGATATACATCATATGGGCTTATTACAGTATCCACGTGGCAGCTTAATTGAAAAATACTGGAAAAATATCACCGTATTTCAAGATAATAAGACAACAGTAGAGAGAAGACTTCCCTTGCGTTTGTTTCACTTCTGGCTTCTCCTTTTCGTTTCACCCAATTTCTGTTTACAAGCCGGCAAAACAAAACGGTCTTTCATTTCAGTTGATTCTTTTTTCCAAAAACAAAAACAAAAAATTCCAGAAAATTATCACATAGTAACTAAAATGTTTCCGAGACTGAGTCTCTAGTCAATTTCAACTTATATAACAAAACTTTGTTTGTCTGTTGTGTGTTGTGTTTTTTTTTTTACAAACCCTAAAAAAAATGGCGACAACCACAACGACCAGTAGTATCAGCGCCGGTGGAGAGGACCGGGTTCTGGCCACGGCTCAGCAGATCGTGAAGAGTCTCAACACCCCAAAAGAAGTGCGCGAAGACATGCTGTTGATCTTCTCCAGCTTCGATAACCGTCTCTCCAACATCGGCGATTTGATCAACGGCGATTCCAGTGGCTCCAACCGCTTCGAATCAGCCGAGAAGATCATACTCCGCTCCGACTCTAACTCCAACTGGGAAGATTCACCAGACCAAGTCGCCGAATACCTCGAAGCCGTTGACGAGATTCTGCAACTGGTTGACGACTTGTCTATCAGAAGCGATAACGAGATCATGGACCGAGCCGAGAGCGCGATCCAGCTGGCGATGTCGCGTTTGGAGGACGAGTTTAGGCATACCTTGATCCGTAACACGATTCCGCTCGATGCGGACCGGATGTACGGATCGATCCGGAGGGTTTCGCTGTCTTTTGCTGCCAACGACGGGGAAATCAGCGACGAGTTCGAGACTTTCGGAGAAGTGGGTGATGGGAGTAGTGCGAGGTTTCACGAGAGGGGAGCCAGTTTGGGTGATGACTTGTGTGTGGATTTGATTGAGGTCGGAGCTGTTGACGAATTGAGAGATATTGCTGAGAGAATGATTAGGTCTGGTTACGAGAAAGAGTGTGTTCAGGTTTATAGTAACATCAGGCGTGATGCTTTGGATGAGTGTTTGGTTATTCTTGGTGTTGAGAAGTTGAGTATCGAAGAAGTGCAGAGAATTGAGTGGAGTTCTTTGGATGAGAAGATGAAAAAATGGATACAAGCCATTAAAATCGTGATCAGAGTCCTTTTGAGTGGTGAAAAGAGGCATTGTGATAGTATCTTTGGCGAGTCTGATTCGATTGGGGAGGTATGTTTTAATGAAACTGTCAAAGGGTGTGTGACGCAGATGTTGATTTTCGCAGAGGCTGTGTCTATAGGTAAAAGGTCGTCAGAGAAGTTGTTTAGGATTTTGGATATGTATGATGCTCTGGCTGATGTTTTGCCGGATTTGCAGGCCATGGTCACTGATGAGTTTGTTTGTGGTGAGGTTAATGGAGTGTTGAATGCACTGGGAGGGGCTGCCAAAGGGACTTTTGCAGAGTTTGAGAATGCGGTGCAGAGTGAAACTTCGAAGAAGGCTATGCAGGGTGGGGAGATTCATCCCCTTACTCGATACGTGATGAATTATGTTAAATTGCTTGTAGATTATAGTCAGACTCTGAATCGTCTATTAGAAAATGATGAAATTGAAGCAAATGGTTTGCAGGGAGATAATTTGGATGAGATGTCTCCGATTGCACGTAGATTGCTGTTGTTGTTAACTACTTTGGAATCCAATATCGAAGAGAAAGCGAGACTGTATGACGATGTTGCAATGCAGTATATATTTTTAATGAATAATATTCTGTACATAGTACAGAAGGTGAAGGATTCTGAGATTCGGAATCTTTTGGGAGATAATTGGGTTCGCAAGAGGCGTGGCCAGGTACGCCAGTATGCTACAAGTTATCTTAGGGCTACTTGGAGCAGGGCCTTGGCTTGTTTGAAGGATGAAGGAATCGGTAGTGGTTCCAGTAATGCCTCTAAGGTGGCCTTGAAGGAGAGATTTAAGAGCTTTAATTTGTGTTTTGAAGAGATTTATAGAATCCAGACTGCGTGGAAAGTTCCAGATCCTCAACTTCGCGAAGAGCTTAGAATTTCTATATCTGAGAAAGTGATTCCAGCTTACCGCTCATTTAATGGAAGGTTTAGGAGTCAGCTAGAGAGTGGAAGGCATGCTGGGAAATATATAAAATACACACCAGAGGATTTAGAGAGTTATGTATTGGATTTGTTCGAAGGATCACCTGGTGTTCTTCACCATCCGAGAAGAAAGGGTACATAGGATTCATGGCGCTTGTAACAGGTATGCCCCTTGCTCCAATCTAGGTCTAGTTGGAGCAGAGTCTACCCGTTTAATGTATCTTGATATATGTTTTTTTATGTCGGTGTTAAGTTCTTAAACACAGGTTTTTTTTCTCTTTTTGTGAAAGTTAACCTTGCACAATCTATATACTGTATTAAGTTTTGTACATGTGCTATAGACTGTAGTTTTTGTATTTTCGGATTCGCTCATGGGTCGTGTATCTTATTTTCATGAATCACCCTTCAAGTATCGAAGTATGTTATGGGGCATTCTTTTTTCTTTTTTTTTTTTGTTTCCATTGTTTTCATGCAAGTGTCTAGATAGTTGGGGGAAGTTAGGCATGAATGGATGGGCATGTTACTTGCAAAATGCAACCCCATGCAATTTGCAATGATAAGATTTGATTAATTTTCTTTTGTAACATTGAATTAAATAGATATCTTGTGTAACTATGTTTGAGGGTTGAAACTAGGAAATGTTGTATTCCATACATTTAAGGATTGACCATGATATGCAGTTACATTTTTAAGTCGTTTGAGTTCAATTTATGTAATAATTGGAGTCGGTGGATCTAACTTTTAGTCTTTGGCACTTGATTCTAAGTTAAATTCGTTACAGACAGAAGTCAAATATCAAAATAATAATGTAGCTTGTGGAGTTTGTGAAAATCTTTAGTCAAAAACTCACCTAATTAAGATGGCTCTATTGCTCTAATATGTAATTGTCTCTATCAATGTTTAGCATGCTGATCCTTGGCCATTTGAGAGTTTTGTTTGACAATGTTTGTCACCTCTCACTAGAATAACCTTTATCAAGTTAACTTTTATGAAAATTAATGTGTGCACAAGTCTCTTCTTCCAATAAGTAAAATGGAGTGATCACTATATTATCCTTCTTCGCTAGTTACATATCTGCAGCTAAGATGAATATATGTGTTTATTGTTTGGAACCATGAGTCTTGGTTTTAGGAACTTGTCACATCCCAAATTCCTTACTCTGTCGATGTGAGACTTGTGACCATGTAAAGTAATCTTAAATTATAAGTAAATTATAACTTATAATTGCCTCGAGTCAGATGTGGAATTAGTTTCTCGAGTCAGATGTGGAATTAGTTGTGGAAACTTTGAAGTTAGATATCAGTTATTTTGTTAATTGTACATCTTCAGAAGTCACCATATATGCTAAATATGAAATTTGCATAGTCATCATGCTTGTTTATTCACTAGTATCATTAGATTTACTAAGAGCTTTGTCAAGTTTAAGAAGACTTTTTAGAGGGCAGTAAATTAGGAAGTTCATAGAGTTACTGCATGAACAGATAAAAGATAAAGGTGTTGTAACTTTGTCATGAACTAGACAGAATTTTAAATTCAGTATGGTACAAATATTAGGAGATTTAGTGTCTATAGATTAAGAATTCTTTTAGGGTTTTATAGGTTTTGAAATGAATAACGTTCAAAGCTGCTAAAAAGCTGCAGTTCTTGTAGGCATTAGCAGCTTTTTTTTTCTTCTGATTGATGCTACTGTCCTCTGGAAGGTTTTATCCATTATGAGTTATGAGATTTGAGAAGGTGATATTTAATTAGCTGCTGCTACCAACGACTTGAAATTCTTTAGCTTTCCACTTGGAAGGGATTTTAATGAAACTTTCAAGGCATGTCAGTTTAGTTAAGGCAATCAATGGTAAGCTAAGGATTGGAAATGCGAAGATTGATTCTATTGGTATATTTTTCTTGCATTCTCATCGACCCATTGCTGTCTTTGATCCTCCTTTATTTTCTCCTTCATAGGAATCTCGTGTGAGGCACAAGATTATTATTTGAATTGAAATTGTACAACTAGGAAATGCAGTTGGTGAATTGTATTGTGAAAAATTTTCCATGGCTTAGTCTTACTGTATTACGTTATAGTTCTATTTGAAGATTAGTTTGTTTCTATGATTGAAATAGTTATATAGCAAGCATGTAGCTCAGATGTATTTGTATTATACTTTAGTTTGGTTATTGGTGTTTGTAACCTGACATTGGTTTCAAAGTACAACTAGGTGATAAAACTGTGATAGCATTGGAATATTTATGAGATTTTGAATTCTCAAACCGTATGTAATAAACTAGTGCTAAGCATAAATCAGTCAAGTGGCATGTATTTTTGTTTGTGGAATTTCAGTGTTAAAAAGTCTTAAAATGTGAGAAGCATGGGTAAATGTTGAATTCTGGTATATCGAAGTCGTAAATTGTAGCTGCTGATCCGGTGGTGTCAATGTTTGACACGTTTATTGTGCAAGTTTGGGTTATCAAATTAGGACAATTTCCTAGGCGGGCTTGTAACTTTTTCAATTTTCTCCTTTAAGACATTCCCGGAAAGAAGAGAAAAGAAAAGACTTGACTAATGGATTGGAATTGGAATTGGAATTGGAGCACAAACCCACATAATAATTTAATATTTATAGACAAGAATAAACAAAAAGCGTGGCATGTAAGGTTGTTGAAAATGAAGAATCTTATCTGAGTTTCGCGATGTGCTTTAAGCCTTTAATTCAGACAAGGTGTTCATGGGTAATGATAAAATCTTCGTGATGAAAGAGTACATAAGATTTTCTTACAAGTCTCAACTTTAATGGATAGGTATATCAATCTGCAGTGTATCCCCACCCGTTCACACGTGATTACCAGGGCACAGTGGCACACCACACTGATTGCACGTGTAGCTACACACACTACGGGATGACTGATCTATTCATCTGGACCGAACAAAATTTGGTTGTCACATATGTTAAGTAAGCATCGGTGAACTTAGCAAACCTCTCTCTCACAATTAAGTGATGGAACTCAAATCTATAACTTAATATATGGTTGGTTAATGTGGACAAATTTTGGATACCTAACACTAAATATGGATGCAGTTAGACAGGTTCAAAAACAATATTGCTGATTGCTGATTCCATCCGTATTCGGTTCATGATAATCAAAGAATTTTCTGTAGGAAGTTATGACCCACTTGGTCCCACAATTGGTCCTAATTGCAATAATTACTATCATAATAATTACATAGGTATTATGAAACTTCATATTTAAAACAAAATATATGCACCTAATTGCAATAAACTTAATTCTATATAACAAACAACAAAATCAGAATAGAACAACCATGTTAAAGAACCATTACTTCAATTTTTTAAAATAATCAAACATATAAACGTTAATGGTCAAATAATGTTCTGAAATTTCTAACCAAGACAAACAATGAATATACGATAATGAAATATTATGCCTAGCTGGTTCAGATGCTGGGTGGGGAGTATAAAATTCATCTTCATCTCATACTCATTGTGGGTTTAGATATTACAAGTCAGTTTGGTATTGCTTTTGAAAAGTTAAAATCATATTATTTTATAATTTTAACGTAAAATGATGTTTGGTTAAACTTTCAAAAGTGATTAATTGATAATCTTGCAAGTTTTGATGATGATTTTAAAAAGTAGGTGGATGGCTACTTTTTGAAGGTGATTAAGGAATAATCTATGTCAGTATTTAATGAATCTTTTAAAATATCATTATTATCCCTATGAAATCAAGTTAAAATCATTTATATACCTTATTTCATCTCAAAATTAAATATTCTATTTACATATTGATTTGATTCATAAAATCTTTTTAAAATATTTTATTGTTCTTATGGAATTTTTTTTTCTAATTTAAATATATTGCTTAAATATTGATTTAATATATATAATTAATCGGAAAAAATGAAATAGGGTCCTAAAATTATATATATTTTAATCATTGTAACTCGTCTCAACACTTTTACAATAAAATTACTAAACTTATGTTTACTGCTTTTAAGCTATTATAAAAGTTACAGTAAAACCAAACTAAACCTACTCCTCATCCCATCCAAATTTATCAAATCAATTTCAATCATCTATCTTATAGAGTTCGTTCCTACAAGAAGTTACATACACACCTTGTAACTCACATGTTTAACTCACATGTTTAGGGCCTTTAAGCGGTTTAACATGTAATGTGAGATTAAAATAAAACGTGTAATGAGGTTATGGCAAGGGTTTTCATGACGCATGCTTTTTGGGATGGCATATAAAATTCATATCAAGGAGTGAATTATAGAAATAGAATTAGAATTCATTTGAATACCTTACTGATATAAATTGATGCGCAAATGTAAGATATTTAGCTAACTTGGATTTTTATTTTTATTTTGTATACAATCAATTTTTCTATCAGTTATATGAAAATTGAAATATAGGAGGAAACTAAAAATAATCGAAATTAATTTATAGAAGTTTATTTTGATAATTATGTCGTAAACAGAATGGTAGATTAATTAAAATATATATATATATATAATATATTTTAGAATAATAATTCTAGAATATATTTTAGAAAATTACAAAAAACATATTTGAAGGTTTCTGCGAACACGAATTTAATATAGAGTTAGCACAAGTAGAACATTAAATACATCCCAAAACTTGATATGACTGACTTATTGCCCTTTTTTTTAAGGGAAAATTTATTAAAAAAACCAAACACAACAGACTAAACAGGACGATTGTCCTGTCCTGGATAGACCGTTCCACACACGAAGGGTACTCCTCCATCCAAAAACAGTCTTCATCTAAAGATAAAGCTAACTTGGCTAAAAAATGGGCGATAACATTCGCCATTCTAGACACAAAAACAACCTAACCACCTTCAATACTCTTGAGGAGATTCCTTATATCCCACACCACCAAACCAATTTCAGCATGGATCTGATCACCAGTGTTAATCAAGTTAACAACAGCCAAGGCATCAGATTCTACAACAATAGGCACAATACCAGTTTCGACAACAAAGGTTATGCCTCTGAAAATTGCCATAGCCTCCGCCACTTGTGGTGAGTAATTAGCTTCTAACCTTTGAGTCTTAGACGCCATAATAAAGCTTGCATGATCCCGAATCACCATGCCCAAACCAGTTCTTAGAAGACGCACATCCAGAGCTGCGTCTGTATTTAGCTTGCAGACCCCTCGTCTAGGAGCCTCCCATTTCACAGCTTTCGGAATGACATCCCCTCTTTCGGCCGCAGCACCTGTCAACATAGCGTCCCTGTAATTCGAGATGTAATTCATGCTCCAAGAAACAACCGCCTCCAAACCAGACCTCCCACTCTCATGAACCAATTAATTCCGCAGATGCCAATTCCGCCACCAGATAACACACAACAAAACCATGACATATAAATCTAGTCTTTGCACACAACTATTGAAAAAATCCTGAAACTCTAGAAACTTGCTAGAATTCCTTAAATCCATCATCCAAACCTCAAATCCCACCATCAAAACCTATTCTTGGAGCACTAAAGAGGAGCATCAAGAGGGAGATCAAACCAAGCATTTCAAGTCAACCAAGGAGGAGTTCTTCACTATAGTTTACTCTAAACCTTTTCCTCCTTCCATTTTGTTGTATTTGAAATGATTTGGATGTTATGTATATGAGTTTTAGCTATGAGGTGTAATATGAACTAACTTATTCTTGGCTAAGGCCAAGATGAAATCTTGTCCATGAATCATCAATAGAGACCATCACATTAATTCCATTGCAATGTGTTATGTATGTGTATTTCTTGTGCTTAATGCTTCTAGGTGCTTAGCTATCACGTAAATGATATTTTGATTGTTGTGTAAATGACCGAAAGGTGACGCACACAATGTGCTCGATGAAATGCCTGATACAAGTCTAGTAAGATAGAAATATGTGATGCTAGCTTGTAATATTCTATTGTATGCCATAGCTCTTAGTGAATTTGTATGTAGTTCAAATAACCATGTAGAAATAGGTTGTTGGTGCATATAAATGTTGTCTTTATTCACTTGACAGAGGTTAGAGACAATTTCTGGGCATAAGAATCTATATATACATTTGAATAATTTATCCAAATGATGTGTCTTGAGGTGATGAGAATTGGGAAGGTGGATTCGAAGCCTTAGCCTCATTCTCATACGGTATACAACCTCGCGATCAACTTTGTTACTTGCTTATTTTAGTTTCTATTTATTGCTTAGTGATTATTGTGTAGTTAGGTTTATTTCGTATTCTTGAACGATCAATGATTTGCTTGTCCAAATAGCGGTTTAATCAATCAATCGTGGTACTCAATTCCTCATTCCCTGTGGGAACGAATCTTATTTACTATTGTACTACACCACGGCCTCGTACTATTGCGAGCATCCGTTTTCGTGTGGTCAACCCTCTGTACCCCAATTATACCAGCAAGACGCTCTCCTTCTACTCTTGGAACCGAATTACTTACACACAAACCTGACTTATCAAAGTTAACCATTTGGCCCGTGGCTCTCGAATAAACCTCTAAAATCCGACGAATTGATGTACAGTCCCCTATAGTGGCTCCTGAGAAAATTATACTATCATCCGCAAAGAACATGTGTGAAATTATCGGACTCGTTCTGCTACATCGAAACCCTGCCAGCTGTCGCCATTCAACTCCAACATTCAACAGACTTGATAAACCCTCTGAGACCAATAAATACAAGTAAGGGGATAATGGGTCCCCTGCTGAAGCCCTCTCGAAGGAACTAGCGAACCACACACGATCCAGTTAATCAAAAAATATAATCTAACTGTAGTAACACAGCTCATAATTCTCCGGATCCAGCTAGCTGAGAAACCCATTGTGCCTATAACTTTCTCTAAAAACTCCCACTCAACACGGTCATAGGCTTTTGACATATCTATTTTGAGCGCCAACGACCCCTCTTTCTGCTTCCTTTTCCTTAACGCGTGAAGACATTCGAACCCGACAATGGCATTATTTGAAATCAGCCTCCCTAGTACTAAAGCACTTTGCGTATCTAAAACAACTTCTCCCAGCACAATCAGCAACCTATTTGCCAATGCATTTGCAACGATTTTGTAGATGATATTGCACAGGCTTATTGGCATGTAGTCAGTCATCCTCTCAGCAACTTTCACCTTCGGAATCAGACAAACCAAGGTGTTGTTAATCCTCACCAATGACTCATCTTCGTTTAACACTTTCAGACATGCATCTGTGACGTTTTCGCCTACAGTTTCCCAAAACTTTTGATAAAAAAGAGCTGGAAGATTGTCCGACCCTGGCACTTTGGTAGGCCCCATATCAAATACTGCTCAACGTATCTCCTCAGTAGAGAAAGAAGAATCAAGAAAAGCACTTGAGGGAGTGGAAATCCGTGACTGCAAGCATTCCAGGACCTCCACGAAATCATCTGGAGGTGGTCTACAAGCTTGAAACAGCCTTGGAAAATATCCTACAACCACACCCTTCATATCCTTTTGTCCCACACGCCAGACTCCAGTATCATCCATTAGCCCATGAATAACATTTCTTGCTCTTCTAACGGAGGCTTTGGAATGAAAAAATTGTGTATTTCTGTCACCCCCTTTCAACCACTCCACCATTGATCTTTGTTTCCAGTGTTCCTCTTTCTCAATCAATAAACTATCCAAACTCCTCTCAAGCTTCCTAATAACTGTCCATGAACCTGAGTGAATAGAAAAGCTTGCTTCACTTAGCTCCCTCTGTAAATTCTCAATCTTTGCCACTGACTGTTTCCGTGTCTTTGAATTCCAGCTAGACAACTGTTTCGTACACATTGAAATAGTTGTCCCCAACTGGTCCATTGCTCTTCTTTGCCCAGTTTGACACCAACTCTTCTTAATCAGCTCACCACAATCCTCGCGCTCAGCCCAACATGCCTTAAAATGGAATCGTCTCTGCATTCGAAAACCACTTCCAGACCTATGATCCTTAGCACCCAAAGCCTCAACCATTAAAGCCCAGTGATTAGAAAAGTTATAGTCCAAATGCCGCACATAAGAATTATGAAATAGTTGTTCCCACTCGAAGCTCCGTACTCCGCGATCTAGTCTCTCCTGAATTAAGCCACCCCCATCCCTCCTATTACTGCAAGTAAACAGTGGCCCTCTAAACCCCATATCCTCCAGTTCACAAAAATCCAAGGCCTGTCTAAAATCCTCCATTAGCCTCCATGGACGAGCGACACCTCCCAGTTTCTCCTCTACACTAAGGATCTCGTTGAAATCACCAATGCAAAGCCATGGAAGATTGGACATCTCACAAAGTCGACGTAACAATGTCCAGGTATGGCGACATTGCTCTTGAACTGGATTTCCATAGAAACCGGTCCAACGCCAAACCCTTGAATTATGAGACAAAACCTTGACATCGATATGTGATGAAGAAAAGGACAATATATCAATTGTAACTCTGTCAGACCAGAATAAGCACAAACCACACCCACTGAATCCATCACAAACTTGCCTGCAAAACTCATTTTAATTCTCAAACACTCCATAGCATTATTCACAGACCTAGTTTCCATAACGAAAACCATATCAGGGTCCATCTCCCGCTTCATCTTAAGCAAGACACGGACCGCCCGTGGACTACCTAGCCCCCGGGCATTCCAGACTAAGGCCCTCATTACATCCAGTCGGTTGGTGTTGACCTGGCCGTCGATATCCGAGCACTGCACATAGTACCCACCTCTGAAATTCTGCTCATTTTAACATTATCTTCAGTCTTAATGGCGCCACCAATGGACACCACCATTGATTTGATTATTTCCCCCAATCCTCACCAAATTCCTAATATTCGTATCTGTGTCCTTCTCAATCTATCCCAGACTTTTATTTTTACAATTCTCTTCACTTTTATTATTACTAATAGCCACCAGTTCCAAAGGCAGCCCATTTGAAACCTACAACTTTG
This sequence comes from Dipteronia sinensis, assembly GCA_033220585.1. NCBI lineage: Eukaryota > Viridiplantae > Streptophyta > Magnoliopsida > Sapindales > Sapindaceae > Dipteronia > Dipteronia sinensis. Next base: position 16,642,332 of record CM065637.1, read on the forward strand.
GTGTTCTACACAGCCCATGAGCCACATTTTCCTTCCCCTTATACTTGGGCCTTGAGATTACTCAACCCCTCTCTTCTGGCCCATTTACTTTAGAGACCTCTCCAAGCCCACCTACATTTGAACTCCTTATACTATCAGGTTTTATGTCTCGTTGACTCTGGAAAACAAAACGGTCCTTAATTACTCATTTTAAGTGAACACCACGATAACTCCCTCCATCATTGGCTAATTTAATACCATCAATGATTTCATTATTACCGCCATTATTCCCATTACGTCCGTTTCTACCGTTACATTCCTCTACCACTTTATTCTTGTCGGAATCTGTTATCTCCATCGGCTTCTGGTTTGCCGAAATAATATATATTGAAGGTCTAATACCCTCTATGCTGATTCCTATCCAAGGATTGCCTAGCAGAACAACCCCTTCTGTCCTCTCTAAAAGGTTTTTCTCTCAGGAGGAGTAGCCTTTATCCACGCCCCGTAAGGCATCTCCCCATTTCCATTCATGCCCTCTGCATGCTCCAAGCATTACTTCGTCGCATGTCCAAGTCGACCACATTAGAAGCAATGATTTGGAAAGCGCTCATACCGCAAAAGCATAACGGACTCCTTCCCATCGCCCATGACATCCACTCACAAACACCATCGGAAAGGCTTATCCACCTCAAGTCGGACACGCACCCGTAAAAATTTCCATGAACACTCCCCTCCCATTCCAACATCGACTTCTTTAACTAAGCCAATCATTCCTTCTAAGAAATTTCCAATCTCCTTCGTCATACATATTAAGGGCACATGGTGAATTTGTACCTAAAAATCTGCATATTTGAAGCTTAAACTCTCAATGTCCCATATTCCAATCGGCTCCTCCAAAACAATAAGCGCCCTATCGAATGTCCATGGGCCTCCGGCCAAGACATGACAACGATCAGCTGCACTCCTCTATTGAAAGGTGAACACATTGTGTGAAACGTTCTCAATCTCCAGACCCTCCTTCACAATCCAAAATTTTGACATTAATCCTATAAAAGCCTCCCTTTTCACCATCTTGTTTGACAACACTTTCCCCACAAGACCCAAAGACATCTTCTTAATCCCCGCCATCTTCAGGTCTTCATGTAATCGCCAGACCGGGCCCTCATTCTCCATAAGGGTCATCCTTGCGCAAAGCTTCGCAAATTCCTGCGACGTGCTCATATGGCCTCAAAACCGCAAAACGTATACTCAAAACAAATGTAGAAACTCTACTTCCTCTCTATTTTCGCTCTATTGGTTCAGAGAAACATTAGAGGAAAGACTCGATAAAAAATGCATCGCTAAAGAAGATAAGTTTTAATGCTACCATGATACTTATTTCCCTTTCTTAACTACAGTACAATTGAAAGTTTCATCGGCTAACGCTGTCCTAATAAAGATTTCATGAGAAATGAAGATGTTGAAAGATTGTCACAAATTATAGAGATTTATAAAAAATTTCGGATGGTTATGATTTTGATGTATATTATATGTTATGTGGGTCCAATATGTGGTTTTGATGCATAATGCATATAAATTTGTTATTGAATGGTCAATGGGTTTGTAAAATTGTAATTGGATGGTTATGCAGAGGATTTGTTAATGACCAACTTTACAATTGTCATGTACTCATGTAGTTTCAAATCTTTAAAGTGAATTTGGTGAATTAAGTAGAAAACAAAAAATAAAAATAAGCTTTGATTAAGGTGAACATGTAAATTAATAAAGTTTTTTTTTTTTGAAATTGATAAATTAATAAAGATAACGCTATAACAATTTTCAAATGCAGTATTTTTTTAATGAAAAATCGTGTTGGATCCTATTTTGTAAGCTTATAAAACGGTTTATAAGAAATAATAAATAATTCTATAACACTACAAAATCAGACGGAATCCCAAACCAAATAAGCCTTAGTTAAAGCTAACTACACAAACATGTTAAGAAGAAATAATGTTTAATTAACAACTCTATGGGAAAAAATTGATAGGCCCTTCTGGTCCCCCAAGTACAACATCTATGAGAGGCTGCATTTGGAACTGTTTAATCAGGACTGGGTTCCTCTGACTATCAAGAATATTAGGAACAAGCATTAGGAAGAGATGATGCACAAAAGCACTGAAAGCTGATTTTTATTCATCCTCAGGTAAGAACTAACTGTTCATATTAGAAGGGAAACTAAATGAAGCGCTCCAATTATTAGTCTATTCTACACAACGGGGCTCGCTTGGAGTTGGTGAATGCAGCAACATACACAGAGAATTTAACTCTCTCAAAACAGAAGAATTCCTAATTACATGGACATCATCTAAGTTTACAAACACTATAACCAACCAGTCACGATACAACACCAAAAGACGGAAGTGGAGAATCGTTTGCGGCAAAAAAAAAAAGGGGTTGACTTATCAATATCATGAAAGCTCTTTGTTAGCTTTAAACCCTGCTGTTTGCAGGTAGTGGCAGAACACCATCGAAGAAATCACCAAAATAGCCGCGGGGTTCATGTACTAGCCTTGAGATGATGTCTCGCAATGTGATCACCCCTTCCAAATTCCCATTGTCATCCACAACATAAATTCGATGTATCTTTTTAGTGTCAAGTAGTTGAATCAATTCCTTAATTGTGTGGTCTCTTTTGCATGTAACCATGCCACTTATCAATGGTGAATCCTCATGATGCTTCTCCAAGTAGTTTCTAACTGCTGTTAGGAAATTCTTTGCTGTTATAGATCTATGCAATCACATAAAACTTGTATTAGTAAGTTCAGCAATTGAACTAGGAACAACCTTCACAAGAAACTATATGCAATGCTGGGAATAATTCAGCCAAAGACCTGTAATCATGATAGATCTCAGGTGCAGTTAAGAGGAACTGAACATCTCTTAGGCTTATATTACCAACTGCCTTACTACCACCACTATCAACAACAGGTATGCCTCCGATCCTCTTTCGCCTCATCACTTTGAATGCCTGGAGCACAGGTTCATCCTCATACACCTAAAACGGAAAAAGGAAGCATTGAAAAATATAATCGACAATGTTAATGGCTAAAGAAGATTACCTTTTGCTTAAAACATTATCTTTTAGGGAAACATCGGTTCCAGACTGGGAACAACTAACAACTAGAAAGTGCATAGACAAAATCAAGAAGACTCACTTCCAGGTTAATAGAAGATATTCTCTAGTTTATTGAACAAAGATAACATTTTCTGTCATGAGAGCTTATTTGCAGACATAAAAGGAATATGCAGGACAAATCTTTGGAAATTGTGGGCATATCAGGTTAAGATCTTTAATAATTCAGTAAGATATATTATAGCTTAAAGTAATTACTTTCAATAATTTAAAATCACAGTTCAAGGATAACTTCAAACTGAGATTACCATACATACCTTGATAATTTGATTGGGAGACATCGTGGGAAGACCGATTTCAGAGAGTTTCTTGGTTCCCCAGCTCTCAAACCATTGGAGTCCAGAACATTCTGCTAACATGTGAATTACAGAAGACTGGGTGATGATGTTGTCAATTGTTCCTTCACCCAAATCAACCACAGGAATGCTCTTCATTTTGTAATTTGAAAGCAACAAGAGCATGGTCAAGAAGGAGTTGGACTTTTGCAAAGCAAGGAATGGGGCCCAGCGGAATGACCCCGAGATGTCTCGAACCTGTACGCTCAGAATTTAATACATGAGACGGATTTTTGTGGGAAAAATAAATGTTGAAAGGCTGTTAAAGTCAGAAATACACAACCTTGGTATTCTTATAGAAGTCAGAAGTGGTCAACCCTTCAAAAAAGTTTCCAGAAGTCATTGCAGCATCTTCAGGGCCTAAGTTCCCGAGTCCAGCAGCCTTTGTGATGCCATTAATTGCTGCATCAATAGCTTTACCATAGGATGGACTCCTTGGAGAGGGAGGTTCCGACTGTCAAGAATACAAAAAAGTTTTGTTTACAAAATTACTCACCAAGTCAGGAAAACACCGAGCCAAGGAATAACAATTTTTTTTTTAACATTTAAAATTCCCCCATATTTAAGACATACATTGAGTCACTCTGCAAGAATCGAAAGTACAAATTCCTCAAACAAGGAAAATGTGCTGTTTTTTCCTCATATTTACTATCTCCCTCCTTTAACCCCCTCCTGTTTTGGGTTTAATTAGCAGTCTTAAACATTTCAAATTTCTTACATGACCGGGATTTCAAGAATAAAATGTGACCAATATTAGGCCTAAAACCATCTTTGAACATTACCTTCCAAACAGTTGCTCTGAAAACCAAAAGAAGACAAGTGAATAATCCATTAAGTATTCTGATTCAATTAAGTGGCACTCCAAAATTACGGAAAAATTAAGCATCAATGTTTGCTCCTTTTTAGCACCATTTAATGGTAAATATCATTAATGCAACCAAAATCTCACCAACAAAGTAGAACACAAGATATCAAACCTACTTGAATTTTCAAAGAGAAAAACTGACTCTTTCAAAAAAGAGGAGAAAAACCGACTGCTATGCTGACCTGATGCAAAATCCAAACAGCAATTCCTGCAAACTCAACGATGCCAATGTATCTGTCAATCCAAGTGGCATCCTCAGGAGCATCAACATCCACAACAGGTGCACTAAGAATTCTGTGTTGGGCCAGTATTTGAACAGCTTCAGCTAGACTTGTATCTGATTTTATCTCAATAACTGCATACAATAATCTATAAATATTGAGCCGGTACCAATCATACAAAGAATAAGAACATGTAAAAGAGAGCAACAACATAATTTCCATTACGCGAATCCTAGCAAAAAATGCTTAATCAAGATACTAATATGTAATGCAGTAGCTTCTTATTTACCTAAAAAAAAACATTTCGAATAAGAATCATTAACAAATTTGCCCCAGGAATCTTGTCACTCAGCTGACACAAAACAAATATACAATTCAGCTTTTCTCAAATGAATTTGCATATAAAATTGAATATTTTTTTCTTCTTTTCTTTGTTTTCCATATCAATTGTCTTCAGATATTAAATCCAGTCACCAATAAAACAGGATCTGAAAATGAAATTCAATCAATTATTGTACCCAACCACCACCAAGATCATTTAATTCCATCAGAAATTATTGATCAAGGCATGTAAATAAATATCCAATTTTTCTCTAGCAAGTAGCAATCAAGGTTTTATATATTTAAACATAATTCAGTATTCAATGTTCAATATTAACAACAAAATTAACTCTGACAATTAATAAATTTTATCAGACGCAAAAAGAAATATATTGATGTATATATGTATGATCGCAAATAAAAAAAAATAAAAAATAAAAAAACCTTGAGAGGAAGGAGCAGGAGGAAAAGAAGAGACAGGAATGCTCTCAAAGCAAGCGTTGAGCTTCTCAGTAGGACTCAGCTGTGGCTCCAATACGTCCCACAGATCCTCCACTTTCATACCAACCTGTGCCTCTGGACTCCTCGGACTCTCTTGTTGCCTTGAAATACTATCTTCTCTCTCTAATTGAATACTCGCCATCTTCACTCTCTCTCTCTCTCTCTCCCTCCCTCTCTCTCTCTCTCTCTTCTCTCCTCTGTTTCTAATTTTGTATAAAACTCCAAATTTTACAAGCAAGTGTCTGTTTTTAACACATTTGTTGTCGTGAATAAAAATACAAAAAGAAAGCTTGCTTTGAATATCGTGTGTAGTACACAAATCACCATCCCTGATGTGCCACGTCTGATCTGTACGTTGAATCCGCATGTTTTGAGGTTGACCTGTGGGGTTCAGCCACGTGGATGGTGGTGATGAGAGGGGGTCGCATGATTGGTGATAGAGATATCTGGTCAAAATGTGTTGACGAACTATTCGGCGATGCTTATCCGGATTCGTGATTTGTTTATTCCGAAGACTGGACATTCTTATCCAATGGTGAATGGAGGCCACTGGCGTGTCACTCTAACGTGCGCTGGGCCGTGCTATGTGCATATGTGTTTAACGACAAATTGCTGACATGGCGCTTATTTTATGACTTGGTAAATGGTAAGTAGAGGCTGCTGCCTTTACCCATTGGCTATTGCCCATAGGCCCATGGCCCATGGTTTTGCTCCTTTAAATTAAAAAAGAAAAACATTTCTATACAGGATTTAGAAATAACACCGGAACTGCATGATTGGCTATTCAAAATTGTAATTATATGTTAATTTTTTTAAAAAATTAAAATCTTAGGACTTTGATTTTTGTAAACCCTTTATTGAAATCCAATGTCTAATAACAACTCAATATAATCGAGTCCACTGTCTAATAACAACTCCATAGCTATCCCAAAAGTCTATCGTAGCTATCTAGTTGAACCACCCTTCTTTATATTTATTCCGATCAATAATATCATGTTCATTACATTCATCTACGCTTAAGTTTCTTATACATATTCAATAAAAACATTATATAATTTAGGAAGAAATTTTAACTAATTTAAAATTTTATTTATAAAATATATTTATAAAATTTAGAAGATAAATTTAATTTTGTTTTGATTAATTTCTAAATTATTTGCAACAGTGTGTCAGAGCGGAGTGCATAGAGATTTGTAAAATTTGTTGGTTACACAACAAAATCGGATTATAATCACCTCTGATACAGATCCGGTCACAGGGGGAGCCCAGTGAGACAATAGCCTAGGACCCCCGATTTAAAAGGGTCTCCAAATTATAGTTAAAAAATTGATTTTAAACTATAGTCCATATAAGATTTTAATAAAAAAAAAAGCCTATAATAACTTTAGAAATTGCCCATTATATGCATATAATTTTTTTTTTAAAGACCTATAAATGACTTTAAAAATGATCAACCATACACATATAAGTTTTTTTTTTAAGGTTCACCAATGGAAACTCATTTATCATTCTTACAGTAATAACATTGGATGAATGATGGCGGTGGTTGAATTCTATCAACACTCGTGTTTGTGACATTCTATCAACACTCGTGTTTGTCACAAACAAGAATGACGATATTTGCACCCCTCAAAAATTGTATATACACCCCAATTTAGTATATATATTTTTTTAAATCCAATATTATCCGTAAGTAAAATTACTTAAAGAACTAAATAGTTTGTAAATACACACCAATAATTATTAATTGGTTTTATATTAATCCTTTATAAAAAAGAAAAAGAAAGTTTCCTATAAATTATTTGATATGATAATAAAAACCTTCCTATTTTATCAAACCCTAACTTCTATTTTAAATAATAATTTCAAATTCTTTTAATGAATACAAATTAATTGAGTTGATAAACAATTTACTGTTATAATTGAGTAAAACAAAAATCAATACTAACAATAAACTTTCTTATGAACAGTTGTTTTTTAAAATAAATTTTTTTTTCAGAAAAATTGAGATACACAGTTGTGAGCTGAAAGTCTCTTTTTAACATATGGTCATTCTTCTTGGTTGTTATAATTGATTTTTTCTATTAATGGATTATAAGGGGTTGTTTGTTTTTTCCACTTAAAACTTAATAGGTTTGAATCATAATTATTAAGTTGTTTTGTTTGTTTTTATAAGTGGTCAAACAACTTAAAAAATACCAAAAAAACAACTTAAAATAAAAAGTAAAAAATCCTGACTTTTCACTTAATTGCAAATAACTGAATTGCATTAAATGCAATCTAAAATCTTTTCTTCCGATACTATCCCCATATATAACATATTTCCAATTTCATTATAATTATATGTGGTACAAAAATCTTTATTTTTATATATTGCTTATTTTAAATAGTTTTTAAAATAAAAAAAGAACCCTAATCACTTCCCATATTGGTGTTTAATATCAATACTTTATTATGATATTAGGGCGATGCATTTATATATTATTTTTTTAGAGTGTTTAGTGTGAGTTTTCCTGCAGCAACTTTTATTTTTTGAAAAAAAAAACATTTTTCTTTTTTTTTAGTAAAAATGAAGTTTATTTGTAATCGAAGAAAAAAATCATGATCATATGTGTTCATATATAATTATTATTTTTGGATTGTTTTCATTCCATATTATATGTTTAATTGTTTAACATGGGTATAAATGTAAAAGTGCTTAGTTTCAGACAATTTTACTTTTAAAAAACAAACGTGTTGACAATACATTCAGATGTGAGGAAAAAAAAAACAAACATGTCATTTAAGTTCAGATTTCAGTCTCTATTCAGTCTTCAAAAAAATTCAGGACTATTCAGTCTTCAGACAAAAAAACAAACGACCCCTAAGTTTAAAAAAAATTAAAAAAATTAAAAACTAAAAGAGCTAAAGCAACACATGCATATGTTACAGTTACAACAAGTAGTTTTTTAATTCGGTGGAATTTGAGAATTTTTAGTTTAAAAAATATTAAAAAACAAAAAAAAAGATTTAATACAATGAAAAGAAATTTTTTTCAGACAATTTTTTTAGTAACATCCAATGTTTTTGCGGAAGTTATAAATTATTGTTTTTAAGAGAAATTATTTATTTGAATAAAAAGATATAAAATAATTAATTTTAAATAAATATTATTATATAACAAAATAGTGGGGTATGCTTACAAAAATATAATCAATAAAATTAAAGAAATGGTATTTTTGCCATTAAGTGCGGTTTATTTACGAATCAGAGATTTTTAAAATATTTTAGGGGTGTACATACGAAATGGGTGTATATACGGTTTTTGAGAAGGGTGCTAATATCGCCACTCCACAAACAATCCTAATTTTTATCTTTGAAAAAAAAACTCAAAACTATCTTGATACAAAAATTCAAAAGTATTTGTTTCGATGGTAATTAAATCAGTACACTTTTTTTTTCTTTTTTAAAATCTTTTTTTTATGTAAGTTTGATTAGTATTTTTGCTGTTAAAAATGTGAGACAGATGAGGTTTAAATAATATATTTTTTGATACAATTATAATAATTTTATTTTGGTAACTTTTTATTTACTATTTTATTGTGTTTTAATCTTGAGTTTGAGTTATTATATTGATTTTTACAATTATTTACTAGAGAAAAAAAAAATCAACTAAACATAGAGTATCGAGAGCTTCATTTTCTATAGTTCATCTCGGGCCTCGAAAATCTCAATGCCGGCCTTGCCATGATATGTCTGAAATTGATTAAATTTAGTGTATCAGATTCAGATTTTATATATATATATATATATATATATATATATATATATAATTGTATCGGATTCATTTCTCTATAAATAAATTGTTTATTATTGTTGTTTTATATATAAAATGTATGTTCATAATTGTTAGGGGTCCATAAATAAGGAAGCAATATGGGCTAGCCCGTTAGTGAACCCAATCCAATAGGATCAGAACATAACCCATTCCGATTCAAGTCCATTGCCTTGCCTTACATTTCTGATAGAACAAATTACACCGTCTCTATCTGAAGTTTGTCTTTTTACAATCAGAAATTATTTATTGAAAAAGTCGCACTGACATCCTTTCCCACTAAGTTTTGACCGTTAAAAAATATGACATTTGACCATTTAAAATAGTAAAAAGACAGACATAACCTTAATTAAAAATCGTAAAATAATCTGTCAAAAAAATCATAAAATAAAGAAAAGATTTTTTATTATTATTTATTAATAAATATCAGGGAAATTACTAAGTCCAAATATATTTATTTGATTCCTATGTTTTTGCCACTTTTTGTTTTTGGCTAAAATGGTTCCTAACTTTTCATAAGGGTAATGTTAGTCGCCTTGAACTAATTTAAGGGTAAAATCATAGTTTATAAGGGGATTTTCAATTTAATTTCTAATATATCAAAAAAAATATAACTTTTTACTTAATTTTTGAAGTATTAGCTTTTTTGGTCCCTAAGATTTCAGTACTTCAAAATTGGTATTTATGTTGGTCAACTACAAGTCAGTCGGCATGAGGGGTATTTTAGGGGTCGTTTGTTTTTTTATCTGAAAATTGAATGGTCCTATATTTTTCTAAAGATTGAATAGGGACTGAAATCTGAACTTGCATGACACGTTTGTTTGTTTTTTTCCTCACATCTGAATGTATTGTCAACACGTTTGTTTTTTAAAAGAAAAATGGTCTAAAAATAAGTAATTTTACATTTATACCCATGTTAAACAATTATAGATATAATATGAAATAAAAACAATCCAAAAATAATAATTATATATGAACACATATGATCATGATCTTCTTCTTCGATTACAAACAAACTTCATTTTTACTAAGAAAATAAAAGGTTTTTTAAAAATAAAAGGGGCAGTAAGAAAACTCACACACAACACTCTAAAAAAATAATATATAAATACATCACCCTAATATCATAATAAAATAAGATTAGGATCCTCTCCTAAGCTAAACTTTGCCTTAGCTTTTAATAATGTGGAGACATGTGGCACTCACTCAATTCAATGGTCCTGATTTACTTCTATTTATTTTTCTCTTTTTACTTACTTAAACGACAACGTTTCGAAGCTCAATGTTTTTTTTTTAAATCCCTAACTCTGCGTTTCTTCATCTGCTCTTCATCCATGGCAGGAAATATCTCTTCGTCTCGTTCCCTTCATCATCTTCTTCTTTAGCAACAACATTCAGGTTTCCCAAACCAACTCACAGTTCTGCATCTTTACAGGTATATATATTTGTATATATTTTTACTTGTTCTTCTTTACTTCGGTTTTTATCTGTTGTGAGTGAAATTGATGAGCTTGGAGTTGTTATTATTTGATTCATTAGCAACAAACCCACTAGATTTTTAATGGTGAATCGATTAATTTGTATTAGTTTTGTTGTGGCTCTAGAATTTTGGGCATATAAATGTGCTTTTGTTGTTGGGTTGTTAAAAAAAAGTAAAAGTTTCAAAGTTAGAGCTTTTTTTAGAGAAATTAATGTACTTGAAATTATAATATGATTCATTAGGAACAACCTGATTTGATTTAGGCAATGAATTGCTTGGATTCTTAATAATTTGTAGCTCTTTTTGCAAATATAGTTTTGTTGTTAGTTTATTATAAAAGTTTGAAACTTAGAGCTTCTTTTAGGGAAATCAGTGAACTTTGAATTGTGACTCATTAGGTACAACCCCATTTGGTTAAACTTTTTTTCTTCGATTCCTCTGTCTTGATGTGCCATTTTGTTTTCTTTTTTCCTTCAATTTCTCAGTTTTGCTTTGCTATTTTACTATTCAATTTAAGAGTAATGAACAATACCACCATGAGATACATGAATAATCATAGGCTAAAAAGATTATCTTTATTACAAATTTTATTGTTTCCTAATTATATTTAATCTTTATTTTTGTTTTCTTATTGCACCAGGAAAACAATTAGTTCAAACTTGTATCCAAGTCTTTTTGTAGAACTTTTGCTTTTGTGATTTTTGATGGCTACAGTTCATAATTACTCAGGATGCTTAAGTGATTCAACATCAAAACCCATATATGGTATGGAGTTTGACTCTGAAAAAATATTGTATGACTTTTATAACGCGTATGGTAGAAAAGTGGGATTTAGCATTAGAAGAGAGTCATATGGTAATAATAATAAAACCGGTGAACTCACTTCAAGGACATTTGTTTGTTCTAAGCATGATATTCGATCAAATGATAAAATAGATGTTTTGACTAAAAAACCTAGAACTCAAACAAAGACCGGTTGTGATGCTTAAATGTCAATTGAGCAAAATAGGCAGAAAAATAATTTTTTTGTTACTCATTTTATAGAAGTTCATAACCATCATTTAGTACAAGAAGAGTATACACATATGCTACCTTCTCAGAGAAAGATGTTTATTTCACAATCAATTGAAGTTAATTTGGCAGAAGAATCTGGAATTACACTCAAGTTTTCATATGAGTTGATGGGGAGGCAAATAGGTGGAAGATAGTCACTAGGGTACACAAAACAAGAACAAAAGAACTACCTTAGATCATAGAGGCAAAAAAAAAAATTGGCATATGGAGAAGCATGATCTTTGTTGCATTATTTTTCCGATCAGTGATGACAGTTTTTTCATTCTGTACAGTTAGACAGTGATGACCATATTACAAACATATTTTTGGCTGATGCTAGAATGATTATTGATTATGGTCAATTTGGAGATTTTGTAAGTTTTGACACACTGTACAAGATTAATAAAAAAAAATAAGCTGTTTGCAGTGTTTGTTGGTTTGAATCATCACCAAGAAACTGTTGTATTTGGGGCAGTTTTAATGTATGATGAGACTACTGATTCATTCACATGGTTGTTTGAAACATTTTTGTAAGCGATGTCTAGTAAGGCCCAGAAAACTATCTTTACTGATCAGGATGCTGCAATGTCAAAAGCATTTTCTATTGTAATGCCTGAAACCTACCATAGACTTTGCATGTGACATATTATGCAGAATGCTTTAAAGCATGTAACTACTGTGTTTATGAAATTTGGTGGAATGAAGAGTGTATTGTCACGATTTATGAATTATATTGAAGAGGAAAATGAATTTTTGGCATAATGGAATTGTATGCTTGATGAATATGGTGTGCATGATAATAGTTAGTTGAAGAGCATTTTTGAGTTAAGAAAAAAGTGGGCTTATGTATATGCTAGACAAGCGTGGTCTACTGGAATGAAAAACACTCAGCTTAGTGAAAGTTTCAATGATAGTTTGAAAGACTATTTGAAGTCTAATCATAATTTGCCACAATTCTTCATGCACTTCGAGAGAAAGGTCAATGATAAACATTATAAAGAATTGGAAGCGGAATATGATTCATGTTATCAGTTGGTTAACTTGAAAATACCAGTTAAAATGTTGATTCAAGCAAGAGACATTTATACAAAACCTATATTTGAAGAGTTTCAGGAGTAATTTGTAGTAACTGTGGAATTGAATATCACAAATTGCGTTGAAGATAATGGAGATTTTGTGTATACATTGACCATGTATGATGCATTTGGAAAGGATGACAATTGCAAAAAGCGATATGTGAGAAAAGGTAGTGGTAACAAATTATTTTGTAGTTGTCGAATGTTTGAGATGAAAGGGGTGTTGTGCAGTCATGCTATCAAAGTTCTAAGAGACATCATGAATATCAAAGAAATTTCTGATCAATATATTTTGAAAAGGTGGACGAAAAGAGCTAGATCCGAATGTGTGCAAAATATGCATGGAGATGAGATTCAAGCGAGCCCTAAATTGCAACAAACAAGTTGATACAGGTCTTTGTGTTCTATCTTCACAAGGATATCAAGTAAGGCATCTGAGAGTGAAAAAATATATAATCTAGCAAGTGAGCATGCTAGCAACTTGACAAGGCTGGTAGAAGACATTTTACATTTAGAAATGAATGGTAATGAGCATGTGAAGGACCAAGAATCTGAAGATACCAATACTGTAATGGAATGCACTCAAAATGATTCTTTGATGAAAGCAAAATGCCTAAAAAAGAAAGAAATGTGTCGAGAGCGACACAGATTTAAAAGTATTTTAGAGATAGTCTTATTAAAGAAGAAGAAGTCATCTAATTCTCTCCAACATTGTACTTTATCTAAGGTGATTTTTATTTTTTTCAAAATCTATTGTTGCAATATTCATATTGAATTTTTTTAACTTAGTTAATACATATTGATAAACATATACTGCTTTAAATGTTTGATAGGTACCAGCTTCTTTGCTTCCTAGGGTTACTAATCTACCTTATGACCCGACAATTAATGGTCATTATTTCGTAAGCATTCTTTAAAATATCTATCTTATTATTTTGGTCCTTAACTTATTCTACTTTTAAAAATTCATTGGTCATCGTATTTGTTGTTACAGTCAGGATTTCCATTTCAAGGTTGTGAGATGTCTAATTTAATGTCAGAAGCTCCCCAGGAACAATGCCAACAATCATATGCATTTCAAGATAGTCAAGCTTTAATTAATGTGTCTAATCCAATGTTAGGAACTTTCCATGAACAGCCCCAACACTATGTTTTAAAAACCTTCAGTGATACGTTCGAATGAGCTTGGGCACCCGATACTCTTGAAAAGAAGGATGAGCAAACAGTTAAGGTGGTCAACAAGGATATTGGCAAATACCCCTCGATGCTTTAGTCGGTTTGATGTACAGAGCACTGATAAGGATAAAAATTAAGGGTTTTTACTGAATGAGAAATGTTACATTGATTTAGCTGCTTGGACGGTGTATATCTCGATTTTAACTCCTTATTGTGTTGCCAATATCGTTGTAGGTTTAGGGTAAATGTATCAATTGGGGCTGGGCCCGACGTGCCCGATCCCTTAAGGCTCGCTAAGGAGGCGGGTTGTGCCTGGGCTAGCATGGCATAATGGCACATGCCGTGTGGGGTCAAAGGTGTCTGCTCTCCGTGCCGGTACGGCACTACACGCCAAGCCCCCGTGCCAGGCCCAACGGTCAACACGGAGGGTTGGGCGTTGGCCCACCGGATTTTTTTTTAAAATCTAACCGTTTGTTTTTTTTATTTTTTATTTTAAATTCGTAATAATAAATCAGGTAAACAAATTACAATTAAAAATACATATGTTAAATCGTACAAATAATATTATAACAAATAAATTTAATACTCTCTTAAATTTAAAAAAAAAACTAAAAAAATGAAGTGGGCCGGCCTGTTAAGGCCCGTCAGGCCGGCACGACACAGCCCATTGGGGTCGTGCCTACGAGCCGTGCAGTACAACCCGTTTCCTTAACGGGCAATGCTTGGCACATCATGGCTCCTTCGCATGCCGGCACGGCACGTCACACTAAGTTGGTCGGGGCCTAAGGGGCCGGGTCTTAGAGGGCCGTGCCGGCACGTTTTGTCAGCTTTAGTTTAAGGCGACACTTGATTGGGTTCACGTGACAAGTGTCGTGAAATGCCTAAGCTAGGTGATAAATTCCTATGATAATATTCGAGGTCGCCTTCAACGGCTTGGATGACTATGAGACAAGTGGTCCATCCCATAACGAGGGGTTTCCATTCTTTATTATCAACTGAAGCTATCCTAATTATGAGTTGTCAGAGGTAATAGAGCTACCACATGTTATACCTTCGGTGGTCACATTGAGTGTTCATAATTAATCACCAACACTTATACCGACTCAAACTAACATATAAAATACACGTTCGGATATGAGTTGTAATGTCCAGTTTTACTCAAAACAAACGTAAATTAGAAATTCATTTTAATGAAATGAACCGTAGCTCGTGCCACAAGAATTACAATTTACACATGTCTTACCCTCATTGGGCACCTCGGGTGTTCATAATTAATCACCAACATTTATATGGACTTAAATTAAATTAGAAATTCATATAAATAAAATGAACCATACCTCTTTGCTTCACTAGAATTACAATTTACACAACAAATCTTATTTTCTATCTTAAAAAATATATATAAAAAATTTATTTGTAACCAAAAATACACAGAACATTTTACTAAGAAGTTAACCACTTCATTACAAGTTACAAGTTACAAGTTACAAGAGTCACCCGGCAGTCCCTCCCCGCAGTTATAGACGAGTGAAGAGACACGGTCGTGTTTTTTTAAAAGATCAAAAACCAGTCCACCAAATATAAATTAATTTGACTCTTCCTTATCCGTACTTGCAAGGGTTTTTTCACAGACTCAGGAGCCAATGGAGGAGGCTTTGTCGAATTCAAATCAGACGGCTCCTTCCCCTAGTTTTCTCGCAAATCTTCCCTCTCGCGGCCTCTTCTCCTCCACCGTACTCTCTTCAAATCTGGTGATCTCTCCCTCTATCAACTGTTCAATTTATGTTTTGATATTCTATCGTATTTTCGTAGTTGATAATTTATTTTAACATTAGACTTTTCCCATGAAATAGAGACACATTGAAGTTTGATTTTTTACTTAATTGTGCCAAAAAACAACCGTTGGATCTCCTTTTTTTTTGTTTCCTTTAATTCAGTTATTTGAAAACAATATGTGCGAAGATAAATATAAGAATGTAAAATAACTTATCTTTCGAATCAAATTGCGGAAACAAAGAGCAGGTTTAGGTTTTGGATTCTGGGTTTATATATGCAAACACATTTGTAGATGCATATGTATGTCAGTATGTGTATGCATTTTTGTAAATTATCGCTAGATTTTTGATGCTGGAGTCACAAGTAGCTATTTAAAATTAAGTTTTAATGCTTGGGATCTTGGTTTGCTTCCATGTTTTGATGCTCTGTACCATGAAGTTGCAGTTTTTTTTTTCATCTTTTGAAATAAACTTGAAGTTGCAATTAATGTTATATTGTTTTCTTGCACATTGTTCGTGCTAATAAAAACATGACCACTTACTTTACATGGTTTCATTTGAGCCATGTAGGTAGTTTAACAAGGACTACCGTTGCTGGGTACTGTTTCGTTAATTAAGAAGTTGATTAGAAATTGAACTAGAGTAGCTATTTTGTACATTGAATATATTTTTGTACTGATTATCAGATATTACTTCTTTTGATTAGTATTTCTTCGTAATTTTTTTTAAATGTATTTTATTGGTGGAAGTGGAACATGGTATTTAATCAATTGGTTTCAGTCCTTTAGATGTTTTCTTTTGTTTCCATTCCTTATTTGCTTATTTGTTCTATATTTCCCTTTTATCTTGATGATCACTGATCTTTAGAGGTTTGAAAGTTTAATTTTTTTAGGGTGTTTGGTACGGAGAGCGAAAATCAGCCTCCAAATCACATATGATCTTCTTTTCTTTCTAGCAGCTTCCTAAGGACACTCTCAGATACCATCAGAAAGAGGGGGTTTATTTTTTTTATTTTTTTTATGAAATCAACATGGGATACAAACGCACATAACATAATAAATATATGCATATGTGTATGGTATACCGTATACATGCATGTATTTTTACTTGTGGTTTACGGTGTTCTAAAAGGCGCTAGGTGCTAGTTAAGCGATGGCCCGACGCCTGTCACCTAGGGTGTCTAGGCGGCGCGCCTAGGCGGACGACCTCGACAAGCTGGTGAATGGCGGTGGAGTGACTGGAGGCAAGAGGAGAGAGGGGAGCGGAGAGTGGGAGAACAGAGAAGAAGAAAAAAAAGAGAAAGAAATCTAGGTTTTTTAAAGTAAGCCTTAAAAAACATCGTTTTGGGATTATTTAAAAAACAACCCCAAAACGACTCGCCTAGGCATTCTTCGCTGCCTAGGCCGCCTCATCACCGCCTTGGCAGCACCTGCCGCTGATTATGTGCCCGGCCGCCTAGGCTGGCCAATTAGGCCATATCGGGGCTGCCGCCTAGGGTGCTTTTTCGAACACTGGTGGTTTAGGTGTTTACCTTTGTTGAATAAGGTGCCCATTACAGTGTTTTTCTGAGCGTATCATATATGTAAAGATGCATTTGGCACGGTGCAACTTTTATTCCTTTACAGCTGATAGCTTTTTCAGTAATTTAAGTTGTCGAGGTAGGCAAAGCTCATTTGATCCTGATTTCATGGCCGTTCCGCTCTTTTTCATCTAGTTTTCATTTCCTTTTATTGTATGTACAGATTTCTTCTTGGATGTCCTATTGCTTCTTGATATGTAAGATGATTGATTATAATATGGTTACAAATTTATCAGAAGTTTACATTTTGGATTCTTTTTTTGCCTAAGTTTACATTTTGTATTCTGTTTTAATATTTTATAAGAGTAAAGAATTTCTAGAGAAAAGAATAAAAAGAAGGGGTGATAAAAATAGAACATTTACTATTCTACACACATACACATAAAAAGGTGGTGTGGGGAGGGTCTCCAAAGTATTAAAAGAACAGCTGTATGAGGAATTTAGAAACTCTAGTTCCTCACCATGTAAGAAAATACTAACAGTTACAACTCGGCTCCAAGTTATATTTAGACCATGTTATTAGGACTCATTTTTTTTCTACTGGCTTTTTCTTGAGTTTTATACAGCCCCCTTCCAGACTAGTGGAAGCTGGCCTATGTGCCACCTAATTGTTTTGCTGCATAAATTGCCCAGGAATGCATCATTGCAGTATCCCAGGCCAATACAATAAGACCATTTTATCTTATTTCAGTGTGTGTTTCTAGATCTGATGGCTGACTTGTAGTATTTTTATAAATAATTATTTGAGTGTGCTCCTTTGCTATTCTAATTCAGCATATTATCTTTGTATTACCTTATCTAAGTTATCTTGGCTTCTGATTTAAATTGATGGGTAATTGCGTGGACTCGGTCATTATTTAAGCTTGCTTGTCAAAATAATTATCACTTGATGCATTTCTTTTCTAGTGTTTTCATCTTCAGTTCTTTAAGTAGCTTGAATTATATTGTCTTTTTTTCAACTAAGGGTTTCACTTCTAATCTTTTATTTTCTTGCTGGGAGTTGTTGTCTAGTCAACATTGGCTCTAGTTCTTACATCGCCTGATGCTGTTTTTGTTTGTATAATTATTTGTTAGAAATTAGACTCCTGTTTCAGGAGCATTTTCAAACTTCAAAGTTCTGCTTACATGTTGCCAATTTGGTGCAGGATGGGACGCGAGATTATCTTTGTGTCCATGACACATCACCCCCAGGTATCCTTATGCTTGTATTTTCTTTAACTATTGTAATTTTTTTGATCTTCTTGCAAATCATCAATTTTGTACTATGATAGCTGCAAGTTCGTAATGTTTTTGCCTTTGTCTTTGAAGAGCCATGGTCTGTGATGTTATTATAATTAAATTTTCTATGTTATATATTAAATACTTTATCGCTCATAAGACATAATGTAGACCTATGGAAAGCTGAAATATATTATGATACAATTCACTTGTTTATATTGTGGCATTAATTATTTAACATTTCATGTAGTTCACTCCTAGAGTTTCGTAAGGACAGGCTGAGGTTCAATTATATACTAGAACTTGTATTTAGATTGTATTTATTTCCAAACCGAATTACACAACTCTTGCTTGTATATCCAGCGAACCAACTGATAAAGACCAACCAACAGAACATATTAATTAGGTCACTCACTCTTAATAAAAAGAAGGGTGATCCCATTTCAAAGGATGCAAAGGGTGTAGCTGCAGCTGATAAAAAGAGGTACTGACTCCGTATTTTCTTTATGAATTACATTTGCAACTTCATGGGATCTAGATCTACTAAGGTGCACTTTGAATAATTATTTATTATTATGTTGCTCCTCATTCCGAGGGTTTAGATGCAGGTAACTTCATGGCTTAGTTATAAGCTTGTGCATGTAGATAGATATCATTGCACGTGTAATCAACAGTTCTTCTTGTGAATGTCCCCGGTAACCCACTCCTACTTGTGTGGATTGTTTTCTTACACCAGGCAATCTTATTTTCTTCAGGGCTGCTGAAAGAGGTTTGGATAGTAGGGCTCCTTCCAAGAGAGCAAGTAGTCAAAGTACTTCTCGACAAGGTAACTTGTGATATCTTGTACTGCAGTAGGTGTTTTGTCACCATGGTCATTGCAATTGGGAATTAACTGAAATATAATTTTCTTGTTTCCTAATGCTGATAATGGTCAATTGCATGATCATAGGGCTGTAGGGTTTTAAGATGCCCGTATAGTTATTGCTAAGATTTTGAGTTGACTGGAAACAGATTGCTATGATTTAGTGCTTCCTCTATGCATTTGTTAATCATTGGGATTGATTGGTCCCTTGTTATCATATCTGAGAATGTTTTTGGATACCAAGTAGAGACCTATCTGCCAAATGACTTGGATGTTTAACGTAATCTACACTTTCATCAATGTAAAATGAACTGCATCAGAAAACATCTCCGTATTAAATTATAGTAAAAGTTCACATCGGGTATATAATTGATTGATCTTGTCGTTAGAGACTTAGAGATTGACGGCTCATATTTTGTTTGCCTCATTTTAAATGGTAGATTTGTACATTAATTGCTATGTATTGTAAATGATGTTGATCGAATCTCATGAGGTGACACAATCTGCTTTAAATTTCAACACTCCATCGTCCAACTATTATTGTTATGGTATGATATTAAATATGTGATGGCTTTGAAACATGCAGATGGATCTAACAGTCGTGCACCTGAGAAGGACTTCTACAGTTTGACCGTAGAGAGGCTTCGTGTGCTTCTCAAGGAAAAAGGTCTTTCGCCCAAGGGAAAAAAGGCATGTATTGGTCAATTTATGTGCATCTCAGTTTTGTTGTCTTTCTTATCAAGTCTACGTCGTTTTAGTTATTGGTCATAAAAACCAGTTTATATATCAGTGTGTGGATTATGCCCATTGAATGGCTTTCCCTATTTATTATGAAGTATTCAATCGGTATATAATTTATTCCTGTATCTACCATGCTAATTTTATGTGGAACCATATGCAGGATGAGCTGATTGCACGCCTGAAGAGCGTAAATGATCAAGTATAGTTCTGAAGATGGAACGGCCAATCTGCCCTCTACATGTTTTACTCATCCTGGAGGAACGTTGTGTTTTTGTGCAACTTTTAGGATAGAAATTCAAATGTAATTTTAAGATAGTGAGAACTTGATCCTGAAAGCTGCGTTTTGTATGATTTTCTGTCGATGTTCAAGTTTATTTATGCTTTTGCATCACAAAAGGATTTTTGTTCCCTTGGTGGGCAAGCAAATATAAGCCCTAGTATATGTTCTTCAGTCTTTATGACTTAGTAATACACAGAGATTATTTCCGGAGTAAATGAATGAATGATTGATAGAGGATAACTCTACTTTTAAAAGTTCGCTAAAATTATTATGGTTCATAGCAATCTTCTGGATTTTAAAAGAAAGTTTCATTTGAAGTAGTTTAGGATTTGGATTCTCTTATCAACTCATTTTTTCCTCATCTTGTACTCGTTTAAATCAATGGTCTGGATCAATTCTATCATTTGGTCGAGTAAAACATAAAATTAATGAAAATAATTTAGATCATTAATTTACTATATTAGACATGTTTCAATAGATTATGAAGGTGAGGAGAAGATCTAGCTCCGTTCAGGATATGAAACTTATATACAGTTTTTTGATGTTCAAAAAGGTCTAGTCTTGTGATGCATCCAGAAGTATTGCTATTGGCTATTTTGTTTGAATTTCATGACATGCGTTGGCCAGAAGCTTCTCATTTTTGTCATGCTCATGTGTGTTACTGTTAATCCTTGATGCGTTAGTTGAATACAGCAGGATTTGGTTCGAATAAAAATAGTCTCACTCCTATCCTATGTTTCATGTTTGTGCTATCATTGGATTGAATTTTCAGTCCCTTGATGTCACATTAGTTCAACTCTGGCGGGACTTAGCAATCCTACGGTGGTCCTTAATATGACTGTTTAATTCAATCCTATCAAATGGCTAGGTAATTGCATTTCTTCTAAATCTTATATAATCCAACAGAATAGTTTTAACTTGCATGGGATGGTTTCGTGGTGTGCCATGAGATCGAGTTCATGGCATGGTCGATTATGGTTATATCAATCTCCCTCTCCCTCAACTCAGTGACCTGACCAGACACAAAACTAATTGCATCTTCGTATCTCAATCTCTCATATGAACTTCTATTCAATCCTATAAAATACTCTTATTCAATCCCATAAAATAGTTTTGTTCAATTTTGCGCAACCAGAGCAAAAGAGTTGTATGTCAAGAAAACTCACATGAGAAGATATCATGGTGTGCTACTCATTCATTGCAATACACACCAGATGAGTATAGTGTACTATCAAATCACATGTTACAAAAAAATCACATGTTATATACAAAAAGTACCAGACTTTCTTTTTTCTTTTTTTTTTATAAATAATTTCCAGTTAGAAGAAAGGTTGTTTTATGATGAATTTCAATTTATCTTTAAATACTAAGTTTTTCAAAAAAACAATTTAAATACTAAGAGAGGTTCTTAAATCAGTTTCAAAGGATTTAAAAGTCATCAGATAACATTCAAATCATTTAAATTTATTTCCAAAAAAAAATATCAATACATTATTGATTTGATAATTTTTATTTTTGAAGATATTTATTTATCCATCTATATAGACCATATATATTTTTTGAAGTTTTATCATTAGTAGGATTCGAACCACTGACTTGTGAGTCATTTGTCTAAATCTCAAACTCCTTCATCTACCAACTGAGCTACGTCTTATGGGCTATAGATTTAAAAATTGAGATACGAAATCTAGCCCTCAATCTAGAACCACAACTAATCATGTGGACTTGTTCCAATGGATCACCCCCAACAAAACTCAGTTTGGACTAATCAGTGCACGATGTCCCTGCACTACGAAACTGTCTCAATTTAATATTTTGTTTTTTCATTTTTCTATTATCTTTTGAAATACAATTATATCACATTTTAGGTTTCATAAATGTGAGGGAATCTATGACACTATTAACCAAAAATATCGGCACTCACCTCCTATGCACGTTCTCGTTTTAGAGTTCATCTTCTTATTTGATCTAATTCTATGAAAATTTAATAAAAAAACCAGACAATAAAAGAATTTTGAACTATATTTTTCATTAATTATATTTTTTTATTAGGGGACCGATATTACTATACATATATAGGATGTCGATATTTTTATAATTAAATTTTTAAATAAAATATGGGTGTTTAAATCATTAACATCCTTATAATTATATAATACGGCCACATTGAAAGCAAGATCGGAGCATTCGAATTTTCAAAATTGATATAGTAATAATTATTATTTATTGACCTTTTTATATTTAAAAAAAATTAAATTTATGTGAATTTATAATGAAATATTATTTTTAGTATCATAAAAGGAATACTTAAAGAATTTAAAATCATCTGAGATAAAATATCTGACAGAATACGAATAATAAATAAATAAAAAAAGAAAAAAGAGGAGAAGTAGTGTCCAATTACAAAACTCGCAATTGCATAAATAAAAGCAGATTTGGGTCAGTGGTTGCTGCGGGTGAGTTGGACAGAAAGCGACCAAACAGTCACTAGACTAGACTATGGGGTTTAAGTGGCTCATCACCGGACATCCATTTCAATTTTCAAAGATATACCACTTCTATAATTCAATTAAAATATAAAATAGAGTTATTTCATATTTTACAAATTATAACATTATTTATTTATTTCAATTGTGTATACAAATAATTGATATTAAACCTATAAAATTATAATGTGTATACAGCGAATTCCATACAACCCGTTGGGATTGTACCACGTGGCAAGCAGAAGTATGTAGATATTTCTTTAAATTACGTTGTAATTATGCCACGTAACAAGCCGATGAGTCTAAACTGCGTTGTGAATTGTGATTGTGGCATGTGGTAAGCCGTTGCCATTTTGTTTTTCCATAACAAATCTTAGGCGTGTCTCTCTGATTGAGACTTTTGAGAGTGATCTTGGCGTTGACCATTTTGTTCTCTCCTTTAAAATATCTTTTTTTTATCGTGGAATATTGTAGAGAATTCTAGAATCTCTATAATGGTCTCATCACCACACCAACATTTACCTAGTGTTACATACGTGGAGATAAAACAAGGAAATGCTTTTATGTCAATGACTAGTGGCAATGTTGTTGTCTATTTGTGATTGGTGACCAAACCTTATAAATAAGCTCTAATTTTGTTGTTTTGTGAGATAGATTGGTTTTTATGCATGTTGTGAGATTGGTTTTTATACATGCACAAATCGTGAGCTGATAAAAAACAATACAAAAAAGAAAAGAAAAGTAAATTATAAAAGTAATTTTCTCTCTCATCTTTGTCTCTACTTAGTATTATTATTTATTATTTCATAACACGTTATCAGCACGATGCTGCTATTTCCAGAACCTGAAGTTCTGAGATTATTACCACTAGAACCTGAAGTTCTTAAATTTATTACCAGAACCTAAAGTTTCTTAATTTATTATTACTAGAACCTGAAGCTTCCAGACTTTTATTTATTAAATATCAGGACTTGCAGTTCTGAATTTACTTTCTCGCATTTTATTTTTACGCAATTTAATTTCTCGCACTTTATTTACTTAACGTAATTTTTAATTTGGTCACACATCCAAAACCTGAAGTTCATGGATTTATTTATCATTACTGGAATCTGAAATTTCTGGATTTATTCATTTATATATCTAAAGATTTAAGTTCCTCGGATTTTTAACAGACCAGAAGTTCTGACTCTGATTGTGATTTTCAGATAACTAGAAGCTCTAAGAAATGGCAAAGCTTGCAAGTTTAAAATTTACTGCACTAGAAGTATCCAGGGAGAATTACATGTCCTGCGTTATTGATGATAGACTACTCTTAAAATCAGAGGGTTTATACTATACTATTGAAGATGGGGCTGATGTAAGTGAGCAAGATAAATCTACTACTATGGTGATTATTCGTCGCCATTTGCATGAAGATCTAAAAGCCCAATACCTAACTGTCACATAACCAGAAGTTCTATGGCAAGAGCTGAAAGACAGATTTGACAACCAACCCGATGTTGCATTACCAAATGCAAGGTACCAGTGGCAACATTTACGTTTTCAAGACTTTAAATCAGTCTCTGATTATAATTCTGATTTATTCAGAATCACTACACAGCTGAAATTGTGTGGTCAGGATGTAACAGAAAATGATATGCTGGAAAAAACATTTACAACCTTTCATGCCTCTAACATGATATTACAATAGCAGTATCGAGAACAGCGATTCTCAAAATATTCAGAGCTAATCTCATGTCTCCTGGTTGCAGAGAAAAATAACGAGCTTTTAATTAAAAATCATGAATCACGCCCGACGGGCTCTACATCATTCCTAGAAGTGAATGCCAACACTATTGGAGGACATATTCGCCGTCGTGGTCGCGGTCACGATTTCTGCCGTGGTCGTGGTCAGGGTCATGAAAGATCATATGATTATTTTGTTCCGGGTAGGTATAATCAAAACACTCCCCAGAAGCGGAATGTTTATAAAGCCAGACCAAATAAAGGGAAGGGTATCCAAAAGGGACGTAAGAAGGATGATAGCGTTTGTTTTAGATGTGGCTGTCATAATCATTGGTCACGTACATGCCGCACACCTAAACATCTAGTTGAGCTTTATCAGGCATTGATCAAAGAAAAAGGAAAAGAACAGAATCCTGAAACCAACTTCATGGAAGATTCAGATTTTATGGATATCATCCAGTTTAATGTTTCTGATTTCCTAAATGATCTGATTGATAAAGTGACCACTTCAACCGGTGATGGAAATATCCATAACAATTAAGTACTGCTTGTAATTTGGTTCGTTATGTGTGAAATGTTTGTGTAAATATTCCTTATGTATATATTCCTATTTCTTTTACCACTCTATCTGATATGTACTTCATTTATTTTTGTTGTTTTATTGTTGTGAATAGATATGTTTTTAAACGATAAGTTGGGTGACATTGAAAAGCAAGATACATGAGATATATGTCTAGCCGATAGTGCGACGACACATACGAGTCTGCGGAATCAGAAATACTTTCTGAATTTAACCATGCTGAAAGCAAATGTTAATACAATATCAGGTCCAACAGATCTGATAGAAGGCTCCGGTAGAGCCATGATATTGTTACCAAATAATACTAAAATATATATCAATGATGCTTTATATTCAAGCAGACCCAGAAGAAATCTGCTCAGTTTCAAAGATATACGGTGTAATGGATATCACCTAGAAACTATATATGATAAGAATATTGAGTATCTGTGCATTACTTCTCATGATTCAGGCCAGAAACTCATTATGGAAAAGCTGCGCGTTTTATCATCTGGATTATATTACACTCTTATAAGAGGTGTAGAAATTTATGCAGTTATGAACCAGAACTTCTCAGATCCAAAAATACTTATGATTTGGCATTACCGTCTAAATCACCCGGGATCTACAAAGATGCGTAAAATCATTGAAAATTCTTATGGACATCTACTAAAGAACTAGAAGATTATTTTATCCCATGAAAATTTATGTATTGCATGTTCACAAGGGAAATTAGTAATAAAACCATCACATTCTAAGGTTGGGTTTGAATCCCCTACATTCCTACAAAGAATTCAAGGGGATATATGTGGACCTATTCATCCACCAAGTGGACCGTTCCACTATTTTATGGTCCTAGTTGATGCATCCATCAGATGGTCACACGTTTGCTTATTATCAACACGCAATGTTGCTTTTGCAAGGTTATTCGCACAGATTATCAGGCTTCGAGCACATTTTCCTGATCATCAGATTAAATCAATACGTCTTGATAATACAGGTGAATTTACTTCCAAGACATTTGATGAATATTGCAGAGCAGTTGGGATTGATGTTGAACATCCAGTTACATACGTTCATACTTAGAATGGATTAGCAGAGTCACTTATCAAGCGTCTCCAGGTAATTGCAAGAACTTTATTATTACGAACACAATTACCAATTTCTGTTTGGGGACATGCTATTTTATATGCTGCTGCATTAATTCGTCTTCGTCCCACTTCTTATCATCAATATTCTCCAGTGCAACTTGTATTTGGCTATCAACCAGATATTTCTCATATGCGTACTTTTGGTTGTGCAGTATATGTCTCAATTGCACCTACACATAGAATTAAAATGGGACCCAACGGCGTTTGGGAATATATATTGGTCTAGATTCACCATCAATTATTATCTGGAACCTTTAACTGGTGATCTTTTTACTGCACGATTTGCAGATTGTCATTTCGATGAGAAAAACTTCCCAACATTAGGGAAAGGAAAAACTTCTTCTGAAGAGAAACGTGAATTTTCTTGGAAAGTCCCTTGTCTAATTCATCTTGACCCATACACATCTCAATGTGAGAATGAAGTACGAAAGATAGTTCACCTTCAAACAATAGCAAATCAGTTACCAGATGCATTTACAGATGCTACTAGGGTAACCAAATCAAACATCCCAGCTGTTAATGTACCGGCACGGGTGATTGTTCCAGAAGAACGATCTAAACAAATAATAGTAAAGGAATCATCTACTGTACTGCCAGAAGCGTGGTAGACCATTTGGTTCGAAAGATGCTGTTCCCCGGAGGAAGAAAACAAAATATCAAGATCATACTCCTGAAATTATAAATAAATCTACTTTCTCTAAATCAACTCCACAAGAGTTAGATGTCCCTGAAAGAACACAAGAAACCCCCGCAGGGGAAGGAATCTCTGAAGAGATACAAGAACATAGAAATGAGGAAATTTCTATAAATTATACAGGAGGAATGTGGAATCGTGAAGAAACAATCATCGATGATATATTTTCGTACACAGTGGCTACCGAAATCTTAAATGATGATTATGAGCCTCATAACCTCGATGATTGTAGGCAAAGGTCTGATTGGCTTAAATGGAAAGAAGCAATTCAAACAGAATTGACTTCATTAACCAAGCGTAAAGTATTTGGACCAATAGTCCAGACGCCTGAAGACGTCAAACCTGTTGGATACAAATGAGTTTTTGTACGAAAACATAATGAGAAAAATGAGGTGGTGCGATATAAGGCACGACTCGTAGCACATGATTTCTCACAGAGACCTAGTATTGATTTTGATGAGACGTATTCACCAGTGATGGATACAATTACGTTTAGATTTTTGATAAGTTTGGTTGTCTCAGAAAGACTTGAAATGCGTCTTATGGACGTAGTAACTGTCTACCTATATGGCTCACTCGATTCAGATATTTATATGAAAATCCTTGAAGGATTTAGGATGCCAGAAGCATACAGCTCGAGATCTCAAAATTTATATTCGATTAAATTACAAAGGTCATTGTATGGATTAAAGCAATTTGGGTGCATGTGGTACAACCGCCTCAGTGAATATATGATTAAAGCGGGATATATGAATAATCCTATATGCCCATGTGTCTTCATAAAGAAATCAGAATCTGGATTTGCTATTATAGCAGTTTACGTTGATGATATGAATTTAATTAGAACTCCTGGAGAGCTCCTGAAAACTGTCGAATATTTTAAAAAGGGAATTTGAAATGAAAGACCTGGGAAAGATAAAATATTGGCTCGGCCTGGAGATTGAGCATAAATCAGACGGAATACGTATCCATCAATCAACATATATTGAAAAGATTCTGAAAAGATTTAATATGGACAACGCTCATCCATTAAGTACCCTTATTTTGTTAGAAATCTTGATCCTAAGAAAGATCCATTTTGACCACTTGAAGATGGTGAAAAGATACTTGGTCCTGAAGTACCATATCTTAATGCAATTGGTGCTTTATTATATCTGGCTCAATGTACTAGACCAGATATCGTATTTTCAGTAAATTTGCTTGCTAGATTCAGTTCAGCACCAACTCGAAGACATTGGAATGAGATTAAACATCTTTTTCGTTATCTTCATGGAACAAAAGATTTAGGATTATATTATTCAAAATCCAACAACTTTTCAGGTTTACTTGGTTATGTTGATGCCGGGTATCTATCTGATCCCCACAAAGCTCGTTCACAAACAGGATATGTTTTTACCTATAATGGCACAACAATCTCCTAGCGCTCCACAAAGCAAACTCTTGTGGCTACCTCCTCTAATCGTTCAGAGATCCTTGCACTTCATGAAGCAAGTCGATAATGTATTTGGCTAAGGTCAGTTATTTATCATATTCAAAATACATGTGGATTTTCATTATCTACAGAAATGCCGACGCCGATATTTGAAGATAATGCGGCTTGTATTGCTTAAGTTAGAGGGGGATATATCAAAGGAGATAGAACCAAACATATTCTCCTAAATTCTTCTATACTCATGAACTTCAACAGAGCCGATAAATTGATGTTAAACAAATACGGTCTACAGATAATCTTGCAGATCTGTTTACGAAAGCATTGCCTACATCAACCTTTGAGAAACTGGTATATGGGATTGGTATGTGTCGACTCTGTAAATTATCAGATTGAATTAAGATACAAGTGGTGATAATCCAAGGGAGAGTATTGTGGAATATTGTAGAGAATTCTAGAATATCCCATAGTGGATTCATCACCACACCAACATTTGCCTAGTATCACACACGTGGAGACAAAACAAGGAAATGTTTTTATGTCAATGACTAGTGGCAATGTTGTTGTCTATTTGTGATTGGTGACCAAGCCTTATAAATAGGCTCTAATTTTGTTGTTTTGTGAGATAGATCAGTTTCTATGCACGCTGTGAGATTGGTTTTTATGAATGCACAAATCGTAAGCCGATAAGAAACAATACAAAAGAGAAAAGAAAAGTAAATTATAAAAGTAATTTCTCTCTCATCTTTGTCTCTACTTAGTATTATTATTTATTATTTCATAACATTTTTCTATTATTATTATTATTATTATTATTATTATTATTATTTTGGCAATCATTACCATTATAGGGCTCAAAAGATACCCATTTTAGAAGACACCACACTAAGGGGTCGTTTGTTTTTTGTCTAAAAACTGAACATCCCTGAATTTTTCTGAAGACTGAATAGGGACTGAAATCTGAACTTGAATGACATGTTTGTTTGTTTTTTCTCACATCTGAAAGTATTGTCAACATGTTTGTTTTTTAAAAGTAAAATTGTCTAAAACTAAATGATTTTACATTTATATCCATGCTAAACAATTATACATATAATATATAATAAAAACAATCCAAAAATAATAATTATATATGAACAGATATGATCATGATCTTCTTCTTTGATTACAAATAAACTTCATTTTTACTAAGAAAAGAAAATGTTGTTTTTTTTTTCAAAAAATAAAAGAGGCATCAGGAAAATTCACACACAAACTCTAAAAAATAATATATATATACATCACTCTAATATCATAATAAAGTATTGATATTAAAAACTAATATGAGAAGTGATTAGGGTTCTTTTTTTATTTTTAAAGCTATTTAAAATAAGCAACATATTAAAATAAAGATTTTTGTACCATATATAATTATGATGAAATTGGAAATAGGTTATATATGGGGGGATAGTATCATAGGAAAATATTTTGAATTGCATTTAATGCAATTCAGTGATTTACAATTAAATGAAAAGTCAGGATTTTTTATTTTTTATTTTAAGTTGTTTTTTGGTATTTTTAAGTTGTTTGACCACTTAAAAAAACAAACAAAACAATTTAATAATTATGATTCAGACCCATTAAGTTTTAAGTGGAAAAAACAAACGATCCCTCAACCTTTTTAGAAGACTCATATTATTATTATTATTATTATTATTATTATTTTGACAATCATTAAACTATCTTTTTTCTCATGGGAGGGCATAATGGGATCCAAAAAACAAGCCCTAAATGTGGAATCCACCGGACTAAACCTAAATTGTGTTCCAAACGTGGACCTCAATTTGGGTTTTGTCAAATAATTGAAGTTTGGTTCCAAATAACTTTCAATCATTGAGTGTTTATACATATATATATATATATATATATATATATATATATATATATATTAGTTAAATTTAAATGTATAATTATTAATTTCAATAATTATATATAATGAAAAAATATAAATAAATTTAATTTTAATTTAAAAATTTTACTTTAATGAAAACATAAATTTTTTTCATTAATTTTAATAAATTTGAATCATGAATGCTAGACTTGTCACATTATAAAATTACATTTTATTTATTGTTGATATAATTCGGTTGTGATAATTTTAAATTAATTATAATTTATTAAATAATTATTGATAGTGTTGATATTTAAAATATATTATATAATTGATTTATTAATATATATATATATATATATATATAATATTTTAAAGAAGAATAATGATTGTTTGGAAAAAAATAAAAAAAGTTGATCCAATTTATCTTAGTTGTATCTTGGGAAAAATAGACCCATTTAGAGATGATCCAAATGGAAAGACCCATTTTTTAAAAACAAGACCTATAAATGATGATGTGACATACAATAGATCTTATGTTTAGGTATTGCCCACATATAAGAGCATCTCCAATGCAAATATGCATATTTGAGTTTCTAACTAGTGATACATCAGTATATATATTCAATATGGATCCACTTTATCAAAAAAATATATTAAGAAATGTATATTCTCATCTCCAATACAATTATCTAAAATCAAATATGTATCACATTTTGACCAATCATCTTAAAACATTTATTTCATTATCTTTACTTTTTTATTTTTAAATTAAATATGTATTCATTTTTGACCAATTATTTTACAACATTTATCTCATTCTCTCTCCTCTTTTATTTTACCATTAAATGAGGTGTAATATTAGAACATCTCCAATGCTATTATGCATTTGGAGAAAATGGAGTGCCACATAGGATAGATACTAAAGAAGTTAGAAAAACTTTTTTCAATGCAATTATCTAAGTTGAATATGGAGATGATGTGGCAAAAAAAAAAGTTAGAGAATATGAAGTTGAGTTTCTAATTCTAGAAACTCTCCTAGAAATGCTGACTAGGATTTCTAACTATTTCCACCAATAATATTAAAGCTCATTTAATTGTAAAATAAAAGAGGAGAGAGAATGTCATAATTGTTTTATTATGATTGGTCAAAAAATAGATACATATTTGATTTTAGATAATTGCATTGGAGATGTGAATATGCATTTCTCTATAAAATTTTCAAAAGTGGGTCCATTTTGAATAGAAATGCTGATGTGTCACTATTTAGAAACTTAAAAATGCATAATAGCATTGAAGATACTCTTATTGATGAGAAAAGTTAGAAATCCTAGTCAGCATTTCTAGGAGAGTTTCTAGAATTAGAAACTCAACTCCATATTCTCTAACTTTTGTTTTTGCCACATCACCTCTATAATCAAGTTAGATAATTGTATTGGAGAGGTTTTTCTACCTCATTATCTAACTACCTATGTGGTATTCAATTTTCTCCAACTACATAACAGCATTGTAAATGCTATAAACCAA
Organism: Dipteronia sinensis; assembly: GCA_033220585.1. Lineage (NCBI taxonomy): Eukaryota > Viridiplantae > Streptophyta > Magnoliopsida > Sapindales > Sapindaceae > Dipteronia > Dipteronia sinensis. The sequence goes on from CM065637.1 coordinate 16,674,221, forward strand.
AAATACTCTTTTGAATTTGGACCAATACTTTTTAAAACGACACCTATACAAGTCGCTAAGTTGATCAATACTCTTGAGAATTTTGACCAAAAATACATGATGATGGTGCTAACTGCTAACATAAATCAAAGGTCATGATTATTTGCTTAGGCAAGGTGGGGCCATCTTTCATAGATCTTGCTCGTGTTATATAAAAACATAACACCTCTAGTCAGAAACGTGCTTCAAAACTTTCACGTGCTTTTTTAGATTTCGGCGACACTTGTACATTTCTTATTTTTTTCTAGATATTTTATATTTATTTCGGCGGACTCTACTTACTCACTAAGTCTATGAATTACTACAGGTTGAGTGTGTGTGTATATATATATATATATATATATAAATAAAGAGTAAAATTATTAGAATTACTGCATGTTAATTCAATATATTAACCAATTACAGAAATGTTTTTAATTAGGGTTATTTTTAGGAATAAAATGGCTAGTGAAAGAAAAATAAAATTAATTTTTAAAATTAAATGATGATTATGGTGAAAAAATGGGTGTCGAGAGAAGTTTTATGGGTGGCAATAGATCCTTCTCTATAATGTTAATTTTTGTTATGGTATCAAAAGATCCAATGACATGTGTAATTAATGACCGAAATTTATTTCTTTTCTTTTATTCATTTTTATTATTATTAAATGTTGTGTTTTATCTTTAGCTATTTGAAGTTGGCATAAAGATTATCATAATAAATGATTTGAATCTATAATTAAGGGTTTGGCTAAGTTGATGTTAATAGCAATATTTCTGGACAATTTAAAATCATTAGATTTCAATCAAAGGTGTATATAAAGTAAGGATTTGAAAATTAAAACGAAAATAAACAACTCTCTTCCATAACTACCCGGTATAACATTATTGTTAACAGCAACTTAATCAAACCCTCTTATTAATATTGATTTGGAAATGTAGTTAGAAAAGTAAGACATTTTTAATGAAAATATTAGAGGATCAACTTTCATTAGAAAGAAAATGGGGAAAGATAATTTTTTTTTCTTAGATGACAGGAGTGTAGAATTAAACCAAGTTATTATTAATAATTATCTTTAATTATCAGTTTAGATATTAGGTTGGATTTATCTTTTAGATAATTCCTATTTATCTTTTAGTTAGGATTACCAAAGTTTTTTTATTTCCTTGTTATTTAGAGGTTTGATGTTATCAGGTTACCTCATCCCAGCTACTATAAATAGTTGGTATTATTTTTCAATGTAAAAACATCAATTTCAATAAACAGTTTCTTCAGTAAATTCTTTTGTGAGTGTGTGAGTTTTTATATTTAGTATCAGAGCCTGAGGCTTGGTGGGTAGTAGGGTAGGATTCAGGAGTTAAGAATCCAGGAGTGGTAGGTGGATCCAGGAGTTGAGGATCCAGGAGTTCGGAGCAGCAGCCAGCGCCGCCGGACAGACCTCCACACAACCCACGGCCGCCGGAAACAGGTCTCACTTGCCGCCGCGAGTGGACTGTCACCGCCAGCACCAAAATCTTCAGAAGACGACCGGGAACAAAACCTAAGTGTCCGTTGACCAGATCCGACGAGTTTTCCGGTGCATCGGAGTGATCCAAGTTCGCGGTTGGCTTTTCCACCGCCAAGATCCGTCGATCTTTGACCGTTGTTGACCAACAGAGGTTGTTGGCCATCCCTTGCTTGACCGGAATAAGTCGTCGCCGGACCGAGGAAGTCGCCGGAATCGTGACTTGTTCGTGGACTAGAGGGACGTCGTGAAGAAGTTGGAAGCTCTGGTGGTGGTGGACGTCGTGAAGACGAAGAACTGGACGATAAGTGGTGTTTTAAAAAAAGCTGGTGTGTTTGAACCTTTGTTGATTTAATGATTCACGTGATTAAATTATTAAATTATTAAATTATTCACGTGAAAAGGAGCTGGTGCTTTTAACTTTGTGTGTTATATTATTATTATCATTGTTTTGGTGGCAAATTACATTGCAATTTACAATGGCCACCCTTAACAATAATAATAATAACACAATACAACCACAAATACCAAAGTTTGACGGAAAAACCAATTTTGAGTATTGGAGGGTCCAGATGCAACTATTGTTTGAATATCAGGAGTTGTGGACTGTTGTTTCCGAGGGTATTATTGGGCCAGCAGATGCTGCAACAACCAGGAAGGATTTGAAGGCGAGGTTTTTCATTAACCAGTCGCTGGATCCGGTGATTTTTGAGAAAATCGCACATACAACATCAGCAAAACGGGCATGGGACATTCTAATGAACACCTACAAAGGAGTTGAAAAGGTGAAGAAAGTTCGCTTGCAGACCATGCGTAGGCAGTTGGAGCTTCTCCAGATGAAGAAAACGGAGAAGGTGGTAGATTACTTCTCACGGACATTGGCACTTGTTAATCAGATGAAGTCCAATGGTGAGTCAATTTCAGATGTTCAGATCATGGAGAAGATTCTCCGAACATTGATTGAGAAGTTTGAGTACAAGGTGACTGCCATCGAGGAGTCCAAAGATCTCGAGGCAATGACGTTGGATGAATTGATGGGCTCGCTCCAAGCCCATGAACAACGTCTGGATGAGAAGTCTGAGATCGAGGTGGAGGAAGCTTTGCAGAGTCAGTTGAGTCTTAAGAAAGATAAAGACGAGACCCGGAAGAATTCTGAGGCAAGCCAGAAGGGTCAGAACTCGCAAAATAGGAGGGGAGGTGCTTCCAGATCTAGCCAGGTGAAAGGCAGAGGAGGCAATAACACTAATCAGAAGAGTAAATCTCAGATTCAGTGTTTCAGATGTAAAAAATATGGCCACTACAAGAATGAGTGCAAATCCAATAGCAGAAATTTCCAGGCTAATGTTGCAGAAGATGGAGACTATTCAGAAACATTGTTGCTAGCGTGTAGTGTAGCAATGAATGATGCCAAGTACAAATGGTTTCTGGATACAGGCTGCAGCAACCACATGTGTGGTAGGAAGGAGATGTTCTCAGAATTGGATGAAACCTTTACTTCGGAAGTGAAGTTTGGGAATGACTCAAAGGTGCCAGTAATGGGGAAGGGTAAAATCTCCATCTCTCTGAAGGACGGATCCAAGAATACTATCTCAGAGGTACTGTTTGTTCCGAGTCTGCATCAAAACTTGTTGAGCATGGGGCAACTTTCAGAGAAAGGGTATGATATACGGATCTACAGAGGGGTATGCACCATCAACGATGAACAAAAAAGACTGATAGCAAAGGTAAACATGTCACCAAACCGTTTGTTTCCGCTGCATATTAACAGTGACACTTTACCATGCTTTAGTTCTGTAATCGGAGATAGGAGCTGGTTATGGCATATGCGGTTCGGCCATGTGAACTTTAGGAGTTTGAAGCTACTTTCTTCAAGGAAGATGGTTTCAGGATTGCCTGTCATTAATCCTCCTAATAGGGTATGCGAGACATGTGTTGTAGGAAAGAAGCACAGAGACCCATTTCCTACAAAGAAGACGTGGAGAGCCAGTTGGCCCTTGGAGCTAGTACACTCAGACCTATGCTCCGTGGAGACTCCGTCGAATGGGGGATACAGGTATTTTATTACCTTTATCGATGACTTCAGCAGAAAGGCTTGGGTGTATTTCTTGCAGCAGAAGTCAGATGCTTGTGATGCTTTTAAGAGATTTAAGGCATTGGTGGAAAATCAGTGTGAAAGGTCTATCAGGACTTTGAGAACGGATCGGGGGACAGAATATGTTGTCTGCGATGGTTTCTTGCAAAAACATGGCATCAATCATCAGTTGACAGCAAGATATACTCCTCAGCAGAATGGTGTAGCAGAGAGGAAGAATAGAACAGTCATGGACATGGTCAGGTGTATGTTACACTTGAAGAAACTGCCCAAAGGTTTTTGGGGTGATGCAGTTGCTTGTGCGTTCTATTTGTTGAATAGATGTCCCACCAGTAGTGTTCTCGGAAAGACTCCTCAGGAAGCCTGGACTCGACTCAAACCTAGCATTGAACACTTACGAGTGTTTGGGTGTATTGCTTATGCTCATGTACCTGATGCTTTGAGAAAGAAACTTGATGATAAAGCAGAGAAGTGCATCTTCATCGGTTACAGTCAGGTAACGAAGGGTTATAAACTTTATAATCCAGTGACAGAAAAGGTGATTATCAGTAGGGACGTTACCTTCGATGAGCAAGAATGCTGGGACTGGTCTTGCGGTAAGGGGAGCTCTTCTGACATTGATATTGACCTGGATGAGATTGATGGTCATCCGAGAGATGATCCTGTTCCGACCCCAGTGGCTCCATCATCCCTAGTGAACCCACATCCAGCAGAATCTTCTGGTCGTCCACAACGTGAACGAGTGTTGCCAGCTCGTTTGCAGGATTGTGTTCTCAGTAATGACGATGATCCAACAGATGAAGAGTTGGTGAAATTTGCACTATTTGCAGATTGTGATCCTATCACATATGAAGATGCTGCTTATAATGATTGCTGGTTGAAAGCAATGGAGGAGGAGATTCATGCGATTGAGAAGAATAACACATGGGAGCTTACTGATTTGCCAGGTGGAAAGCAGCCCATTGGTGTTAAGTGGGTGTACAAGACAAAATACAAGCCAAACGGTGAGGTGAAACGCTACAAAGCGCGTCTGGTTGCAAAAGGTTACAAGCAAAAGCCAGGGATCGATTATTTCGAGGTGTTTGCTCCTGTTGCCAGACTTGACACTGTTCGCTTGATTGTGTCTCTTGCTGCACAGAATCACTGGAGAATCTTTCAGATGGATGTGAAATCCGCATTTTTGAATGGGGAGATAGGGGAGGAAGTCTACATACAGCAACCTACGGGGTATGTAAAGAAGGGGCAAGAAAATAAGGTCTACAAGCTGAAAAAGGCCTTATATGGGTTGAAACAGGCACCCAGAGCGTGGTATACACGCATTGACACATATTTTATCCAGCATGAGTTCCAGAGATGTCCTTATGAGCACACTTTGTATATCAAATCCAACTCCCGGGGAGATATTCTTATTGTGTGCCTATATATTGATGATCTGATCATTACCGGAAATAACCCTGAGATGATTGCAGAGTTCAAAAGTGCAATGACTGGTCATTTTGAGATGACAGATTTGGGGTTGATGTCTTATTTTCTCGGTATTGAGGTGACTCAGACAGATGATGGCATCTTTGTGTGTCAGAAGAAGTATGCTGGTGATGTGCTGAAAAATTTCAAGATGGATGGATGTAAGCCGATGCTGACTCCAGTTGAGGAAAGGTTGAAGTTGGAGAAGGATGGGACTGGTGAGCGAGTTGATGCTACCATCTTTCGGAGGCTAGTAGGAAGTCTGAGATAGTTAACTTCTACTAGACCTGATATTTCTTATGGAGTAGGGCTTATCAGCAGGTTCATGGATTCTCCGAGGCAATCTCACTTGCAGGCTGGCAAGCGTATCTTGCGATATGTGAAAGGTACACTGGGTGATGGTATCTTTTACTCTTCCGCTAACAAAGTCGAGCTTGTTGGGTATACAGATAGTGACTGGGCAGGTGATACAGAGAAGAGGAAAAGTACATCCGGATTTGCATTCCATCTTGGTTCTGGGGTATTTTCTTGGTCATCGAAGAAGCAACAGGTGGTTGCTCTATCGACAACTGAAGCTGAGTATATTGCAGCTGCTGGTGGTGCTACACAGGCTGTGTGGCTACGTCGTATGCTTTCTGAGTTGAAGCATCAACAGAATGCTCCTACTATGATCTACTGCGACAACAAGTCCACCATTTCTCTGACTAAGAATCCAGTCTACCATGGTAGAAGTAAGCACATTGACATCAAGTTTCACTTCATACGAGACTTGGTGAAAGACAAGGAGATCGTGATCGAGTACTGCCGTTCAGAGGAACAGGTTGCAGACATCTTCACGAAGCCGCTCAAAGTTGACATTTTTCAGAAGCTTAAGAAGTCTTTGGGCATGATGAGCTATGAAGGACTTGGTTTAAGGGGAGCTATGTAGAATTAAACCAAGTTATTATTAATAATTATCTTTAATTATCAGTTTAGATATTAGGTTGGATTTATCCTTTAGATAATTCCTATTTATCTTTTAGTTAGGATTACCAAAGTTTTTTTATTTCCTTGTTATTTAGAGGTTTGATGTTATCAGGTTACCTCATCCCAGCTACTATAAATAGTTGGTATTATTTTTCAATGTAAAAACATCAATTTCAATAAACAGTTTCTTCAGTAAATTCTTTTGTGAGTGTGTGAGTTTTTACAAGGAGGGAGTTAAGTTCTAATTAAGTTCTCTTCCAACATAAACTTAATTTCTTATTTGTGTCATGTAACTTGATTATGAATAAATTTTAGTAAATATTGTAATCATAAATCACAAATTATAAATTAATTATTAAACGCGCTCTAAATGAAACTAAGAGAAAAAGGAAAAAAAAATTCCTTATGTATTTTTTTGAGCTATCACATTGAATTAAGAGTTATATACCGAAAGAGTTATATAATCACAATAACATAAATGTGAGTCGGCAGACAACTTCATCTTTTATCATTTTCTCTCGTAGTTCAAAATCACGTTGAAAATGAAAAATGCATGAAAATATTGGAATCTTTTAAAAACTTACAGGAATAAAAGCTGACAAAAATGTTATGTCCTCTACAATTGTACAGCAAGAGCTTCGCCGATAATGGAAACGATTGGTACTGAAATGAACTTCCATTATTGACAACGTGCAACATATTTGTTTCTTTTTTCATGACCCCATTTTATTCTTCACTTTTTCTATTTTCTTATCCATTTTTTGTCATGTTTTAATCTGTACTAATTTTAGCACCAGTTGAAATTGAATGACTGCATAGTTTTGTGATGGGAAATAATTAATAATTAGCTTAACTAAGTAATACTTGGACTTATGAGGTCTTCAAATAATATTAAATTAAGATAATGTATTGATATTGGGATCACTGAGTTGATGTTGACAAATTCTTTTCGCAATTTTCGATCTTTACATTTCAATCTAATGAAATCTAAAGGTGTATAAAAATTAAAGATTTTAAAATAAAAATAAATAAACTCTTTCTTATATAACTGTCCAATAAAACTGATGTTAATAGTAATTTAACCAAACACTTGGGATCAAATATACTACCCATCCCTTTGGAATTTGGAACAATTTTTGGCTATAGCAAATTAACAATTAAAGTTAAGGACTTTTAAATAGCTACTGATTTTTGCACCACATGTGTATGTTCTATCTTATTCACTTATACCAAACAAACGAAAGCAATGACCCATATAAATAATTAGAGTAGACAAAATGTGGTTGTTATAGTAGTTTGGCACACATATCTATATTATGAGATTGTAGATTCGAGTATGTTCCTCTCCCCTCAAATCTCGAACTAAAGTAATATTTCAATATATATATATATATATATATATATATTTCTTTTATCTTCAGTGCGCACTGATATAAAATACATCAATGCATTGTATGTAGGTCATAGATTATTGATAAGCACTGACAAGTGCATACAGACTGTGTCAAAACCATATGAAGAAAAAAGTTTCAAATATATATACATATATATACGTATATATATATATATATATATATATATATATTCCTTTTCTCTTCGGTGCGCACTGATATAAAATACATCAGTGCATTGCATGTGGGTCATATGTTATGGATAAGCACTGATAAGTGCATATAGACTGAGTCAAAACCATATAAGGAGAAAAGTTTCAATTATATATATATATATATATATATATATACACATATATATATTGAGCCTCTCATAAGGGATCTCTTATTTTAATTTCGGTAAGGGTCATGATCTTTATTTTAATTTCGGTAAGGACCATGATGAAAACACATTGATTTTAATGAATTTTAATCTGATTTTTTGTGTGGATGATGAGTTCAATGAAATCTATATATGAACAAAATTTGACAATTTTCCGAACACTAGAACTATTTATCCAAATTTGTTAAATATGAAGGCATGGGAAAATTCAAGAAAAATAGTTTTAGTATTCGTAAAATTCTCAAATTTTGTTCTTAGGTATATTTTAATGAACTCATCATCTACAAAAAATTTCAGATCAAAATTCATTAAAATCGATGTATTTTCATCAAGGTCTTAACCGAAATTAAAATAAGGGATCTCATGAGGAACTCACTATATAAATTAAAATATTACATTAGTTCGAGATTTGAGGGGAGAGGAACATACTTGAATCTACAATCTCATAGTGTAGATATGAGTGGCAAACTACTAGACTAATGGTGCCCACGGTTTGGTTTCGGGACGGTTTCGGTTCTGTGGGCACCTCAAACCGAAACCGTTACCATGGTAGCCGGTTTGGTTTTCGGTTTTGAACTGTTGGTTAGACGGTTTGATTTCAGTTTCAATTCCGAAACAGGCCGGTTTTGGCTCGGTTCCGGTTTTGGTAGTCACATATTGCTCCAATTATTTATTTATTTATAAACTGCCTAAAACCGGCTGTTTAACCACCGATTTTAGGCGATTTTTTTGACACCTCTAACTGTAAACTAATCGGCTCGAAACCAGTTTCCAACTGGTTTCTTAACCGGCAGTTTCGGTTTGGAACCCACCGTGTGCACCTCTATACTAGATCAACCACATCTTATCTCCTCCAATTATTTATATTGATCCTTGCTTTCGGTTGTTTGGTTTAACTGTATCATATAGAACATACACGTGGTTCAAAAATCAGTAGCTATTGTTGTTTGTATTGTTCAAAAAACAATCTGGTTCAAATCTGCAAGAGACAGAAAAACAATAAACATAAAACATCACTTTAGGAAAATCGAGGCCCGTGTTTCACACGGTGTCCTTAAGACAATTTCGCCAGCTAACATCGTATGTGTATGACGATTGTCTCCCAGGATACAACGATTTAAATAGTGGTTGTGTAGAACACAAACCACTCTCAGCGAACTCAAATTGAATTCAAACTTACCAAGACACGAAGAACAGAAGAACCGAAAAGAGAACAATTATTTTCTCTTAATTTCGTGATTTCCAGAAATGTTCAAAATGAGGAAAATAGACTAAGGTTTAAATAGAAAACCTAATCAGTAGGATTGATATGGAAATACTTAATTACTAGGGTTGTAATGATAAAGGAAAATAATTAATGAATAATCTTTAAAAAGATATATTCCTAATTAAACATTGATTCTGATTACTTAATGATAAAGTAAGTATCAGAATCTAAAAAGGAAATCAACTCTTTCCTTAATATAATTAATTTCCATAACCCAAAACGGAAATTAACTATTTCGTTAGTCAACTTTTCCTTATCATTTAAACCTTCTAACTTAAGGAAAAATAAATTAAATTAATTCTTTCCTAATCAATAAAATGTTGATTTAGGAAAAAAGAAATTTAAAAATAGTAGCAAAAAGTCGATTGTACTCTCACGGTCCAATCGGTGCAGCATTCGTGTAAGCAGGACACGCCCACACACATGTTTATAAGCTACTATCACACAACAACATATATACCATATATAAGTGTTTTCCCCAACCAATGTGGGATGCACATTTTTCCCTACACAATGAGCTCACCTTGAGACTCAATTTCTCATTCACCCATTAATAATTTTGTGAGTTTGAGTATACCATTTCGAAGCTCTCACAGAGGAGAATTCGAATATACTTTGATCTTCCATTTTCATGGAATCAATCATACCTAAATAATACTCTCAAAATATGTGTTCATCACAAAATTTCCAACAATCCCCCACATGAATGAAATTGACCTAGGAGACACGAGAGATGACTTTTGGTAAGTTCAAACAGTCGAAACCTGCATAGGATAGGTAGGTGTTACCCTTTGAACCTTCCCCCGTAAAGGTATGCTTACTTTACAGGCTGATCAGTATATATGATATCCTTGAACTGTTCTGCCGTTTATGTAAACGATAGCGTACCTCACACAGGCATCTTCCAGACCCAATTTGGTTCTCATTGTTATGTTCGTTTTGGCCATGAACATGCGCATGGTTCTGTGAGAGTCGCTGGAGAATATAGCCTTTCATTATTCTCTTTTAGAAGCGGACCCACTTCTCTATCACATAGGTGATTTCTTAATTAAGAGCAACCCGCATTACTCTGCTCAGATTTTCATAGCTTGGAATTCTGACACATAAGAATAATTAAAAACATAGTTTAACCTTTTCCCTACGGGCATCACTGTTTCATCATAAGAATGGACTGGAGGGTAACCCTCACAATGATCCAACTAAGTCTTACAACTTGGTTGTCCCATTGAACCTAGATCTTGGGATCTCCAGTCAACTAGGTTGGGTTTCCATTGTATCGACTTTCATTTCATGGGCTTTAGTCCCATTCCCCTCGATGATATCTCAACTAATTCTCTATTTAACCATTTGGTTAGCATATCCACAATGTTATCTTTTGACTTTACATAGTCAATAGAGATAAATCCAGTTGAGAGTAGATGTCTAATGGTATTATGTCTTCAACGTATATGTTTAGACTTTCCATTATAAATGTTGCTCTGTGCTCTTTCTATTGCTGATTGACTATCACAATGGATGCAAATCGCTGGCACAGGCTTTGGCCATCTTGAAATATCCTCTAAAATTGGCGTCGCCATTCAGCCTCTTTACCACATTTATCTAAGGCAATAAACTCAGATTCCATACTGGATTTGGCTATACATGTCTGTTTGGAGGATTTTCATGATACATCCGCACCTTCTGGTGTGAACACATACACACTAGTTGATTTTGAATCTTTCATATCAGATATCCAGTTTGCATATGTGTATCCTTCTAGGACAACATGATATCTTGTATAATGCAGTCCATAATTACGAGTGAATCGTAAGTACCTCGGTACTCTTACTATTCCTTTCCAGTGATCGGTTCATGGATTACTCGTGTAACTGCTTAATTTGCTGACTGCATTAGCAATGTCTGGTCTTGTACAACTTATTAAGTACATCAGACTTCCTATCACTCTAGAATATTCGAGTTGAGAGACGCTCTCACCCTTATTCTTTGATAGGTGTAGATTTGTATCTACTAGTGTTCTGAAAATTCCAGAATCATTTTTGTTAATTTCTCAAGAATCATGTCAACATAGTGTGACTGACTGAGAATGAGTCTGTTCGATGTCCTTGAGATTTTCATTCCCAACATTACATCAGTTGATCCCATATCTTTCATATGAAATCTTGATTTCAACATATCCTTGGTAGATTTTATCATCACTACCAACAATAAGCATGTCATCAACACAAAGCCACAAAATGACATAGCCATTTCCTAAGTCACATTCGTTGATTTTAAATCCATTTGACGTCATAACATTGTCAAATTTCTCATGCCATTTTTTTGGTGTTTGCTTTAGACCATATAAGGACTTCACCAATTTACAGACTTTCTTTCCTTGTCCTGGAGCGGAAAAACCCTCAGGTTGTTCCATGTAGATCTCTTCATCTAGATCTCTATTTAAGAAAGCTGTTTTCACATCTGTTTGATGTACTTCAAGATTTCGCAAAGCTGCGATTGCAAGTATCATCCTAATGGAGGTTATTCTCGTCACATGAGAATACGTATCAAAGTAATCTAGGCCATCTCATTGATTGTAACCATTAATTACAAGTCTGGCCTTATACTTATCAATTTATCCATTCGCTTTCATTTTTTTCTTGAAAATCCATTTGGACCATAGCGGTTTACATCCTAGAGGAAAATCCATTAACTCCCAAGTATGATTTTGAAGGATGGAATCAATTTCACTCTTGATAGCTTCTTTGCACAAGAGTCCTTCTGAAGAGCTCACCATTAGCTTCATCATTGGATTTACATGGAAATACATGTTCAAAGAACGATGCATTTCTAGATTCCACTATCGTGTTTTTGTGTATATTTGGGATGTCAGATTTATACACCAAAAATCGATAAGCACTACTATTATTTGCATATCCAATGAAGATGCAATCAACGGGTTTCATACCTATTTTCACCTTCTTAGGTGTAGGTACGGCCACTTTGGCAAGACACCCCCACATTCATAAAAATTTATAGGAAGACTTTCTTCCTTTCCAAAACTCATATGAGGTCTTGTCTTCTTTCATTTGGGGTACCTTATTTAAAAGGTAATTGCTAGTTAATATATCTTCACCCCACATGTTCTGAGGCAATCTAGAACTTATCAACATTGCATTCTTCATTTCAATGAATGATTTTCCTGTTCAGCAACTCTGTTTTACTGTTCGCTTCTCAGTGATATCAGCCACCTAAAAGGTTTCACTTGGGGTCATCCCTTCGATATGAATTTCATGTATAATCACTTGAAGCTCTTAGACTTGACACATAATTGTCTTAGAGTCCACCATCTTGTAATCAAGAAACCGGCCCACAACAAACCTTTTGGATTTAGTATCCTCAGTCTTGTATTTCCGGTCTAACGACTCCCACAGTTCTTTGACTGTTATCGCTATACAGCGAGTCTGACTGCCCGTTCAGTATGTTTTTCTGGTACAGAAATCTGAATGGTTTCATGCATCCACAACATTCCATACCTGAACATCTCGCTCTTAACCACTATTGGGTTTACGAGCATCTCCAGTCAAGAATCTGGTAGATTTAGTGTGGTTAAATAGAACATCTTTTGCTACCACCACTAAAAGTTCTTGTGACTCACATACTGGCTCATCACCGGATCTGCCATGTTTCTCACGAATGAGTTGATGGCCAGAGTCAATGTTGCCACACTTGGCCCCAAATAGGCACATCTCCCACAAGCACTGAATTAACAGCTGAAGTGTCTAGTCCGACAGTTGGATTAGCACTAGGAGTCTCAAGTGGAACACTTGTGTTCACGTTTGATTTATCCGCCATAATATCAGGAGGAAATCAACTGAATTAATTTGGAAATTAATTCTCATTAAGATTGGCAATATTAAAGTCAAATCAGTTCTGTTTTGAATTTAAAATTTAATATTTCGATTAACCGGGAATTAATAGAAATAAATCATCATTAAATTGATAATTACAATTTTGAAGTTCAAAAGACTTGATTCTGACAATAATCACCATTTTAAACTTATACATCCAACTTGTCACCACTGTTAGCCTTAGGAGCCTCATCAGTTAAGAATCTCACAAGATTCAATGTGGTCAGTTAGAGCAACATCTTTTGTTGTCATCTCTTGAAATTCAGACCACTGAATTTCTCTGGTTTCTCCATATGGTTCATCAGAACCAAAACCGGAAACACAAATGAATTCACCGTCGAGGTATTCATTTGATCCACACAAGGGTTCACTATCGGGTCGGCCAACTGACCCACAATTGGGTTGACCACCTGAGTCTCTTGAGCCACTTTGGTTCATAACAGAATTTCCAGTGGGATTCGTTTCAGTAATCATTTTCATTGAAAACCAAACATAAACCAAGAATCACAGTTTGAATTTATATATATATATATCAAATATAGTATAATATCAAACCAGTACACTGATATAATATATATAATACACTTATATAATCAAAACTGTGATTTATCACATACTTATATGCAGTTCGTCAAAGTGATATCTAGTATCAAACTACATGAATCAGTATATTAATATTTATTAAACACAACCAGTGTGTTACTATATATAAAACAATATATCATCAACTGATTTAATTTTTTTTAAACGTTGATATGGTAGATGGAACTAATGATACCAAACCAATTTACTGATATACTCCACCACCTAGTAATATGACAACAATATTAAATACACTGAAGTCTACATATTTTATTTTAATATGATTTTACCGTATATATATCTCAGGAATATATAAATAATATATGTGTATATATCGCTCTTTCCATCGTTTTACCACAAATAACTAATGTTGTAAAACAATCATATAAACACAAACAAAGATTAATAAAGATATCCACTACAATGTTTAATCTTATGATATGGTCTATACGTACACTAGAATTGAATGTTTCACCAGTTTTATAATAAAAACCGTACAAACATATATTATCAAAATATATGTATGATCAGATTGTACCAAATATATATAACAATATATTTAACACTGATATATAATATAACACTGATATCCAATGTTTATATACATAAAATATCAACACTTCACTTTGTGTTTATTGATATTTTATATGAAACACTCATGCTTAATATATCAAAACATGATATAGTTGTTATCACAATGATAACAACACTGATATCGAACAACTTCAATATCGAACCAGTGAAACAATAATGAATTCCAAATTTCATAATTGAAATCATAATTAGTGTTTGGTATCACAGACCTAATTACTCAGTTGAAACAACATTTGATTTATAAATCAGTGTCTGTTAATAGACCCGATTTACCAAAATATAAATCTGATAATTAATTGAAATTAGTGTCTCGAAACAGACCCAATTCTCACAGATTAATATTTTATTCACCCAAACCAGTGATGTTTACAAAACAAGTCTGTCGCAATCCATATGAAAACAGAAACCAAACCAGAAGGTTTTAAAAGAAAATAAAAATGTGAGAAGAAATTTAAAAACGGAAATTGTCTTAAGATTGTTGTTTGTATTGCTCAAAAACAATCTGGTTCGAATCTGCAAGAGACAGAAAAACAATAAACATAAAACATCACTTTAGGAAAATCGAGGCCCGTGTTTCACACGGTGTCCTTAAGACAATTTCGTCGGCTAACACCGTATGTGTATGGCGATTGTCTCCCAGGATACAACGATTTAAACAGTGGTTGTGTAAAACACAAACCACTTTCAGCGAACTCAAATTGAATTCAAACTTACCAAGACACAAAGAACAGAAGAACCGAAAAGAGAACAATTATTTTCTCTTAATTTCATGATTTCCAGAAATGTTCAAAATGAGGAAAATAGACTAAGGTTTAAATAGAAAATCTAATCAGTAGGATTGATATGGAAATACTTAATTACTAGGGTTGTAATGATAAAGGAAAATAATTAATGAATAATCTTTAAAAAGATATATTCCTAATTAAACATTGATTCTGATTACTTAGTGATAAAGTAAGTATCATAATCCAAAAAGGAAATCAACTTTTTCCTTAATCTAATTAATTTCCATAACCCAAAACGGAAATTAACTATTTCGTTAGTCAACTTTTCCTTATCATTTAAACCTTCTAACTTAGGGAAAAATAAATTAAATTAATTCTTTCCTAATCAATAAAATGTTGATTTAGGAAAAAAGAAATTTAAAAATAGTAGCAAAAAGTCGATTGTACTCTCACGGTCCAATCAGTGCAGCATTCGTGTAAGCAGGATGCGCTCACACACATGTTTATAAGCTACTATCACACAACCACCTATATACCATATATAAGTGTTTTCCCCAACCAATGTGGGATGCACATTTTTCTCTACACAATGGGCTCACCTTGAGACTCAATTTCTCATTCACCAATTAATAATTTTGTGAGTTTGAGTATACCATTTCAAAGCTCTCACAGAGGAGAATTCGAATATACTTTGATCTTCTATTTTCATGGAATCAATCATACCTAAATAATACTCTCAAAATATGTGTTCATCACAAAATTTCCAACAGCTATAGCCAAAAATTGTGGCCTTTCGAAATTCCAAAGGGATGGGTATTATATTTGATCCCAAGGGTTTCACTAAGTTACTGTTATCATCAATATTACTGGACAGTTATGTGAGAAATAATTGGTTTATTTTTGTTTTAATTTTTAAATCCTTAATTTTTATACACTCTTAAATTGAAATCTAAAGATTAAAAATTGACCCAGTAACATTGTTATTAGCATCACCATTGTTATTAGCATCAACTTAGCGATCCCATATCAATACATTATCTTTTAATATTATTTGAAGACCACATAAGTCCAAGTATTACTTAGTTAAGCTAATTATTAATTATTGTTGGAACTTGGAAACCTATTTCATATCTATAATTTTACATGATTGAATATTTAATCCTATAAAACTTACGAGTTCGGCTATATATGGTCCAAATATGGTCCAATTGGACCGATGTTATTCAATAAATTAACATTAATAAAACTGTATAGATTTTGTAGAAATGGTGGGAAATATCATTCTTTTTATGTTGAATTTTGAGAGTAGAACCAGTTTAATAAATTATAGAACTTCTTCTTAGAATCCATAAATTATATATTTACACTCAAATTGTTTTTTTATTAATTATAATTTTAACCTGAATTAAAATTACTAAACAAGACAGAACTAAAGACACTCCAAACTAATTAAATTATTAAAAAAAGAATACTCTCTCATAAATCATTACATTAAATATTACATATTAAATTCTCTCTCATAAATCTGTTATTACCATATTAAACACTCACTCATAATCACTCTCTTTCTCTACTTTTACAAAAAAAAAATCTGATCTCCATACTTTCTCGATCAATCTCTAATTAATAGTTAAAAAAAAAAACTTATGAATATTTTGGTTTTTTTACTATAAGTATTATATATATATATACACATATATTAAAAAGTCAATATAAATACCTTGTTTTTCAAATATATATATATATATATATATATATGAAAACTTGATTGGTTGCAAGTTGCAACTAGATTCGATTAAATTCAGAATTTCTAAGACTAGTGGAAGAATTAAAGTCCTCTAAGTAATCACATACCTACAAAAGTAACAAAAAACATTTTCATAATTCGATTTTTTTTTTTGAAAAACAAGGAACTTGTTTTTTAAGTTTCTTTTTATAGATACACATATATACAGTTCCTAAAAATCAAGCTTATTCGTAAGATTTTTTTTTCTTAAGTGTTAGACTTGCTTGAGAAAGAATAGAGATAGAAAATTAGAGATATGTATGGAAGAAGAGAGAGTTTAATATGGTAATTAAAAATTTAGGAGAGAGTGTTTAATACGTAATATTTAATCTAATGATTTAAAAGAGATAATTTCTTTTTTTTTAATAATTTAATTCAAAAAGATTACTTATCAGATGAATCCAAATGCTACAATGGTCTGTCCCATCATTTATTAAAATAAAATGGAGTGTTTTTAGAATAAGAGTGCTAAAAGATAAAAATGATAATCTTGGAACAAAAGGAAGTGTCTTTAGAATTTTTTAAAATTTAAAATTTGAGAATAGAGTAGAAAAGAAATGTAAAAAGAAAAAATTGGATTGTCAAAAGAAACTCTCAATAAGTTAAGTTTAAATGGTACCAAAGGACTAAAATACCCTCATATAATTCTTTAATTACGTTTGTACCATTTTTAGGTTTTTTTTTTTTTTTTTTACGTTTGTGTCATTTTTAGGTTTTTTTTTTCTTTTCAAAAACCTCTATTGATAGAGAACTAATGGAGGTCCTTCATCAATGGAGATGAAAGACCTCCATTGGATGTCAAGGTCGAAATCGACCTCCAATTGGAGGTCTCGATAAAGAAGATGACAAAAAGTAATAATGGAAAGTTTCATTTTTACCCAATAAATCTCGAAATTACAAATATACCTAGTAGGTCTCGGAAACTATATAATAAGTCTCGGAAACAACAAAATAAGTCTCAAAAATTAGAAAATAAGTCTCAGAAACACCAAAATAAGTCTCGGAAACACAAATAAACTCGAGACTTATTTTTTGTGAGTGTGTTTTAAGGGTATTTGTGTCTGATCCACACTTTAGGTGCTATTAAAACTTAAGTTATTGAGTTGGTGATAGTTCTCTTTAAAGAGTGCTATTACATTTTCGAACCCTATAGATTTTACCATAACTCAATATGACTTGGTGTTAAAAGCGCTTATTCATCTGAATAATGTGTTAGGTTCGAGTAAATGTGTAATCCATATATCTACTCTTACAATATCGAGAAAAAACTTTTTACCCATGTTTGTAAAATATTCATGTTGGAACTTGAACCTCCCATAATTATTGTGGAATGAGAGATACAATTTTCATCTATACTAAGATATGATGTATATGATAAGAAATTTTAACAACAAATATTTATACATTTCACGTTTACATATCTGTTATAGGGATTTTTCGTCAGCATGACACGTCAGCGCGGAGATAGCGGGTAATACGGAAATATAGCGATTCCACATCATCAAAAGTCAACCAGTCAATGAAAGGGACGTTGACCAAGGTCACGTCACCAGGTCTAGACAAGTCATCAAGATAATTGATATGGAAATCAGAAGAGTATGTGCTAAGTAAAGTCGTCTAGTTAAGGAGTCTTAATGAGCGAAGATCCTGTCCACCAAAGATCTCTACTCAGCGAGATCTACTTGGCCAAAACAAGAAATATGACCATATCAAGATAAGCTTCAAGGAGAGTGGCTCGGCTAGAAGAGAATCTTGACAAAGCAAGATTTTGGTCGACCAAGATACCTTCCACAGTGAGATTCGCTCATCCAAATCAGGCAATTGCAAACCGACTTAAGCATGTCAACCAACAAGGAAGTTCCACCAAGATATGAAGCTTAGAATCACACCTCAACAAGGAAACGAATTGATCATATCCAATATATTAGGAGTCCCAATCAGACAGTGAATCAACTACATTAATTACGTGATAATTCAAAACAGAAAAGAGATCAAGACAAACCATGTAAGAAGAGTCCTAACAATTTTCTTCAATCTTTTACTTGTACACCAATAATTAGGGTTACAGACAGGTTGTATGAATACAATCTAAATATCATTGTAAACAAGGGAGATATAGAGAGATATAGAGATATATATTGAAAATATAAGCTGCAACGAGAGACAGTGAGTTGAGGGTGTAATCGATTTACTTCATAGGAAAACCTTCTCTCCGCCGTCGCCGGCACCGTGGTTTTTTCCCTGCCTAAGGGTTTTCCATGTAAATCTCGTGTTATTACTTTATTAATTTTCTTTTATATTATACTGTAAACCACCATTTTCGCCGGATAAGCTGCTCATAACAGCTATTCGGCGACAACATCACATCCACATAGAAGAGAAGGGTTTTGGCTATTTCACCTTTCAAACCTTCATTACAAAAAAATGGTCTTTTCCGACGGCTAAATACCATCGGAAAAGACGCTTTCCCGTTGGAAATACGCCTTTTCGACGGGAAAAAGCCGTCGGAGGTCGTCACAAATACGATTGTCGCAAATAACAATTTACCGACGAGCCGTCAAAAATACTACTATTTGGCCGTCGGAAAAAATAAAAATGCCGTCAGTAATATTAATTGAAGGTGGTCAAAATTACTAGTATTTCCGACGGCTTACTTTTATTTCCGATGGGAAATGGCCGTCGGAAAAGGTTCATTGAAAACAAAATGGTGCGCCTTCGACTCTGCATTTTATGTGGCTCGAACCCTTGACTTGGATTTGATAGTAAATGTTACTCTTACCATTTTGCCATAACTTTGTATTTGATATCTTTTGCATACTAATTATATATAAGCTATTGATATGTTTGCATACTATCTAATTAAATATATTTTTTTGTATAATATTTAAATATAACTATTGATATTGTTTTAAAAAATAATATTTTATTAAAATATTTCCTTTATTTCATAGGAAATTACATTTTATTACTACTTTATCTTGAAATAGGATACATATATTATATCCTTGTTGATTTTATTTTTTATAATCAACATTTTACTAAAAAATTAATAATTTAAACTTATTTTAGTAATTACTAATAATTTAGCTATATTTTATATTTATTTAATTTAGCCAGATGTACACATAAAGTAGACTTCTTATTAGTACCATTTTTTTATCCCTAAAGTCTGGTCCCTATTGTCTAATTTTCTTGCAGTGATCGCCATAATTTTTTTTTTACATTACCTATGACATATTATTTGAAAAATTCAAAAATAAATCAAAATATTTGGCGAAAAATTTAACAGGGTGATTTCGCTAATAAAATAGTGATAAATACCAAAATAACACATATAGTGATACATTTAAAATATTGACCAACAAATCACATTTTTTTTATGTATTGTATAAATTATCACATACATTCCATTATAATTTATTAATTACTATTATAATAATAAATTAATTATTTTTTCCATGACAAAGCCATAACAAATAATGTAGGAAATGGTAATGCATTTTCGATAGCATAATTGCCCTTAAAATTAATTCGAATTAAAATTTACCACTTCCGACGGTATAAAAATGCCGTCGGAAATACAGACTATTTCAGTCGGCGTAAAGAATGCCGTCGGAAATACATACTACGTCCGACGGCATAAAATATGCCGTCGGAAATACAAACTATTTCCGACTGTCATTTAGGCTGTCAGAAACGTTGTATTACTTTTCTTCATTTTCGACGGCATAAGGATTATTTCCGACGGTTATTGGACCGTCAGAAATATGGTATTATATTTTTGCTCATTTCCGACGGTACTAATATAACTGTCGGAAAAGGTACCATTACCGATGGCAATTAGTGCCGTCGGAAATAGTTCGTCACTAATAAGTATTTTTTTTTTTGTAGTGCTTGATCTGCCGACGTGTTATTGTTTGGCAGATTGACTTTTCAACGAACCAAAAATCAAAAATCGTTGTCAACTTTATCAAACTCCACGTATTTTATATGTAAATTCACACATCTTACATGAGTGGCGATGGCAAAACCTGAAAAAGTAGTGAAAAAATTCTTCCAATCGGACAGATAGAGAATTCCAAGCTTGCCAAGAGCCATGTTTCCTTTTTAACATTTAAGCTTGAAAAACCCACGTGACAAAAGGGACTGCTGTCTCTGTCTTTCCTAATCCTCTCAACGCAAACCCTAGTTATGATCATGGTCGCTCTTTCTCTCTCTAGCGAATCTCTCACTAACTAACACACTGAGAACAGAACATATATTTGTTATTATATATATAATTGTCCGCCATAGAGCTCTTCCCCAACTCATCAAAACAATTAGTAATTCAAAAACACACCAAGTTGATAAATTTAAGCAACCATGTTCATCTTTCTTATAATTCTGTTGTTCTCTCTAGGGCTTTTTCTTCTCTCTTTCTTCTTATCATTAATGCAAGAACAAGGCAATAGTGGTCCTCCTTCTTACCCATTAATAGGCTGCTTGATCTCTTTCTACAAAAATCGTAGCCGTCTATTAGACTGGTACACACATCTCTTATCACAATCCTCACCACATAGCCAAACCATCGTGTTACAACGTCTCGGAGCTCGCCGAACCATTGTCACAGCAAACTCTGAAAACGTAGAACACTTACTGAAGACGAACTTCGCCAACTTCCCAAAAGGCAAGCCCTTCACCGAGATTCTCGGCGACCTTCTCGGCTGCGGGATATTCAACGTTGACGGCGAGTTATGGAGCTCCCAGCGGAAATTAGCTAGTCACGAGTTCAGTACCAAGTCGTTGAGAGAATTCATCGTCAAAATGCTTCAAGAAGTAGTAGAGAATCGTCTGATACCTTTACTTGAAGATGCGATGGAGACTGAAAAAGTTTTGGATTTGCAAGATTTATTGAGGAGGTTCGCTTTTGATATCGTGTGTAAAGTTTCTCTGGGTACTGACTTGTTTTGCTTGGATATTACCCGACCCGTGCCGCCACTTGTCAAGGCTTTTGACACCGCTTCGGAGATAAGTGCCATGAGAGGAATGGCGCCTGTGTTTTTCATTTGGAAGACAAAGCGAGCTTTGAACTTAGGCTCTGAAAAGAAACTCAGAGAAGCTATCAAACTCGTCCACGACTCGGTCGTCGAAATCATTCAAAACAAGAAGAGAGCGGATGGCGACGGCGACGGCGGTGAGGACCTTCTCACGAGGCTGTTATCGGCCGGACATGGCGAGGAAGTCGTGAGAGACGTTGTCATTAGCTTCATTATCGCGGGAAGAGACACAACTTCTGCAGCGATGACGTGGCTTTTCTGGTTACTTTCGAAGAATAAAAACGCCGAGAAAACGGTCGTCGCCGAAGTAGAAAAGGTGCTTCGTAACGGCGGCCGTGAAGAAAGGCCGTTAGATTACGAATCTTTGAAGGACATGAGTTTCTTGAAAGCATGTTTATGCGAGTCCATGAGGCTCTATCCTCCTGTGGCGTGGGACTCTAAACACGCCATAAACGACGACGTTTTACCGGACGGGACTTTTGTACGGAAGGGAGATAGAGTGACGTATTTTCCGTACGGAATGGGAAGGATGGAGCTGTTGTGGGGCAAGGACCGGTTGGAGTTCAACCCGGGCCGGTGGTTCAACGAACCGGGCTCAGAAAATGGACCGCTAAAACCCGTCAATCCATATAAGTTTCCGGTTTTCCAAGCCGGGCCGAGGGTGTGTCTTGGTAAGGAGATGGCTTTTATTCAAATGAAGTATGTGGTTGGTTCCATTTTAAGGCGGTTTGAGATTGAACCGGTTTGTAAGAAGAATCCGGTTTTTGTTCCTCTGTTGACGGCTCACATGGCTGGTGGATTGAAGGTCATGGTTCGTAAAAGGACTTAAATTGGTGAGGCCGTGTAGAAAAAGATTGAATAACTTGGAATGATATTTCCCGTTTACCCGTTGAGAAGTGGTTTTTTTTTTACGGTTTACTACAATAATAGTTTCAATAAGATGAAGTTGATATAGTGGTAAATATTTTTTACATTTTAATACAACCTTAGCTTTGAACGAGATGATGTTGATCGGTATAGCCCTCATACGGTCATACCTACATCATCAGATTATAAGTTCGAGTTCACCTTACCAAAATTTGAATTTATTATATAGTTGGAAAAAAAAAAAAACAACCCTAGCTTTGAGTGTGTTGCAGTGTTGTGTTCTCGTTTGTCATTCCAAAGCAAATATAAACATTTGCCCTGTCGGCTTGTATGTTCTTTCTAATGAATGAATGTATATATTTTTAATAGGATTTTGTTTAACTTTACGATGTCTTGTATTCACTGTTATAGTCAATTTTAGAGTATTTCGTAGTGGAGACATATTCATTAGAGCAACATTAACCATATCTAACAAATAAAATTTATTCATATTTAATCGGTGTTTCTATGCAGAATAATTCTAATTTTTTATAAAACAAAGTGTGAAGGAACGTGTTTACGATTTCTCAATTTGTGATGACTTTGTTTACTAAAAAAAGGTTGAGGAATCAAATTACTCTCAAAACTGCATATACAAATTAGAAAGGAAACGTGATTCCTTCTCCCACTTAAGGAATTAAATTCTTTTTCCTAATTCTCTTTCCGATCAGATGTCCATCTCATCCATTATATATACGTAATGACTTGATAAAGTGTCGACATAAAAAATTTCATGATTTTATATACTTTGTAAGTGCAAGATACTTTTACCACCAAGATGCATCATATCGACAAGCGGGGTTTTTTTTTTGCTTAATTTATCACAATTTATGAGTACCATTACTCATGGAAATTATAATATTGAGGAACACCGGCACAGATTCTCCTTCCAGTCCCAACTCACGAGATGAGAACTATTGACTGACAACAATAATTTTAAGTTAGATTTATATTAGTATGAAAACAACTTATAGCACCAGTTGATTATAAAAAGACTTCAAAAAGAGTTTCAAGGAGACGATCTTGATTGTCCTGATTAATATATCATTTATGGTTCAACAAAGGAGATGTAGATTCCTTCAACAAATTAAATAAATAAGGAAAGAAAGCGATGCAAGGAGACTACACATAAACTAAATGGTTCAAATTAAATCAATTAGCATAGTCTAAAATTAGTTAGCTGGAAACTAGGATGTCAACAGAAGCGACCTTATTAAATAGCCATTATACATTCTAACAATTTTGGCCGAGATACATATGGTTGGTTCATTAAGGCCACGTTTGATGGACAGATGAAATTAGGTCATAACAGAACAATGGACTATTAGTTAAAGTAGTTTTAATTCAATCCTGAACATCAAACATGACCAACCAGCTAAGGATGATATAATAAGTTGTATTATACTAATAAAAGCAAACAAAAAGGCTACAAGGGTCCTCATTTAGGATATGCTATGGTTCCAAATTCCTGGCATTCTACTATTGAGCAGGCAAATTGACTAGAAGGCAACTGGCAACATGCCCATGTGGATTCTACAGTGTTTGAACATTTTTTTTCATAAATTCATCCCAAACTCAAGTCCTTTGACAAGGTTCTCATACTCATGTGTCACTAAAAACCGGATCCCTTCAGTTCAGGCTTGCTTAGACTTGCTCTTTGCATCTAACTATGATCACACACGCTTCATTCACATCTATTCATGCTATGCCTACACAAGTATATAATTGAACATCATATATAATACATTGACAGCTCGGTATGTTCATACGATCATGACAGTGGCAACAATTCATGTGAATATGATCTACCAGGAGATGCCACACAATGTCTACAACAACTGAGTTCCAGGCTTCCTGCTTGTCAACCATAATTCGTTCAGAGACAAATTATACAGTTCACACTATTTATTCATTCTGCAGCTAGTGACAATGTTAGTGTCTATTTGCCATCATTTGTTTCTGTTAAGTGAATTAGGACTAGAAACTTATACTAATCTAAGCACAGTGGCTAAGGATAACCATATAATCCAAACTATTGCTAAAAACAGAAGCTTTTTAATTAAAATGGCATAACTAGAGTGGAGGGCTGCTTTTTTAATTTAATGAACTGGTCCTGACTACTGACTAGTAGTCACCTTCATCAAACCAGCTTGGATGGAAAACCCCATCAAGTTAGTTTCACATTTCAATTCTGAATGTGCATTTTACGAAAAGCAAAGCCACTATACTAAGATTTCTTAACAAACACAAGAACTGCTAACACAGAAGCTTATCCTCATCTCTGTGCTCCAAGGATTCCCAATCAACCCCAAGAGTCCAAGACAAATACAAAATCGAAAATGCTAATTAAAAAAAGGAACAGTGGAGAAAATACATGTTGTAAAGCTAGTTTAGTAATGTGGATATGCCGGATACAAAATATATGACCAAACTAGCACAAGTTAGTGTTGTTAACAGAGATTAAACGAAATGATTTCGACCAAGCATGACAGATAGACAATGTAGGAGAGTTACATGGTATTACGTAAAGGTGCTGCAAAAACAAGGTAAACATCAGACTTGCAACAGTGCGAAATGTTTGACAAAAAGTATGACATTAGGCTTTGTGAAGCTGCAAAGAACCACCATTAGACATGAGAAATTATGATTTTTCCTTGGTTGATGAAAGATACACAAATGTGAAAAGCAAAGTAGCTTATGTCACTGTTAGCATTTCAAAAATCAGATGGCGTTACAGACTGTCATCCGGATGTCTTCATTGAATGTGTTCCCGGATGTTGACTTGTATCCCTAAGAATGAAAAGGCCTACCAATTTAAGCAATGAGCATTGTAATTAGATATAACATGGCAAACAAATGTCTTTTTCTCAACGGAAATATATAAATATCTATCTTGAACCTAAACAGGTTCAGGGAAATATATAAATATCTATCTTGAACCTAAACAGGTTAATAATGCTAGTAACATATTTGGCATGGCCAAGCATCGAACACTCCTCTACCCAGCAAATTAGAGCAGAAGAACAACAGCACATAGGAATGAAGTTAATATACCACCAAAAGAAATTCAAGAGATCCTTATTCAAGTGCTTCCAGGAGCATCAGTTCCAGCAGACTTGCGATTCATGTAGCGAATAACAGCATCTTCAACCCTAAAAGTTTCATAAAATATCAACTGTTAAAATATGCTTCTCATTTGCGGAATTCATGATATATTTTATTATTTAGACTTGCATTGGCCCTGTGCTATTTTCAGCTGGGAAAACAATAATGAGAGGATGCCCTACGGTAATATTTAGTGCTTTATCAAAGGATTGCTAAAAGATTGTGGCTACTCTTTGCTAATATGGATAAAGAATTGGTGGTCTTTTTCACATGCCAATTGAAAGATCCATTCTCCTACCAATGGTGGAAATCACCATCTTTTCATATATCTGTTCAACTACATTCTTAAGTATAACTTTACAATCCCATAATTGGAATCGGATCCAAGTGGTAGAGGATATACAATCTTTTCTCATGAAATTTTAGATGTATCAAATGCATACCAGGCAGTGTATATTTGAATGGAGCCACATTAAATACTACAAGTGTAGAAACTGCATCCTTATGATAAAGTTTGTAACAAGATACTTGTCAGCATATAAACATGTTCTAAACTGTGCCTTCATTTTCTCCTAGACTAAGCTGTGCATTCTATGCACTTGCTCTAAAAGAATGAAAAAGTAATATTCTGTGCCATAATCAAATAAAATGAATGAATGGTAATACACTCAAAAAAGGACAAAACTTGAGAAAAGTTAAATAAAATTTACCATGGTTGATTAAAGAAATCAGAACGGCGCTCTTTTTCAGCATTACGGCTAGCATCTCCAGCAACGAGCTTTAGATCCTTGCTCTGAGAAGCAACTAAGGCATTAATAAATTCTCCTGGAGACTGACTAAAACCAAGAAAGAAAGCTCGCCTCCGACGATGCTCATGGATCTTCTTTATAGCAGAGCATATTAGTTCATCACAAGCATCGATCTCTTTGATTCTTTCTGTGTTCGTCAAAAAAGCAGACATTTCCTTCTCTAATGGATAAGGCACATCCACTAGCACATCATAACAAGTAGTGCCAGCAGGGCAATTCCCTGAAAGTTTGACTCTGTGCTCCAAATGTATAGGTAGTGGAGGAGTTAAATGCTGTGATATTTTATGTGAAACCATAGCAAATTTCATTTTCTCTTCCCCGAATAATTTTTGTAGAGGGGGATCACACATGAAGTAGGAAGGGTCATTTGGGTTTTGCAACTTCTTAACTTTGACATAGTGCCAAATTGCTGCTATAATTCTTGGCCGTGTTTCTACCTCAATTCCAAGAACTTCCATCAGCGCAGGTGAAAGTCTGAATTTTTCAGGTACATAATTCATATCTAGTCTGATAATAGCATTGAATTCCTTATCCCCTTTCCTCTTCACCTCAAAGCCCTCGTGGAGTGCAGGTGACCGAGCACTCTCCCATAAGATGACATGATTCTCTGAATAAATGCTCTGGTCTAAGTATATTGTAATTTTCTTGAAGAAAGAAGAGAATTTCGGATTAGAAGTGCTTGGTTTTTGCATCATGCCAGCCAGTACTGGATCCTTCCCATCTTCCAATATCCTCCCAATAATCTTCAGTGACCAAGTGGGGGGTTCACCAGTCTTCTTCTCGGAACTTGACTGAACTTGATTAGCAAAAGTATTGAAAACATATATCCGAAGTGTTTTCTGAACACGAGGAGGGTTTTTAATTGACTCTTGAATATCAATCTTCTTCCTTGCCAAAGCGGAATCTACCCTTGCCTCAAATTCAAGCAACTGAGTGTAAAGAGCGCACTCAGGCAATATTGCAGCAACTTTCTCCAGTATTTGCTTCTCAGGGAGCTTTCGCTTCTTTCTGCGAGCAGACGGAGCTAACTCCATGGTTTTAAAAGGTGAACTAGTGTTTGCATTGGATGACGAACCAGGGGGCCTCGAAGGAGGTTTCTGATTAACCCGCTTGGCACTAGAGCCGGTGCCAGGAGTTGAAACAGAAGGTGATGATACCCCAATGTTACTGCCAGTATTAGGGTTTATCAAATGGGAATGGGTCTGGGACTGTGATTGGGATTGTGATTGTAAATGAGCTTGGAATTGAGCATGAGCAGCCTGAGCCTGTGCTTGTGCATGAGCCTGCGCTTGTGCTTGAGCATGTGTGTATTGAGCCTGGGCAAGGGCATGGGCATGGGGTTCAGACAAGTGAAAATGACCAGGAAAGGGAGAACCACCTTGTGTTTGAGTTTGTGACTGAGAAAGCAAATGGGGTTGATTGTTCAAGGCCAAAGTTTGTGGCCCCAGCCCAGAATTACCAAGCACAGACTGTGTCCCTACATTCTTCAACGGATTATTGTTGTTCATCATAATTTCAATCTCTCTACACCACAACAGTTAACAGTATCTTTCAAAACACTAAACTATTCCATCAAACACTAACAACTACACGTCATGAAGTCTCTCAAAACCCTAAATTTAACATGAAACAGCCAAAATCAAAACTTGAGTCATCAAAAATAAGCTTCCTTTCTTCAGCAATTCACACTCATCCGAGCTAAAATTCTCAAAACTATTACAAAATTTCCAACAAGAAATCTTCACATGAATCGATTTTCAACCTGAAATCCGAATCCTAGTATCAAAACCAGACCGTAAATATGTAAACACAATCAAGAAACGAAAACACACAATCGAAAAAGCTCATGACAAACAGCAATCAGTATCTCATGAAAAACTTGCATACAAATTATACAATATAATTACGTATATATAAGAGTAATCGAGTAAAAGATAGAAATCAATGCCCTTACAAGAACAGTACGGTCATGTAGTATTCTTCTCTTTGCTTCTCTCGCTTCTCGTACACAGATCGTTTATGGAGCCAAAATTTTTCTCTTGCTGCTCGTTTTGAGTTTAATATTATCACTCTGTTGTGCAATCTTGGTTTTTTTTCTTTTTTTTTTCTTTTTTTTTTTTTCAGTTTCATGCATGGATAAAGTTACGAAAGTACCCTCTCTTCAATTTGACTACATTCAAAGTACTGACGTGGCAGCACCTACAAGGTTAAGTTATTGGGCCGGATCGTGTAAATGACCCGGCCCAAAAATAACAACAGATAAACCCTAGGGTTTCACTCGCGACCTTTAGTTCTTCTCTAGACTGAAAACCGAAACACTGAGCAGCAGCAGTCATGGTGAGTTCTTCGACTTCGTCTGAGAAATTTTTGTTAATCTTTTTCTGTATTCTGCAACAATTTATTTTTATTATTTTTATTATTTTTATTTTTTTTTTACACTTTCAAAAGCAAATAAATTGCCGCACTATTGTTAATTTGATGATGTGATGGTTTTTGTGTTGTCGATTAAGAGAAGGTTTTTTTTTTTTTTTTTTTTAAATTATTATTTTAGGTGAAATATTCGCAAGAACCAGATAATCCGACCAAGTGTAAGTCTAAATTTACTTAATTGAAAACTTTGAATTTTTGGGAATGAATTCTATTTTAATTAGCTATAAATCTGATTTACGTACGTGTTGTTTTATATGGCCATGTTGCAGCCTGCAAAGCCAGGGGGTCTGATCTTCGTGTTCACTTCAAGGTGTGTGATTTGAATTTTGATAATTTTGTCAATTGAACCATTTAATCTCAGTCGAACAACCCAAGTTGTCTTGCTGTTTTTTCTTGTAATTTTTTTTTTTTTATATATAATCTTTGAAAACTATTGTGTGTCATCTGTTAGTGACCTTATAATCATCGGTAATTCATGGATCGTCATAATGCTAGGTTTTCTGTTTTTAGCGATTTCATATTAAATGTAGATAAAAACCGCAATGGCATTGGTTGTTGTACATAGTTATTAGCACTTACTGCCAGTTCCACTTCAAATACTTGTGAAACTGTCTAATTTTAAAATCTCTGTGACTGTTTCACAAGCTGCTTCAGTGAATCATACCACCTTGTTATTGATAAGATAGAAGATAAGGAAGCATGCTAATTCGGAAATTATCAATAACGATATATTTGTATTGGTCTTTTTCTTGGTAGAGGAAATGACTTAGTTGATTCTTCCGGTTTGATTTTTAAATATGCCTTTGAGGCTTTGATGATCTTGTTCCTTGTAATTCTTAAAGAAGATTACATAACAAGTAACAGATAACTTTGTTTTCTGAGTAGTCTATGTACCTGCTTCTGACACTTTGGACGGTCTATGTGAGTTTTTATGTTCATATTTTAAAGTCCATTAATTGTGTATCGAGTAGTTACGGTGCTGGCTCTGGGCTTTTAATTTTTAGATGCATGGCTCTGGGCCAGTACACCATGGTGCTCACTTGGTTCCTATACTAATAAGGGGCTAGAAATACATGTTTTGAGTTATAAGCTGGGCTGAAATTTTTTTTAATTTTTAAAAGGCCCACTATTTTAAAAACAAAAAATAAAAAAGGGTCAAATTACTTAAGACAAAGTAACATTTGTTATAAAAAAAGCCCAAATAGTTCAAAAAATAAAAAAAGTACCGGCCTGACTTTTTAGAGCCCGGGGCGAAAAGTTAAACCCTTTTTTTATTTTTTAGTTTTTAAATTTTTTTTATAACAAATGCTTGACCCTATAATTGGGCCCTTTTTTATTTTTTGTTTTTGAAACAGTGAGCTTTAAAAAAAAAAATTATAACTCAAAAGTCAAAACATGTATTTATTGGCTTCTTATTAGTATGGGCCCTGGGCAAGCGCCCCTGGTGCCTTCCCTGAGTAGTTATGATTTATATTATTACACTAAATGGATTTTGGCTGGATGTTGGATCAGCCATTTCTGTAGCCCTTTCTTTAGATGGTGTGTTATTATTGTGGGGATATTCTTTTTATTTTATTTATATATATATATATATATATGCTTGAATCAACTGTCTTAGTACACCTTTTTCTGTATGTGCAGAATACAAGGGAGACAGCCCATGCTCTAAGGAAGTTGCCTTTGGCCAAGGCTAAAAGGTACTTGGAGGATGTTATGGTCCACAAGCAAGCCATTCCATTCCGACGCTTCTGCCGTGGAGTTGGGCGAACTGCGCAGGCTAAGAATCGCCAACCGAATGGGCAAGGGCGCTGGCCAGCTAAATCTGCAAAGTTCATTCTTGATTTACTCAAGAATGTTGAGAGTAATGCAGAGGTATGTATCACTTTTTTTCTGGTTTTGTTGTAGTTTTAACCACATTCGAGTGTACTGTCCATATGAATCTTATGTTTCATCTGACTTTGTTGTGCATATTTTTTTAGGTGAAAGGCTTGGATGTGGATGCACTTTACATTTCTCACATCCAAGTGAATCAAGCCCAGAGGCAGAGGCGTCGGACATACCGTGCGCATGGAAGAATTAATCGTGAGTGTTTTTCCACTGCTGATTAAAATCCCCCTCCCAAAAAAAAAAAAACGTTTGCTTACTGATTCCTGTATTTGTTTTGGCAGCATATATGTCTTCACCTTGTCATATTGAGTTAATTGTGTCAGAAAAGGAAGAATCTGTGAAGAAAGAGGTACATTTTCAACAAGTTTAGTCGGACTCTGTTGAGTTAAATTATTACTGTATCAGTATGATGTGCTTTCTTTTTGTGTTTAGAGATACGCTTTTGATCTAATGGTGTTTTAATTTTAAATGTGTGAAATGTTATTAATGTTCAATCTGTTAATGTTGTTTTCACTGCTATTGCATTGCATCTTATGCATTTTGTTTGTTTTGCAGCCTGAGACCCAGATTGCTCCCAGGAAACCAAAGACTTCAGCATAGTGGTGTACTTCCTATTGAATGGCAGAGATATTCCAATTTTTTTCCCTGTAATAGTATCATGACAATATATTTGGTTTTCTGCTCTAATGTAGTCTCCTGTGGAACTTTGAGGTTTATGAGAAAATTGTTTTTGGAAGTTTTTATTTTTTATTTATTTTTATTTTGGGTTCTCTGTGATGCAATGGTTGGGGTTACTGTTGTAGTTCTCAGTTGAATTTTGTTGGTAGTATTGAGTTTGATATTACCTCAACCATGTATGCAAGGCTATTTTGATAAATTGCTAATTTTAGTTTCGTAATCTGTGTTGGTGTGTATATCTTTTGATGCTGTATAAGCTCACTTTTAGTTCGTATTGTTCCAAAGCTGTTGTGTATCAAACAAGTTATGGGTACTTGTATCTAACATTTATTCTCTGAATGCAAGGAGCTAAATAGGGCTCCAAACTGCATAAACCACTTCACGTCTCTGTTCTTCAAGCATTGAACAATGTTGCAAAATCTTCAAGCATTGACCTGTCCCTCACAATGACATGTTGCATTTTGCTTTGCAACGTAACATAAGATCAGTGTTTCAAAATGTTTCTACTCTACCAAAACCTTGACCTGGGCGCACATTTGTAAGATGGAGTAGCCTTTGGCAATTGGCACACTAGAAATGCACATGTTATCCCAGTAGTAACATGAGTGCGTTAACTAGACTAGATAAATCACCTTGAGGACAACTTATTTCACAAGTTCACATTGTAAATTAAAATAAAAAATTTATCAAACTAAATTTATGTTTTTTATTAGCAATTCGATATGATTTTATTTTCTATGCCACTTGATGGATAATAATTTTACTGGTCTGCGGTCAGTCAAAGTCTTGTGCTTCTTGCCTGAAGTTAACGAATCAGGATTAGCTTGTAATGCAGCAGTAAAAATTGTCTACTTGAACTGAACAACCCCATTTGATCAAAATGTTTTACCGTGCCTCCGTACGAGTACAACTATAATATTAGCAACTAAAGTTGCATACAGTTGAATTCATGATTCATCGCTGATTGAAATAATCTTGCTACACAATACAAAATATTGAAGAGAGAACTTGAAATCAAGATGCAGCACAAAACAGAAGCTTCAGGGTTGTACGGCTTCCAATAGTTTTTCATACACCTGTCTAGCTGACAAATCCTCCACCTGATTTGAAAATCAACAGTTAGGATGGACCAAAAACATACACCAACCAAAAGAACAAATAATAAGTTTCTGACCAACATTCTGAAATTGAGGCTCAATTAGATGCAGGTAGTATATATACAATGGTTGTCAATAATGAACTACAGACAGTTAAAGAGCTTCTTGGAAAATGTTTGAACATCCATTTAAGCATCATGATTGATGAGCCGTTCAGATATAGACAACAGTATAACTACTCTTCATAGGCTAAGATCAATAAAGTCAATAAAGATCTATCGACTTGTATGGGTAACATATTCCATGTAGAGTCATTTAGCCACTCAAGTCTCAACCCACATGTTTTTTTGAATCAACATGCTCTAGAAGTTTTACTGTAGGGAAGTTGGATAGTTAACCAAAAGAGAAAAAAGAAAGGAAACCTTTGCATGTGTTAGTAGATCAGATGTAAAATTGTTTCAGAAATTCCAAAGTTATAATCATTCACGGCGTGATTCTATCTACTAATTATAGTTGATTTAAGGGATAAGTAGGTTACTGAACTAAAATAATCACAAACAATTCATGAAAATTAATAGATGTGTAAGCATACACGGGACCTGAGCAAAATGAATGCAGACACACCCCTTGAGAACCGACAAACACAACCAAGACTCTTTAATTGAACTCACCACAAGGAGCTTTGATTTGTTATTCCATCCTCTCTGAAGAGTCATCTGGCTTAGTCTCAGACCCAAAACCTACATAAAAGCATGTGGTCAACCTCAAAAACTAAAAATTGACCATTCAAGATTTTAGGCTAATTTTCAGTATATCTCCATATAAAAGAGAAAGTATACTTTTCCCATGAATTCCAAAAGTTCATTGTTTGCTTCTCCACGGGCTGCAGGTGCAGCTACAGTAACTCGTACATCATCAGCATTCACTCCTGATGACAATAAAATGTAATGATGAGTTTGGTAATAAATAAAAGAGCGCAGAGTTATATATTTGAAATAATGTTGAGAATTAAAGCGGCAAGAGCATGGGTATCATAGAAGAAAATTATGGTTTTCAAACTTCTCAAGGAGGTTGAACACATTTGTATTCCATGAGTAGTGAGTACTTCTTGTTGCATAATAGTGCTTGTGATCAAACCCCATTCACGCCAAGGTAATAATGTCTTGAGTATGAGGGATTGGGGTAGGGCATACAAAGGATAGAAAAAAAGGTAATATAAAATGCAAGCCAATCCAATCGTATATGAATTTTAGTGTCGTTCAACTTATTATAAATATTATTATCATCCTATTCTGCGGGTTTGACACAGTTGTCACTCAATTCAATGGATTTTCCTTCCATTTCAAAACTGTAAGTGATGTCTTCGTTGAAACTGCAGGAGCAACACCGTGACCATAATTTGTCATGATGGAGCTTCAAGAAGGTTATGATTTAGTTGGTCATAAAGGGTAAAGGTAAACTAGCTTTGGGGGGGGGGGGGGGGGGGGGGGGGGTTTGACTAGAAAATATACCATAATGGAAGTATGGAAGTTTCATAGCAGGCAGGCACCTACACTATCCAGGTTGGCATGATTTCTTAAAAAATATGGGAACAAATATGATTAAAGGGTGGTGCAATAGACACTTGTTCCCACCATAACACCTATGCAAAATATATTCCTAGGCCATGCATGTGGCCCTGTCTATAAATAACCCACAGCAAATAAAACACTAAAGAAGCAATTTTAAAATAAAAATAAAATAAATTATCATTTTACTTGTAATTGCTGAGCGTTGAGCACGGTCTTCCACCTCTATGGCCACTTGAACAAGCCCTCCATCTAACTGTGATATGCAGGGTGGCACAGGAGCATCCTACAGTACGAATCAAGGCCAGTATTAGGTTTTTACAAGTATAACTTCTGGACAATACAAATGAGAATGACATCATACGCAGAGAAAACAGAGTTAAATATGCTAGCATGTAGTTGATTTGCCCAGATATGAAACGAAAAATCGTCAATAACCACAAATAGCACAGGCATGTGAGAGGAAATTACAGATCCTACACCATGCAACACGTGACCTATTCCAAGATTAGTTACAGACTTATACTCTCACATAAACAACAAAATTTAATAACCTACGAATTAAAGCCCAGAGATGATGGATAACATCAAGAAATAAAGTCCTACCTGTGGGTTGGTTTCAGCAGCAACGGTACTAAGTGCGCCATCAACAACATAAATGAGAGAAGTTGTTTCCAACTCTTCCTCTGAACGATAGCAAACAAACAGTCCACAGCCAATACAGTTCATACGGAATTGCTTCTCCAGTTTCCCTTCACCCCTGAACCAGAAGATTTGCTTTTGTAAATCCTGCAGAGGAATGAGAAAGACCCAAGTGTACTCTACAGCTACTTTTCTATTCTAGCTATAAAAAAGAGTTCAAAATGAGAGAGAGACAAAATAATCAAGGGAAGAGATCTATACAACTAACAACGGTAACGCAAAATTCCACCGGTATAAGATGGAAACCAAGCATAAGACAAAAAGAAAATAAAAAAGGCTGCTCGAATTCTCCCATATCAAAAAAACCATCTAAAACAAAATTTTCTTTCCTTTTGGCAACAAAACAATTTTGCTTCTATCTATTCTCTTTTCCCTGCTTCTTTGTTCTCTGCATACACAGTACAGAGATTTTATCACTCTTTCCTCAACACTCCTCCCCCCAAAAGAGTTAAAAAGATTAAGAAGACAATCCATTGATCTTGTAAGAAATATGGTTTCCAAATTATAGTTAAAAAACTATACGTCCTTTAGATGCATGTTGTCACAAATCCATCCATACAATAACCCCTTCAACCGAAAACCTTTAGGTACCAATTACCAAAACACTGCTCAGAAACTGCCTTCTCTCAAGATCCTTAACACCTAATTTTATATTTATGATGTCCAACCTATCAAACTTATGATCAATTATATGCCAGAAATAAAGTTTGAAACTCCAGAGCTACATTTCAACACAGGAATGGTTTTTAAGCGATTCTCTTCAACAGAGTACCTTACTCTCATCAGTTAAATCCCAAACCATATTCGAACACGGAAAGAGGGAAAAAAAAAAAAACAAAAACAAAAAGGCACATTGGAAATACCGTTTTAAGAGAATTTTTCCGGCTTCGGTGATGTTCAATCTTGCAAGATGCTTGGTCTTGTCCAAGACATATGCTTTATCAGTCTTCCTTTTTGGCATTTTCTGTAACTGGGTATCTTATAACAAATACATTTCAGCACAGACCATGGAAAATATAACAGCTAAATTTCTTCAAGAGGTAGATGCAATAAGCGGAACTAAAATTCAATTCAGATAAAAAATGCGAAATAAATGCATAAAGCATCAGCTCATTCACCAATATTCAGGATAATCACCAACAACAGTTGCAACAGTTTAATAGTTTGATTAAAATCAAAAGTGTGAGTGTTAACAATAAGAGGAATAAAAAGAGAACCAGTGATGAGGACGTGCGATCCACAGTGCTTGCAATAGTAGACGAAGAGATCCGAGTCAGGACCGTCAGGAGCTGCGTCCTCGCTTGAATACGTGTGCGTTGTTCTCTTCGGCATTTCTTCTCTTCTGCAACTTGCGAGTTTTGGTTGGATTGATTTGATTTGATTTGAATGGGATTACCAACCTTTAAACTAGACCTGGTTGGTCCTTGGATGTCCAAAGCAGAAAAAAAAAATATGGGAGAGTTTCAAAACTAGCCTACGTACAGTATAAAATTGTTTTTTAAACATGTTTAAGATTTTAATAGGTTCGTTTGGCACATCATATTGGATTATATTGTATTGTATTATACTGTATTATTATTAATACATATCTGTGTTTAGTGATGTACTATATTATATCGTATTAGTTTATTTATATATAACTTTTTTATACTTTATTATATTATATAAATATAATATTAAAAAAAATACTTAATAATTAATTTTAAATATCCTTACTATCAATAAATCAATAAATATTTTTATATAAAAAATATTAAAAATTTATTTTAATTGGAACGAAAAATTTAAATAAAATTTCCTATGTATTTTGAAATTATGAAAAAAATATTAACAACATAACACATATTTTATCAATATTTCATATTCATTGAAAAAAAAAGAAAAAAAATGTTTTTTCTAATACAATACAACATAATACCACCAAATATAATATATAAGTTAATACGGTGTTTGTTGTATTAGGCAATTAAAATATACTAAAATAGTATAATACAGTATTTGTATAAAATATTATATTGTACTAATTTAGTACATTTTAATTGTCTAATACAATAAAATACGACCGAACAAACGAGACCAACAGTTTATAACCTAGTTTTTACGCTATTACTATAATACGCCGATATAAATAGAAAAAGTAAAAGTAAAAAAAAACACATTCACAACACATTTGTTTCAATCGACCAGAAACACGCGAAGAAAGCTAGCTTGCAAACGACGCAGTGAAGAGAGAAGACGATGCTAGAGACGACATCAATTCTATCCGACGAAGACGATGTTGACCTATGATATGTGCATGGCCGTGCATGGCCTATGTGCTTGGTCAAGTTAGAGTAGTGGTTCGGTTTGAATAATGACTTGGTCAAATTAGAGGTTAGGATAAAATAAGTTAATGGTCTTTGTTTTTGTTGTTCATGGCCATCGTTCAGAGATGTTGCACCAATTAGCTCCACTTTCCCATTTGCATTGTTTCACTTTCTCATTTTCATTGTTGTTCCTATTTTTAAGTAATGTAATTGTATAGTTTGTGATGTAAGGCTATAAGTAGTCATATATTGATGACATGAAGGGTATCGAATTATAAACAATAATGTGTTTCCTGAGAAAGTTAAACACAGTAATATGATTTCTAGAAAACATGTATACATGTGTTTGGTTGTGCATGAGAATATTATGTCAGATTTATGGGAATATCAAGTAACAGTGTTTGGTTGTACATGAGAATTTGTTTTTTTTTTTGTCTTTTAAATCAATTTTGAATTTTTTTCATTATTTTTCTAGAATTATATAACAAAAAAAGTATTGCACTAAAAAAGGAAAAAAAAAACATTTCCAGATTCAATCTTCATTGTCCATCTCTAAGATAAATGGTGGAGATTGAATCTGGAAATGATGATGATCAGAAAATAACATTCAAACAACCAAAAAAAATCAAACCCAGGTTTGCAAAAAGAAAAAAAAAAAACCAATATCAGAAACACAGCCACCATCATCAACAACATCAAATACCAGTTACCAACACCAAACCACCATCATCAACTACCAATCACCAACACCCAATTCAAACACCCAATCCAAAAGCCCAAACCATCATCAAATTTCAGTCACCATCATCCCAATCCAAAGGGTCGGTTTTCGAATCTAGGTATGTTTGGCCATCTAGGTCGATTTTTGAATTTGGGTCTGTCTAATTACTTCTATCCCTATAAAATCAATGCAAAGGGTCAAATGGGTCAACCCCCAAATTCTTGATTTCCTATTCGAAAATTTGGTACCAAAAATCTACTAATGTTAGGGCAAAAAAGATGGGATTTATTTTTTGGGTTTTTTGAATCTTGGAACTTTGTGATTCCTTATTTTGTAAGAAAAATCGAGAAAGTGGATCACATGGCTTAAATCCAAAATCCTTGATTTCTACAATGAAATAATTTTGGAGCCAAAAAAGAGAGAAAAGATTGAAGGTTGTGCAACCAAAGATTGGATATTTTTTTTCTGAGGAATTGGTCAAATGGGTTGGTTTGGAAAAATGAAAAATTGCATGATTAATTGATTACAAACCAGAAAAAAAAATAGAAAGAGAAGAAGAAGAAAATATAAGAGGAAAAAAATGAAAAAGAAAAAGTATAAGAATGAAAAAGAAGAAAAGAATCGAATAAAGAATAATAATAATTTTTTTTAATGATTGTGGATCACACAGTGGGAATCAGATTTAGGGTAATTTGAAACCCATCTATTGGGATGGGTTTCACATTACCCCATTGGAGGGTAATGTGATTTTCATGAGATTCACTTTCCTGTGAATCAAAAAACGCAAACATACTAACAAATATGGGAATGTTATCATATTCACATTCTTATGCAAACATTACTCCATACCAAATGGCCCAAAATATTCATTCCCTTTGTTCTCCTCCTTTGTTCTCTCTCTTTCTCAGTTTTTTCACTCTTAAGAATAACCGATACATATCATTGCTCTCTCTCTCTCTCTCTCTGCTTTCTCACTCTCAAGACTAATTGATACATATCAAATGGTATCGGAGCGTGATTCCGATCATGGACACCCATGGCAAAACCAACACTGAGTTATGCAACAAGGTTAGTAAAATTCTAGCTTGTCGTGAGTCTAGTTTCGACCAAATCTAGAGCACCTATCAAACCGTTTTGACTGAACTCCAATCATTGTGAGTATGTCATAACATAAACATTACCGAGAAAGAGGTCAATCCTTTCACCCAAGCCGAGACTGTTCATAGCCACCACATCACTACCACCACCACCAACACATCTTCAACTGGAACCATCATTGCCAACCTCAATTTCGACAGACACCATACACACATCAAGCTCTTATTTCACAAATTTAGTGGAGAAGAGTCCACTGGTTGGATCTATAAAAATATCACTTCCGAGCAACAAGTACATCTAGCTTCCTTCCACTTGGAAGGCATATCTTTACAATGGCATTGGTGACTGGCTAAGTTCAAAGGGTCCTTAACTTGGAATGAGTTTACCAAAACTATGCTACAACATTTGGGCCGACACATTATGAAGACCCATCTAAGGCTTTGTCTCTACCGTCGCCGTCTACCAGGAGGCTTTCAAAAAATTCTCACACTGCGCTGATGGTTTACCTGTGAACTATTTGGTTGGCTTTTTTATTGTAGGTCTCAAGGACGAGATTTGTTTGGATGTCAAGATCAAGCAACCATGTACCTTAGCCGACATTATTGGCGTGGCTCGGCTGATTGGGGAGTGAAATCTTTTATAGAAAAAGTGAGTAGCTCATTCCATTCTCAAGTGGCTTTGGTGATGCCGAGAACAACACTAGATAACGTAGCAGGTGTGTCAAGTTCTCCACCGACCAAAAAAGCCTACCAAAGTTTCAACAACCCTCATGTTTCCTTTAAACGAATTACCAACCAAGAGGCTCGAGAACGGCAAGAAAGAAGGTTATGTTATTATTGTAACGAAAAGTTTGTACTTGACATCAGTGTAGTTAACCTCAACTCTTTATGATTGAAGATTATCAAACCCCAGGTTAACTGCACACAGATTTTATCCTTACGGACAAGGA
This sequence comes from Dipteronia sinensis, assembly GCA_033220585.1. Classification (NCBI taxonomy): domain Eukaryota; kingdom Viridiplantae; phylum Streptophyta; class Magnoliopsida; order Sapindales; family Sapindaceae; genus Dipteronia; species Dipteronia sinensis. The sequence goes on from CM065637.1 coordinate 16,714,171, forward strand.
TAATTTGAGAGGGGATAAATGATATGTGCAATTCCTATATGCTTTGTCAAGTTAGAGTAGTGGTTTGGTTTGAATAATGACCTAGTCAAATTAGAGGTTAGGATTAAATAAGTTAATGGTCTTTGTTTTAGTTGTTTATGGTCATCCTGTACAGATGTTGCACCAGTTAGCTTCATTTTCCCATTTGCATTGTTCCACTTTCCAATTTTCATTGTTATTCCTATTTTTAAGTAATATGGTTGTATAGTTCGTGATGTAAGGCTATAAGTAGCCATATATTGATGAAATGAAGGGTATCAGATTATACATAAATATTACTGCCCATTGTTCTCCTCATATGTTCTCTCACTTTCTCTGTTTTTTTCACCCTGAAGACTAACTGATACATATCATTATTCTCTCTCTCTTTCTGCTTTCTCACTCTCAAGACTAATTTATGCATATCATTCTATTCGACGAAGACGACTCTGATCGTATAAGATTTGATTTCCAGCAGCCGATTTCGACCAGCAAAGAGAAAAGAGAAAAAGGTCTCACAACCGTAAAGCAGAGCTCGCACCCCTGTCTCAAAGAGGAGACAACGTCAGAGAGGGAACCCCCGACGATCATGTCTGGCGAAGCCTCGACTGGACATCGTATGATGCCAATGCCTGTGCCATGTTCGTTCCACAAAGAAAGAAAAAATAAATAAACCCTAAACATAAAATTACTGAAACATCCCTTCTAAATCAAGGTTTCACGTTTTTCTCCAAAGTGTCACGTTTTTCAAGTTTGAAAATGTGAAACCTTGTTTGAAAACGTAAAAACGTGATATCATACTTGAAAATGTAAAAAAAAACGTGAAACTATGCTTGGAAACATTGAAAACATAAAACTTGGAAATATTGAAAACGTGAAATAACTTTTTAATGTTAAAAAATATATTTCTTAAAAGTTGTTAGTATATATAATAGCCCTATTGGTTAGGTTGTGATTGTGGTCTTACGAGGTCAAGAGTTCAATTCTTAATATATATCGTATTTTTACCAAACCAAATTATGTTTTACTTTTTTTAAGGCATCATGTTTTTTGGAAAATTATAACATGTTTTTGGGAAAAAAAAAGTTAAGGCCCCGTCCTGCAGCTGTTTTTTTTTTCGTTTTTTTTTTCAAAAACGATTTCGAATTCGCGTTCGTTTAACCGTTTTTCATTTTATTTTCGAAAAACAAAAAAATTTGAAAAACACAATTAGTGTTAAAAGTGAAAAATTTGAAAAACATTTGAAAGTTGTTTTTCGTTTTTCGTTTTTGTTTTTTTTTTGTTTTTTCACTTATTATTTTTTTATTAAAAAAAATCATTTTTTATAAAAAAAATCACTTTTTTATTAAAAAAAAATCATTTTTTTATAAAAAAAAATCATTTTTTTCTTACTTTTCTCCATCTTCCCGTCACTATTCTTCTTCATCTTCTTCCAGACTCCTTTTCTTCTTCTTCTTCACCGCCGATCGGCTTCTTCTTCTTCTTCGCAGATCCGCTTCTTCTTCTTCTTCTTCTTCTTCTTCTTCTTCTTCTTATTCGCCTCTTCGCCGCCAGTCGGCTTCTTTTTCTTCTTCTTCACCGCCGATCGGCTTCTTCTTCTTCTGCTCCTTCTTCTTCTTCTTCTTCTTCTTCTTCTTCACCAAGTCCACTTATTAGTCATCCAGCGAAGTTAAAAATTTCCTTTCCTTGAAATTACTGAACTTTATTTGAATACCAGCTTTTCAATTTCCTTTCCTTCCACTTCCAGTGTAAAAGACCCATTCAAGCTTAAAAATTTCAGCCTCCCAATGACATCTATGGCTAGTGAACCTATTCCTTCAAAAGTTGTATATACACTGTTCGATAGAAGTCCTAAACGAATTGGTGTTTCAACAATTGATTCCAATTAACTACGCTAGATATGTGATTGATGTTGAAAAGGGTATGATTAAAAATGGTTATTTTACAGGTAATGGTACTTCTCATGATGATTGCAGTGACGATGTGTGTACTAATGATGCCCCTACATATTCTTCTTCAGGGAATTTACTAGATAGGCGTTTTGTGATTGGTGTTTTAAAATTTTGTAGCAATGAAAGATGTCTTGAACTGGGAAGAAGATACCATGCATTGATTATCAAGAGTGAAGTTAGTGTTAATCAGTTTGTAGGAACTAGTCTTGTTGGTATGTTTGCTAAATGTGGAGATATGAGTTTACTGGTAGCACGTTTAACTCCAGATTTTGTTAACATAACTTCAGTTTACTGAATTTCATGTGTAATGTTCTGGTGACTCACTTTTATTCAAATTATATATGTATATGTATATATGTATGTATTCGGTGAATCAATTTTCTTCTCTGATTCATTATTATATTTTTCTCTTTATTTTTACAACAATTTTTAAATTATGAGTAATTTGATAATTATTTGGGATGAATTATTGACTCCCTTTTATTCAAATTAAAAATTGCAATAGAAAAAATATAAGAAAAATTATAATTTTTGATATTTTTCAGTTATTCTACCAGAAGTGTTTTTACTGTTTTTATTGTTTTTATTTTCAGAATTCAGCTTTCAGTGAAGCTACCAGACGCGTTTTTACTGTTTTCAATTCCAGGATACAGTTTCCCGTATATGCTACCAGACGTGTTTTCAGAATTCGAAAAACAAAAAAAAAACACTGTTTTCATTTTTATTTTTATTTTCGAAAAACAGTCACTGAAAAACGCTTACAGGACAGACCCTAAGATTTCATGTTTTTTGGGAAAAAATTAAGGTTTTGTTATAAATAAATAAATAATGGTATATGAAGAACAATAGAAGAAGGTGAAGAACATAGGTGACGAAATGAATATTAAAGTGAGAGAGGTGGAGAAGGAACGAGAGTCAGAGAGAGAACAACAATATCACAAACCTTTCTTTGACTTTTTATGTTAATGCTTTTGTTTTGATTTTTTTGATCTGATCTTGTATTGATATGGTGATTAAGCACATTACAAAGAAATGGAAACATTTCTTTTGTGTAATAGACATGTGGTTAAAGCCACATATTATAATACTCCCCCTTGGATTTATACCACATGTATTAATTTTTAGGAAAAGCCCAATGGGACAAAAACCTGAGAAAAATGTATACAATGATCTCTTTGTATCTAATGTGGTTGGACATTAAAAACTATCTCATTAAAAACAATGTCAGAAAAACCCAGTGGGACAAAACCTGATCGAAGGAAAAAAGAGTATAGTGTACCCATGTCCATTCAGAACATTGCTCCCCCTGATTGAATGCTCCCCCTCATAAAAACTTCAGTATTAATCTTGTATTTTGCAGAGTTGACGCATGCCTATTCCATATACCAGCTTCTCAAAAGTTGATGTAGGCAATGCTTTTGTAAACAGATCCGCAAGATTATCTGTAGACCGTATTTGTTTAACATCAATTTGTCGACTCTGTTGGAGCTTATGAGTATAGAAGAATTTAGGAGAAATATGTTTGGTTCTATCTCCTTTGATATACCCCCCTCTAATTTGAGCAATGCAAGCCGCATTATCTTCAAATATTTGTGTTGGCATTTCTGTAGATAATGAACATCCACAAGTATTTTGAATATGATGAATAACTGACCTTAGCCAAACACATTCTCGACTTGCTTTGTGAAGTGCGATGATATCAGAATGATTAGATGATGTAGTAACCAAAGTCTGTTTTGTGGAGCGCCATGATATTGCTGTGCCATTATATGTAAAAACATATCCCGTCTGTGAACGAGCTTTGTGGGGATCAGACAGATACCCGGCATCAGCATTACCAAGTAAACCTGAAAAATTGTTAGATTTTGTATAAAATAATCCTAAATCTTTCGTTCCACAAAGGTAACGGAAAAGATGTTTGATCCCATTCCAATGTCTCCGAGTTGGTGCTGAACTGAATCTAGCCAGTACATTCACAGAGAATGCAATATCTGGTCTAGTACACTGAGCCAAATATAATAAGGTACCAATTGCATTAAGATACGGTACCTCAGGACCAAGTATCTTTTCACCATTTTCTTTTGGACGGAATGGATCCTTTTTAGGATCAAGAGATCTAACAACCATAGGAGTACTTAATGGATGAGCATTATCCATATTGAATCTTTTTAAAATCTTTTCAATATATGCTGATTGATGGATAAGTACTCCATTTGATCTATGCTCGATCTCAAGGCCGAGACAATATTTTGTCTTTCCCAGATCTTTCATTTCAAATTCATTTTTCAAGTATTCAGCAGTTTTCAGGAGTTCCCCAGGAGTTCCAATTAAGTTCATATCATCAACATAAACTGCTATGATAGCAAATCCAAATTCTGATTTCTTAATGAAAACACATGGACATATAGGATTATTAACATATCCTTCTTTTATCAGATATTCACTGAGACGGTTGTACCACATCTGTCCAGATTGTTTTAATCCATACAAAGACCTTTGTAATTTTATCAAATACAAATTACGAGGTCTTGAGTTACATGTTTCTGGCATTTTAAACCCTTCAGGGATTTTCATGTAAATATCTGAATCCAGTGAACCATATAGATAAGCGGTCACTACGTCCATCAGACGCATTTCCAGTCTTTCCAAGACAGCCATGCTTATCAGAAATCGAAACGTAATTGTATCCATCACCGGTGAGTATGTTTCATCAAAATCGATGCCAGGTCTCTGCGAGAAACCCTGTGCTACGAGTCGTGCCTTATATCTCACGACCTCGTTTTTCTCATTACGTTTCCATATAAAAACCCATTTGTACCCAACAAGTCTGACGTCATCAGGTGTCTGGATTATTGATCCAAATACATCATGTTTGGCTAATGAAGTCAATTCTGCTTGAATTGCTTCTTTCCATTTAGGCCAATCAGACCTCTGTCTACAATCATCGAGATTGTGAGGTTCATAATCATCATTTATAATTTCAGTTGCCACTGTGTATGAAAACACATCATCGATGATTGTCTCTTCACAATTCCACAATTCTCTTGTATAATTTATAGAAATTTCCTCATTTCTACATTCTTGTATCTCTTCAGAGATTCCTTCCCCCACAGGGGATTTTGTCACTTTAGTAACTTGTGTCCCTTCAGGGACATTTAACTCTTCTGGAGTCAATTTAGAGAAAGTGGATTTATTTATTTTCCTTTTTCGAGGAACAATATCTTTTGAGCCAACAGGTCTACCACGCTTCTGGCGTGCAGTGGAAGATTCTTTTACTATCATTTGTTTAGATTGTTTTTCTGGAACAATCACCCGTGCTGGTACATTAACAGCTGGGATGTATGATTTTGTTACCCTAGTAGCATCTGTAAATGCATCTGGTAACTGATTCGCTATTGCTTGAAGATGTGCTATCTTACATACTTCATTCTCACATTGAGATGTGTATGGATCTAAATGAATTAGACTAGGAACTTTCCATGAAAGTTCATGCTTCTCTCTGGAAGAAGTATTTCTTTCCCCTAATGATGGAAAATTTGTTTCATCAAAATGATAATCTGCAAACCGTGCTGTGAAAAGATCACCAGTCAAAGGTTCCAGATATCAATGATTGATGGTGAATCAGGACCAACATATATTCCCAAACGCCTTTGGGGTCCCATTTTAGTTCTTTGTGTTGGCACAATTGGGTCATATACTGCACAACCAAAAGTACGTAAATGAGATATATCTGGTTGATGACCAAGTACAAGTTGTACTGGTGAATACTGATGATAAGCAGTGGGCCGAAGCCAGATTAATGCAGCAGCATGTAAAACAGCATGCCCCCATACAGAAATTGGTAATTGCGTTCGTAATAATAAAGTCCTCGCAATTATCTGGACATGTTTAATAAGTGATTCTGCTAGCCCATTCTGAGTATGAACATGTGGAACTGGATGCTCAACATCAATCCCAACCACTTTACAATATTCATCAAATGCTTTGGAAGTAAATTCACCAGCATTATCAAGGCGTGTGGATTTAATTGAGTGATCGGGAAAATGAGCCCGAAGCCTGATAATCTGTGCAAGCAATCTTGCAAAAGCAACATTACGTGTTGATAATATGCATACATGTGACCATCTTACAGATGCGTCAACTAGAACCATAAAATAATGAAATGGTCCACTTGGTGGATGAATAGGTCCACATATATCCCCTTGAATTCTTTGTAAAAATGATGGGGATTCAAAACCAATTTTAGAAAAAGATGGTTTTATTGTTAATTTCCCTTGGGAACATGCAGTACATAAATTCTCATGTGATAAAAGAACCTTCTGGTTCATTAATGGATGTCCGTGAGAATTTTCAATGATTCTACGCATCATTGTAGATCCTGGATGACCAAGATGGTCATGCCAAAGTACAAACACTTTTGGATCTGAGAACTTCTGATTCATAACTGCATAAGTTTCTACACTTTTGATAATAGTGTAATATAATCTAGAAGATAAAGCACGCAGCTTTTCTTTAATGAGTTTCTGGCTTGAATTATGAGAAGTAATGCACAGATATTCAATATTATCTCTATTCATAGTTTCAATAAGATATCCATTCCTCTGTATATCCTTGAAACTAAGCAGATTCCTTCTGGTTCTACTTGAATATAATGCATCATCGATACATATTTTAGTATTGTTTGGTAACAATATCGTGGCTTTTCCAGAGCTTTCTATCAGATCCGCTGGACCTGATACTGTATTAACATTTGCTCTGAGCAAAGTTAAATTTATAAAATATTTTTGACTCCGCAGAATTGTATGAGTTGTTGCACTATCAACTAGACATATATCTCCTGCTTCTAGCTTTTCAATAATCTTCATTTTATCATTTGGATTTATTTTGTATGCTTTCTAAAGAAAAATAAAGTACGTATCAGACAAAGTGATTCAAAAACATATATTGCATAAAGATATATTTTACATGAACGAAATTACAAAATAATACTACAGTACATAGTATTTAATTGGTATGGACATTCTCATCACCAATTGAAGCAGTTGGCATGTCTTTCGGGTCTGGGAAGAAATCTGTAACATTCAGATGAGTAATATCTCTAGGATATGAATTTTCAATGAAATGAGTTTCCGGTTTCTTTCCCTTTCCTCTGATTGATGCTTGATACAGATCCACCAGATGTTTCGGTGTGTTACATTCATTTGACCAATGATTGTCACATCCACACCTAAAACAAACACTGTTATTTGCATTGGGCCTATTTTGAGCATTTTTTCCTTTGTACTGTTTTGCCTCATAAGTATTCCACTATTGCTGAGCGTTACACCTGATCTTTTAAAACTTCGACCCCGGCCCATGTTAGGATTACGACCATAACCACAGCCGCGATTTTTTTTACGACCGTTACCATGACCACTATTAGAATTGTCATACCCACGGCCACGACCACGACCGCGACCACGACCACGACCACGATTTCAGACAGTATTAGCATTCACCTCCGGATATGCTGTAGAACCAGTCGGGTGTGATCCGTGATTTTTTATTAGTAGCTCATTATTTTTTCTGCTACTAAAAGGCATGAGATAAGTTCTGAATATTTTGAGAATCCGCGTTCTCGATATTGCTGTTGCAATATTATGTTTGAGGCATGGAAAGTTGTAAAAGTTTTTTCCAACATATCCTTTTCAGACACCTCTTCACCACATAATTTCAACCTTGTGGTGATTCTAAACAGAGCAGAATTATATTCAGAAACTGATTTGTGATCCTGGAATCGTAAATGCTGCCATTCATATCTGGCATTTGGTAATGTTACATCATGCTGATGATCATAACGATCTTTAAGCTCTTGCCACAGTTCATCAGGTTATGTGACAGTAAGATACTAAGCTTTTAAGTTTTCATGTAAATGATGACGAATTATCACTATTGCTGTGGATCTATCCTGTTCATTAGCCTCACTACCATCATCAATGGTGTAATACAGGCATAGGGATTTTAAGTATAATCATGCATCAATGACCCAAGACATATAATTATCTCACGAAACTTCGAGTGCATCAAACTTCAGATTTGCAAGTTTAGCCATGCTTACAACTTCTTTTTCTGTAAATTAAATTATAGATTATATTTAGTGTGACTATAATTAAAAAGCATAATAAATTAAACAATTTATCTGGAGACACAGCATAAGCCAGTCCTGATACACAGCATAAGCCATTCCTGAGACACAGCATAAGTCAGTCCCGAGACACAACATAAGCCAGTCTCATATATTGCATAAAAATAAATGTCAGAGTCAGAGTTAGAGTCAGAGTCAGAGTCAGTCAGAGTTAGAGTTAGAGTTAGAGTAGTTAGAGTCAGTGTCAGTATAGATATATATATATATATATATATATATATTATAACGTGTTATAAATAAATAAATCTAGAACTATATATATAGGTTCCGTTGACGACATAAGCCATCTTGTTATACGAAACTGTATATAGATCCAGATTGTTGAGATATAAGTAAATCACCCGTCAGGGGATCCTCTCTACTTGCATACAATCGTGATGATAACGTGTTATAAATAAATAAATAATGGTATATGAAGAACAATAGAAGAAGGTGAAGAACATAGGTAAAGAAATGAATATTAAAGTGAGAGAGGTGGAGAAGGAACGAGAGTCAGAGAGAGAACAACAATATCACAAACCTTTCTTTGACTTTTTATGTTAATGCTTTTGTTTTGATTTTTTTGATCTGATCTTGTATTGATATGGTGATTAAGCACATTACAAAGAAATGGAAACATATATATATATATATATATATATAGGCAACAGGAGGCGGTGGGATTAGGATTAGAATGAGGAGATATTTTGTGTAATAGACATGTGGTTAAAGCCATATATTATAATAGGTTTCACGTTTTGTTCCAAGGTTTCACACTTTTTTGGTAAACTATAAGGTTTCACATTTTGTTCCAAGGTTTCTTGGTTTTTTCTAGGGTTTCACGATTTTATTTCGTGAAACCTTCTGGAAATTTTGAACTCATAGAAAAATTCATGGATTTTGTCAAATCCAACCCAAATTTTTTACAATAACCCAAAACTCATGTAATATAAACTATAATGAACAAAAATAATGCAAAAAAACGTACGAGATTTTACATGCAATAACCACTTCAAGAGTCAATCCAATTGTTTTTCTTCAAAAACCTCCCTAAACAACTTCCCTCAAATCTTGAACTCAAAGCCAGAACCAAGCTTACTTGATGATCTCAGTTTCCAGAGTATTTTTTTTTTTTTGTTTGTAAAAGTTGGATTGAAAGCTTTGTTGAATTTGAAAATGGAAGAAGAAGAGAAAGAAGGAAAGAAACAAAGAAGAAAGTCGTTGGAAGAGAAGAAAAAGAAAGAAGAAAATTAAAATTTTAAGTTGGAGTATTTTTGTAATTTTGACTAGGGAGTGAAAATAACTATTGAAAAATGGTTATTTTTCACAAAATATATTATCAAGGAAGACCGTAACTTAAGAGTTGTGTTATTGACACCCCTCTACTGACCTATTTATGCCTCACTTTTTAAATTATTTATTATTCTATTTTTTCCTATATTAAAATTACTTAAAAGAGACATCAAATTTTTTTTTTTAAATCTTCTACTGTTAGATAATAAGTTTGGGTGTATTAAGTTTGAAAAATAAGTAAAATGATAATTATGAAAATAACTCAAAAAATTAATAAAAACATTTAATTTTATATAATTAAATCAAAATTTTAAAAAGTGATAAATAAATAGTTCATCAGAGAGTGCCAATAGCACCACTCTTAACTTATATCACAAATTAATAAATTACGGACATGTTTGGTTAGATTAGATTGGACCGTAATAGATTATGTTTAGTATTGTCTCATGTTTGGTATTGCACACTTGCACTGCACTCTATAATATTGGACTATATTATGCAATTACTATATTTGTAAGATTGTATTTAATTATTTTATACTATGTTTTTATTAAAAATTTAATATTAACATGGTATAAAGTATTTTATTCATAAAAGATAGTAAAAATATAATTGATTTTAAAATATTTTGTTCGATAAATATAATAATTTTAGCAAATAATTCAGGATGAATCATGTTAAATATAAATTTTGATCATATCAGCTATTTTTTGTAAACATTCATCGTGATAATTATATGTACGGTTAGAATACAATATATTCAATAGTTATTAAAAGAAATCTAAAAGGTCATAATATTTGTTTTATTTTCCATAATATGTAATGTAACTATACCGTAATAATATGATATAATATCTTCTTTAAAAAAATGATATAATATTATACACCATCTATTGTAAAACCACAAGTAAATACATAACAGAAAAATATAGATGAAGACAATATGTATAACAACCGACTTGCAGATGCTTTATTGATGCTTTGTTGCTTTATTGATGCTTTGTTGATTGGCTTTACATACTGTTTCACTTCTTGCATTACATTTACTATAAAGCAAAGGAGTGAATATTGCAATTTTGACCAACAATTATCACCATCTAACACATGTCACCTGCAGTCATCAAATAAAGTTTATAGAAGAGATAATAATTTTAAAATCTTAGCTATTCTTACCATGTCTATCTATTTATCAAATTATATAATTTAATAATTTTGTTGTTCCTTAATTTTTCTTTTAAATACTAGTTTTATTTTATTATTGAAATTTATTTATAAAAAAAAACAATTATCATATAAAATCTAACTTGAAAAAATACAACAAATCAATTTTTTATTTTTAATAATGTGTTGGATAAATAATCAGTAATTAATTACTAATTACTAATTACTAATTATTAAAATGCATTAAACACTGATCAATGATAAGTCAATATCGTCTTTAGTGAAAGTGTTTGGCTTGAAAGGCTACATTCAATTTGACAATTGCACCTTGTCCATATGAAGAGGTATGTATATCGAATACATATGCACATTATTGCATACTTTCACCTTATTGAATATCTCTCACAAACTTTTCACATTTGTATCCGTGTAAAATATATATTGGTTAACAATTTGGGATAGTTATGGAGAAAATATCTCTACGAATATCCAAAAATTGAAACATAGCTAAACTAGAAATTGGCTAGCGAGCCCAAAGTGGAAACAATTTGGGCTGGCTAGGGAGAAAATATGATAGATTTGCTGATGAAATGCCTGAAAGGAACATAGTTTGTTTCGTACATATGCTTAATAACGAAGATATTAATTATGTTGTTGGGTTTTAATTTGATTTTTTTTTAATATATTACAAATTGGTTACTATCTAAATTCTAAACACATTATCAAAATATAGTCGATTGTTAAAAGCACTATTCCACCACCATTCTCATAGATAATATTTTGAGTTTTTTTTAATTAAATTGTTAAAATTGAAAGAAATTCTTACAAAAACAAAAGGACTTGAAAAAAAAATTAAGACTCAAACGTATAATAGTATTGGAGATGCTCTAGGTCTCTAAATACATAAAACCCAACCTATAGACCCCTTGCGAGATCCCACACCAAGACGTTTTAGTTGCGATCCATAGTTTTTTAGTGATCACTCAGATGTATTGGAGAGCAGAACAAATTGGGATAAGAGCACAAATGCAGTGATTCTCTTGTGTGAAAATGAAATGTTAGGGTAGATAAGAACTTTGAGTTACGATTTAAATCGTTTCCTTAATGTTATTTGCCTCTGCCCAATTGAATTTGCTAAAAGGTTTTTGGCATATCACTACCAGGATACAACAAAGTTTGGACTCTACCGTATATGAAACCCAAAGTATTCTCTTATAAATTCTTTGAAGAAATTGTATAACTATTGTACAATAGAAAATAAATTTGGTATCTAATAAATCAGAATATTTGAGTTTTATATAAAGAAAAGAGAGGATGCCTTAGGCACGAAAGGCAACCATTCAATTTGAACGAGATTCTACATTTTTATCATATTTTATTATATGTGGGTTTTCTTTATTTTTTATTTTTACTTCTTCTCTTTAGAAAAAAAAAACGAATATATAGGTAGTGCCCAAATGGCTTCTTGGTAAGTTAGTTTGGCTCAGTTTGGCATTCCTTCCCAAACTGCTTTTGGAGCCCCAAAGTGCTTCTGAAATTGGGTTAGAGTGTTTGGTAAAAGTTTTGGAAAGTGCTTTTGGTCTCTTTTAGCTTCCCCCACAACAGAAATTGAGAAGCTACGAATTGATGCTTTTGAAAAGCAGCTTCCTGGGAAGCAGAAATGAAATACCAAACTTCCTATTTTATCCTTGCCTTTTATGAAATTTGCCGATGCTCTTCTGATAAGGTTAATTTCTGGAGAAGACAGAATGAGCAGAACAGAGTCGCTGGAGAGAAGAGAAGAAGGAAGAAATCTGAGATAAGATTGAGGAAAAGATAAGTCTGGGTTGTAAATTACTTGCTTTTCTTTATTCAAATCAATTGGCCAATTTATAGCCCGCATCAATACTGGAAAAAAATAACAAAAAATAATAACAAGATATTAGGAGGCAATCACGAGTTGTCCAAGATTTGGGGAGCAACTCTTGCCATTATTAACAACAACTGTCAATTGAAACAAACTTAAACAACCCAATAGCTAATTCAACAACCCACGATCTCCTTCCTGACTTGGTCTCCCATCACGTGCACACTAGGCTCTCCTTCATTGCCATGCATAACAAGGCACAAGCACAGCTAGCTAACATGCTCGTATCAATCCATTCCCCTCGGACGATCCTTGTCCTCAAGGAAGAACTCTAGATATGACCTAGAGAATCGCCACAAATTCTCCCAGGTCGCATCTTCGCGCGGCGCCCCCACCCATTGAACCAGGACCTCAGTTTTTGGCCGGTACTTTCCCTTGTTAATAATGCGGTGATCCAGGATGGCTTCTGGCTGTGGTAGTAATTATGAGTCATCCGTTACTGGTGGAAGTGGCAAGACCACAGAATCAATTGGCCCCTGCTTTTTCTTCAGTAAACTGACATGAAATACATCATGTATTTGGGACCCCGCAGGCAATTCCAATTTGTATGCCACCGCCCCGACACGAGCCAAAATTCTGTAAGACCCGAAGAATCGAAGAGCTAATTTTAGAGAACTACGAAAGGCAACGGATGACTGTCGATACGGTTGCAACCTTAAGTAGACATAATCCCCTACATCAAAGGTGATATCACGTCTATGTTGATCAGCCTGCGACTTCATCCGTGTTTGAGCAGCCGTGAGGTGCCTCCGCAGCTCACGTAATATGTCTTCCCGTGATCGTAAAAATTCGTCCACTGCCTGGACCTTGGTTGTGCCTGGTACATAGGATAACAATGATGGTGGAGGTGTACCGTAAACGGCTTCAAAAGGAGTGAGATTGGTGGAGGAATGGGTTGCTGTATTGTAGCTAAACTCCGCCCATGGAAGCCAATCCAACCACTTCTTCGGCTGATCACTCGCAAAGCATCGGAGGTATTGTTCTAGGGTCTGATTCACCATTTCTGTCTGACCATCTATTTGTGGATGGTAGCTCGAACTCAAAAGGAGTTCAGTTCCCTACAGCTGAAAAAGAGACTTCCAAAATGAGCTGATAAAAATTCGATCTCTGTCACTTACAATAGACTTCGGAACGCCGTGTAGTTTCACGATGTTGCGAATGAATGCAGTAGCCACTGTTAAGGATGTGAAGGGATGTTTTAAGGGAACAAAATGAGCATATTTGGACAAGCGATCCACTACCACCATGATCACGTTATGTCCCTGCGAATTTGGCAATCCTTCGATAAAATCCATCGAAACATCCGTCCAAATCCTATCGGGAATTGGCAACGGTCGTAGCAACCCAGCTGGTCTCAAGTTATCATACTTACATCTCTGACAAACATCGCAAATGCGGATGAACTCCTTTACAGCTGATCTCATTCCCGTCCAATAAAAACTTGAGCTAATCTGATTGTAAGTTTTAAAGAACCCAAAATGTCCTCCAACTGGAGATGCATGTCCTTCAGGCCAAAATGATCGGAATTAATCTCGATGTAGGACTCAAGACAACTCGTCTTTGCTGCACCCATACACCGTCTCGCAGAAGGCTTTGTGGGTATCGGTTGTTTGGTAACAGGGCATAGTAGGGGTCGGTGGTGACTTCTTGTTGAAGTGATGCCCACCAATCAGCTATTGGTAAGGAAATGCCCAAAAATTGGAAAGTTGCAACCCGAGATAATGCATCCGTCCCTTGATTATCCTTTCCACGTTTATAAAAAATTGTATAGTCATAACCAAGCAATTTAGGAAGCCAACTGGTCTGTGCTGGAGTCGTAATCCGCTGCTCTAACAGAAATTTCAAGCTTCGTTGGTCAGTTTGGATTATGAAAGGTTTTCCCAAAAGGTATGGCCTCCATTTCTGTACCGCCTTAACGACCGCCAACATTTCTTTCTCGTAGGTGGACAAATTTAGTGATATGTCTTTCAAGGCTTCACTGAAATACGCTACAGGCTGCTGGTCTTGGGATAATATGGCACCAAGCCCCACTCCGCAAGCGTCACATTCTACCACATAGGTCTTTGAAAAGTCTGGAAGGCGCAGCACCGGAGGAGAACTAAGAGTTGTCTTCAGTTGATCGAAAGAGGCCTCTGCTTCAGCTGTCCACTTAAAACCATCCTTGGATAATAATCGGTTCAAGGGAGCTGCAATTGTTCCGAAGCTTCGCACAAATTTTCGGTAATAGCCTGCTAACCCAAAAAACCCTCGCACCTCTCGTGTAGTCTTTGGAACTGGCCAACTCTGTACATATTGAATTGTTGTGGGATCAACTGCGACTCCTTTGGCAGAAATGAGGTGTCCAAGGTACTCCACCTGTAAAATGCCAAATCGACATTTCGATTGCTTGGCAACAAATTTGTTAGCAGACAAAATAATCAAAACCTGTCAGAGATGTTGTAGGTGGTCAGTCCATGATTGGCTGTATATCAGTATATCGTCAAAAAAAACAAGAATGAACTTCCGGAGATACGGCCGAAATAGATCATTCATGAGACTATGAAAAGTGGCCGGTGCATTGGTCAATCCGAACGGCATCACCAAGAACTCATAATGTCCATCATGCGTTCGGAAAGCTGTCTTGTGTATATCAGTGTCCTTCATACGTATTTGATGGTATCCGGCACGTAAATCTAGCTTTGAAAAATACTGTGCCCCTGTGGAGTTCATCGAGTAACTCATCAATTACCGGTATTGGATATTTATCCTTTACCGTAATGTTGTTTAAAGCTCGGTAGTCAACATAAAACCTCTATGTACCGTCGGCTTTCTTGACTAGCAAAATCGGAGAGGAAAACGGACTGTTGCTCGGTCGGATTACTCCGGAGTCTAGGAATTCACTAACCAATTTTTCAATCTCCGTTTTCTGATAATGTGGGTACCTATACGGCCGTACAATAACAGGTTCGAAATTGGACTGTAGAGGAATACCATGGTCATGCGAACGCCTTGGTGGTAATTCTGTTGGTGTTAAAAAAACGTGGGAAAATTCTTCCAAGAGGCTGTGTAACTCGAATGGGTAAGAGTGACTGGTTGTTGTTTTCTGTACTGGTTTCACATATAAAAAGAAACACATACCATGTAAATGCAACATCTCCTTATCTGACATTGGTTTAAGGTCGGTCCTGCGTACTCCATGCAAAGTGTGTAATTGGCCTGCTTGAGTGAACGTCATTGTGAGTCGCTTGTAGTCCGTCTCGATCGGTTCAAGGGTCTCCAGCCATTGTACTCCGAGTACTGCCTGACAGGCTGCGACTGGAAGAACGTAAAAATCGGCTTGAATCGTGTATCCTTGTATCACCAAATTGAGTCCCAAACATCTTCCGGTACACTCAATTTTCTCCTTGTTACCCACCATGACCTGAAAGGATTTATCTCTCACAACCGGCAACCCAATTTTGGTCACGATGGACTGATCCAAGAAGTTATGTGTGCTACCGCCGTCAATAAGAATGGTGATATCCTTATTTTCACCTTTCCGTTAACACGAAATGTCTGTGGATGCGTTGTCCCTGCCATCGCATGGAAAGATATTTCGGGAATAGATTCATGAGGGCCCGAATCACATTCCATCTCTACGTCTTCGATTTCGTCACTGGTAATATGTCTTCTACCATGAAAAACTGTGGACGGGAGCAACGATGACCGGCTGCGTATTTCTCGTCGCAGTAGAAACACAGACCTTTTTCTCGCCTTTCGCGTGCCTTTTGTCCCGTAATACGTCGAATAGAGCCTTGGTAATTGCCTGTACCCTGATTAGTCTTCTGAGATGGAGGTGGACCAAGGAGCCTCACTGTGGAATTTGGTACAGTTCTCTATGTTACGTTTGTAATTGGCAGCCGTGTTGAATTCACAGTTTTTCGTTGCATTTGGTTACGCTCTTCAATCAATTGAGCGACGCTAATTGCATCAGAAAGCGTCTTTGGCTGCTTCACCCTGACGTCGAGTCGAATTTCATCTTTGAGTCCTGCAATGAAACACCCAACCAAAAAGTTTTCTGGTAAGTTATCTACCTTGTGTGACAGTTTCTCGAAGACTTCCTGGTATGCGTTAACTGTAGTAGTTTGTTTGAGACGAGCCAGGGCTTTGGACGGGTCGTCGAAATCTGTCGGCCCAAAGCGATGAAGAACAGCCTTAGTAAACTCTACCCAGCTTAATGGCCCCCGAAACTTCGTATACCACCGATACCACTGTAATGCGACTCCTTCCAGATGGAACGATGCCAGCTGAACCTGCTGTGGTGAATCGATGCTCTTGAACTCAAAATATTGCTCCGCCTTAAAAATCCACCCGGTTGGATCATCTCCTACATAGGTCGGAAAATTCAGTTTGAGGTGGCAGTGATTTCGGTCATAGCTGGTGTGGTTCGAGACTGTCTGGCCACTGTGTGATGCTTCTCCTAGTTCAAACGGTTTGATCTCTTTTTCTGTGTTGGTGCGAAACTGACCGGTGACGGTTTGGCCGTGTTGAGGGAATTGATGTGGTTGATGAGAATGTAGGCGCAGAGCTTGTAGTTCAGCCATGACTCCCTGCAAGGTTATGGTAACTTGGGAGAAATTTTGTTTCATCTCGTCAAATCGGTTTTCGTAATTGTTTTTCATCTCGTCAAAACTGGTCTCTTGTCGGGCCACAATCTCATTGACCTCAGTCCGAAACTCTGCATTAGATTTCGAGCGTGTATCCATGAATCGGAACGCTTTGATACCACTGATAAGGTTAATTTCTGGAGAAGACAGAATAAGCAGAACAGAGTCACTGGAGAGAAGAGAAGAAGGAAGAAATCTGAGATAAGATTAAGGAAAAGATAAGTCTGGGTTGTAAATTACTTGCTTTTCTTTATTCAAATCAATTGGCCAATTTATAGCCCGCATCAATACTGGAAAAAAATAACAAAAAATGATAACAAGATATTATGAGGCAATCACGAGTTGTCCAAGATTTGGGGAGCAACTCTTGCCATTATTAACAACAACTGTCAATTGAAACAAACTTAAACATCCCAATAGCTAATTCAACAACCCACGATCTCCTTCCTGACTTGGTCTCCCATCACGTGCACACTAGGCTCTCCTTCATTGCCATGCATTGCCATGCATAACAAGGCACAAGCACAGCTAGCTAACATGCTCGTATCATCTTCATGTTGAATCTCTGCTGCCGCTGACGATGCCGTTATCACCATCTCCGATCCCCGCAGCTCCGGCCAGTTCTCCTTCCAGTACCTCTCCAACCGAGTCCTCCTATACGTCTTCGTCTCCGTCGTCACCTCACCAAAACAAGTCAATGGAGTGGGACGGTTGTTATGTTGTTTGTTTAGTACTATTCGACAGCGGCGGCGGAGGAGGAGACTTGCCGGAGATGATGGTGGTGGTGATGGAGTGGGGTGGCTATTCTGTTGTGTTGTTTGGTACGATTTGACAGCGGCAGGCGGAGGAGGAGACTGGGCGGAGACGATGGTAGTGGTGATTGAGTGGGGTGGCGGTTCTGTTCTTTGTTTGGGGGAGGAGGAGACTGGCCGGAGACGATGGTGGTGGTGATGGAATGGGGTGGGTGTTCTGTTGTTTGTTTGGTTAAAAGTTTTCAAAGAAAAGTCAATTATGTACAGTATTATATATATATATATATATATATATATATATAATAGATAACAAAAAGCAATAATGCGATATATTTACATAAGGATAAAATAAAGTATTTATTTATTTATATTTTTAAAAAATTATTTATTTATTTTAAGCAAAATTACATAAACATAACCCGATATTAACACATATATGAGGCATAATCCAGTTTTGTAAAAAATACAAGAACATACCATTGACTTAGGGGTTGACCGTTAAATCTAACGGTGATATAAAAGTTTGGAAAAATTACACAAACATACCCCGACTTTAACACATATATGAGGCATAATCCAGTTTTGCAAAAAATACAATAACATACCCTTGACTTAGGGGTTGACCGTTAAATCTAACAGTGATATAAAAGTTTGGAAAAATTACACAAATATACCCCGACTTTAACACATATATGTGGCATACTCCAGTTTTGCAAAAAATACAAGAACATACCCTTGACTTAGGGTTGACCGTTAAAGTTAACAATGGTGTTAACCATTGAAGGGTAGTATTGTCATTTTCTAATTGATTAAAAAATTAAAAATTAAAAAAAATTCTATGACCCCTTTTCACAGCTAGATATGTTTGTTTCCTTCAAAATATAGAGGGGATCAGCCATCAGTTCGATCTCCTCTATATTTTTTAGGAAATTGAACTAAATCTCCTCCAAATATCGAGTAGATGAGCTTGCCATGGTAGGAATGGGAGATGGAGAGAAATGCGAAGAAGACTGTGGCGGCAGTGCACGAGGAATGGCCGGTGGCGATGACAGTAATGGTTTGGTGGTTTGAAGAGCTCTCTCCAATGGATTCTTAATCTCTTTTGAGTTTTTTCCTTTTCAATATTTATTTTGGTATTATCTTTGAGCTGGAGAAATTGAATTAAATTTTTTGATATTTTTTTTGGAGATGAAAAGATATTATCCAAGTTGAACCAGATCTCATTTTCTAGTGATGTTGTTTTCTTTTAAAAAAAATAACCAGAATCTGGCGATGTCTTTTTTTAATAATTATTTTTTATTAACCAAACCAAATATCCGTTGGAATGGATAATATGAGATTTGGTGATTTTTTTAATAATTATTATTTTGATTAACTAAACCAAATCTTTTTTTTTTTGAAAAGAAGTAAAACAAAATCTCTCCATTGGAGATCTGGTGACTTTAAGAGTTTTGGTTGTTTCTATTTTTAGGTCTTTTGCTGATCTTTGCTAGGGGGGTTTTCCATTGAGTGAAGTGGAATTTAGTTTTATTTTTGAGAGTTTTGGTTGTTGGTTTTGTCTTGAGTGGAGATTTAATCCATTGATTGAAAAAAAACATCATGTTTAATGGGTGATCTCAATTCGGAGATCTGGAGTCTCGATGATGATCATGGAGATCTATTGATTTTTTTAATAAAAAAAATATTAGCAGAAGGGTATTTTGGTATTTGTAAGATAAAAGTTTATATCACCGTTAGATTTAACGGTCAACCCCTAAGTCAAGGGTATATTCTTGTATTTTTTGCAAAACTGGATTATGACTCATATATGTGTTAAAGTCGGGGTATGTTTGTGTAATTTTTCTAAACTTTTATATCACCGTTAGATTTAACGGTCAACCCCTAAGTCAAGGGTATGTTCTTGTATTTTTTGCAAAACTGGATTATACCTCATATATGTGTTAAAGTCGAGGTATGTTTGTGTAATTTTCCCTTTATTTTATAACATATTTATAAAACAAATCATTCATTTTCAAAACATCATAAATATTCATGTGTCCTTTTTAGTAATTTTATACAGTCACAGAACTTTTTATTTACAGTTTACCAAACACATTAAAATTGCTTTTGATTTTTACGACACTTTTAAAAATCAATTTACCAAACACTCAACTGATTCTTCTCACAACAAATCCAAAAGCAATTCTCCCACAAGTAGAATCAAAAGCAATTCTCCCACAGTAGAATCAAAAGCAATTTTCCCCACAGCACAGCAATGCCAAACTGGGCCTTAATTACATGTGAAAATATTATGATCAATTAGTATAATTTAGATGACATTGAGATTGTCATCCGTTACCTTAATATGAGACTAGTGTAGGCTATAAAAGCCTCTTGGTGGCGGGAATGTCTGGTGCAGTTATAATGCCAAGTCATATGAGCTTTTACGTATGTATAATCAATCATTGCGTTTCTAATATTTAAACAAAACAATATCAAAGGTAGACAATGTTTAAGGCATAAAATCAGACAAAATAGCTTTACTGGTGCTACTAAAGATAAACATATTCTTAAGTATCATCAATCAATCTCAACACTCTAACAAGTACAAGATTAAACAAAGAGAGCTTCCCAAATCCTCAAAGCTTCTTCATGCTTCTACTTTGTTCTCTGCCTCATCTTTCGACGTTTCCTCTTCAATCTCCTCATACTATTATTCTTCCATTTGGCTCTCATCTTCGATGACAACTGCCGAGGATCTCATCTACTTTTTTTCTCTCTTCAGTCTCTGACTAGTTTTTACCTGTGTATATATAAGGTTTGTTCGCATATAATTATTGTGTAGGTGAATTATGTAAAAGCTTGGTGAGCTTTTACGTGTTTGGACTCTAATAGATTAATTTGATAATGTTATCAAAAAATAAATGTTATTGTTTATTTATTTTTATGATTATAACAATGTTATTTCTTCCGCTTATCGGTAGCTTGTATTCTACAAGGTGCAATGTATGTTGTTGGGTATGGCTCGTATTCCTATGGTTACAAAATGGGATTCAACCAATGCGGAAGCTTCCTAGAGACGTGAGAAATGTTTGGAAGTAGGAGATCATGTTTGAGGAAGGCTTGAAGACTGGAGAAGAACTGAAAATCAAATTTTTGAAGGAAACGCGGGGTAGACCGCGGCACATGCGCAATGTATAGACAGCGGTACAGACCATGGTCAACTCTAGTAAGATCAGTGCGATGTAGACCACGACGGAGGCAAGAAGCGTAGACCGCGGTATTTTGAGTGGTCATTTCTAGAGACAGTCCGCGGTGTAAGGTACAAGTGGCCAACCGCGACCCAGACCACGGTGACGGCGTATTTTGCACAGATCAGGAAAGGTGCGTAGAAAAATGAAAGGTTTTCTTCTGGAAAATTCTTGTGCATAAAGGAAAACGATTTTGCATGGTAGGAAGTTCTTGTGTGTAGAGGAGAAGAGTTTCGCGCGAACCAGGAAGTCTTATATGTAAATGAAAAAGTGTTTCCTTGTAGGATTCAAACTCCTTATAACTAGTATAAATAGATCTTAATAACAAGGTTATTGACTGTGGAGCATAATAGCAAATACTAGAGAGACCTCAAGAGAGTAAGCATTGGGTGTAATTGGGTTTGGGGTATTAGAAAGAGAATTATGTGTGTGTGGTTGTAAAATTTGCTGCATAGTGGATTATTTCTCTTATCGTCCCGACAGCCGTGGTTTTTTCTTGTTCTTGGATTTCCACGTAAATTTGGTGTTTTGTGTGTGACTGGATTGCTTTATTTTCTTCAATCTTATTTTTCCTTGCTATTGTTTCTTTGTGGCTATCCTGCAACGCTTCCGCGTAGCGTGATTATTGCTAACATACATGACAATAGCCTAGGCCGACCAATCCATCTTACTATGTCTTCATTTCAGAATTAATTGCATTTTTGCAATTAAGAGAGAGCTTGTAGTTCATTAATTGTTCCATATATATATATATGACAATACTTGTTCCTAGTGGTATTTAAAGTAGGAAATTTTAATTTCCATGTTTGAACAAGTCCTTTATAAGTTTGGAAAGTAAATTGTTACCATCTTTGTTTGAGTTGGACAAGATGAGGTTGGTCTAGTGGTAAAGCTCTTCATACCCACACCACGAGGTTTTGGGTTTGAGTCTCATCCTCTTCCAAACAAAACCCCGAATTATTGTAATATTTGAAAAAACAAATCTTTAGTTTGAGTTGTTGAATCTCTAGGATGATCTTCTGGCTATTATAAATAGGGGTATGTATTATTTGTGTAAAGAAGACTTGATGAATAAGAAATAAATAGAAATTTCTTCCTCTTTTTACTTATCATAATTCGGTATCAAGGCATGACCCTAGGGAACCCAGTGAGGCAACCGCTTAGAACCCCTAAAAATACCCTAAAATATAGGTCTTGAATTTTGTTTGTTAATATTAGATATATATCTAACAGTTGGGACGGTCAACATATGATTTTTTTTTAAAAGCTAAGTAGCTAAGACCATCTCCGATGCATATGCCAATGTCAATATCAAATTTGGCACAAAAAATAGTTAAATGTTATATTTGGCACATCATTTTAGCATTGTACTCCAACATATAATTCTATTTGAAATGCTATTTTTATTTTTTTTTATTAAAATTATAAAAGTCAACAAATATAATTAATGTATTCAATTTAAATAATATTTTTTATTATTTAAAATTATAAAAGTCAACAATTAATACATTCAATACAATTATAAAATGGTATTTTTTGTAATTAAAATGCAACATTTATTGTTGTGTCAAATTTGACATATACTAAACTTAGCACAACATTTGGCACTGCATTAGAGCATGTTTTTTTTTCACTATATGCTAAATTATAGTATTGACACACTAAAATAGTATTGCATCGGAGATGCTCCAACATATGATTAAAGAAAATGACCATTTTGATTTTTTTTTTAAAACCCCACATTCTTTCTTTCTTTAAAAAGAAAAAAGAAAAAAAAAACCCACATTCATTTTTTTTTAAAGGTCCACAAATTAAACACAAACAACATTCTTATAAAACCATATATTATATCAAATCGACTTGATAAGACAATCGAAGAAATTTATTTCCTATTTTGTTGTATTACAGTCTTGAGTTTGAGTTATTATATTAATTTTTTATAAGTATTTACTAAAAAAAATAATCAAGTAAATATATGTAGAGTGTCGAAGGCCTCATTTTTTATAGTTCACATCGGCCCTGAAAATCTCAGGACCGATCCTGATCGGTATTAGCTAGGAGTAGCATTGGAAGACGGTGTGTGGATAATGTTTTTGCTTGCCTTTGGGAATTGAACTTAGGTTACGTTTGATTACCATGGTTGAATGGTAATTGGAATGGTAATGAGAATGTGAATGAGAATGAAAAGGAAAGGAAAACTGATTTATTTTGTTTGGTTGAAACTTTAGAATTAATCTCTGAATCATTATTATTTTGTTTGGTAAACAACTGAATGGGATGGAATTAACTATATTTTGACCAAAATACCCATAATTACAAAAAATTTATAATAAGATGATATATTATAAATAATAATAATAAAATAAAAATATATATAATATTATATATAAATATAATATTATTATAATATATAACATATTATATATATTATAATATTATAATATATATATTATTAGAATATATATTACATAATAATATATATAATATAAATATTATTATATATATATTTTTTAATATATATGTATATATAATTTAATATATGTTGACAGTGATTTTTGGGATTGTGTGAACTCAATCACGCGTCTAACAAGTTATCGTTAATTGACAATAATATTATGAACTAGAGAGATAAAAAGAACATGCCAACACGGATTTTACATGGAAAACCCAAGAAGGGAAAAAAACCACGGTTGCAGGTGATAACGAGGGAAAAATTTCACTATAATGAATCTGTCACAAGCTCAACCTCTCTTCTACTCTTGTATACCTAGTTTTTCGTTAACCCCTTCAAAGTTGTTTGTAGGGTCTATTTATACATGTATAAAACTTTAATTCTTGGCGTACAAGTAAAAGAAAATATGGTAGTAACTTGATAAATTCTGACTTGTTGAAGTTGTTTTAGTCTTCTTTCGCGTTTTGCATTGTTTGTGTTTTAAACACATTAGGTTTTTTGTCTATTCTGGACCCTGATATCTCTAAGGAAATTTGTTCCCTTATCAGAGTATGTTTCATGACACCTTATTGGAGTAAGGTTCTTCTTTTGCGTATTTGAGTCATGACTGCATTGAATCCTACTATGTTAACGTGTCATACTTCCGAGTGTATCTCAAAATTGTTTACATGCCGCTCAGCCGACCTTCTGCCAACCCGAACAAACATCTTTCAAGCCCGACCAGGGATCTAAACCCGATTGGATAACTAGACCCGACCATTTTGGGTTTCCCTGACCATCATCTTTACTTGATCAACATAATTACCTTGGTTGAATGCTTTCCACCCGACCATCTAAGTAACCCTGACCAGGTATTATGGGGGTTATATTATAATCATCATAGGTTGGCTCGATCTAGTCGACATTCATTGATATGTAACCTTCCAATCCTTGCGAAACATGTCGTTTATGCTGACATGTCATCTTTTCGGATTTTACCAATAACAATATATAATATATATTATATATTAGTAATATTAATATTATTAATACTAATATTATTATATATTATATAATAGATATATTATATGTTAGTAATACTAATATTATTATATAATATATAATATTTATATTATATATTATAAAATATAAATATTATATATTATTATATAATACATTTATATATATATATTGGATAATAATAATAATGAAATATAAAAGTATATCATATATATTATTATATATAATTTTTCTATTGTCAGTTCGTCCTGATATAAAATATATCGGGACGAAAAATATGGACCATTGGATTTACATACTTTGACTCAAAGTGTATGCATTTGTCAAAACTTCTCTATAATCTGTGGTCCACATTCTTCGTCCTGATATATTTTATATCAGGACGAATTAATAGTATAAAGACTGTTATTATATATTATATAATATTATGATAATATATATATTACAATAATATATATATAATAATAATATATACAATATATATAATATAATACATATGTATATTATATATAATATATTTATATGTCATTATATATATTATAATATAATAATAATATAATATATAATATATAATATATAATAATAATATATAATATATTATTTTGGAAAGGAAGGTATTTTTGGAATAAAGTTGGGGCATATGAGGGTATTTATGTAATACCAATTTTAGTTTGGAATTGGAATGACATTCCATTGGTTTTTCGATGGAAAGTCTATTCCACCAAAATGGTGGAATCAACATTCCAATGGAATCACTATTCCATTACATTTTAGCAAACCAAACATTAGGAATGACTTTCTTTCCATTCCATTTCACCCAACCAAACATGGTTTTAGTTCTATCGAGAGTTTTTCATTCTAATTCTGATTCTTTAAATCAGATCCACAAAAGAATAGAATAAAATAAAATAAAAATAAATGAAAACTACCATTTGCTCTCTGCCTCTCCATCATTTAACAAGAGATCCATGTCTCATGTCTTTCATTTTATGTTTTATGTTTCATTTTATGATTATTTGTCAACTGTACTTGTATTATAGCTGTTCTATAACCACATTCTGACCTCTGGTGGCTCATCTAATTTGTGGCCTTTGTCGACTAAACTGCTTCTAGTCTAGAAGCTACTAAGTTTTAAGATTTAGGTTATGTTTGGGATTGCTTTACTTTAGAAAAAATCTGCTTATAGCTTAATTTAAGAAATAATCAACTTTGAAAAAAAATTGCTAAGTGTTTGGTAAACTAAATTTGAAAAGTGCTTAATTTTTAAAATGATGGAAAATGTATTAAACAAAATTACCACAATAGACATCATTAACAATATAAATATAAAGCATAAAAAAAATAAATTTAAAAAGAAAAAAAAAACACAAATTGTGATTGAGTTAACTCGCTCAAAAACCCGAGTCAACACCGTTTTTTTACATTTGAAATTCAGCAACTGAGTCAACTCGCTTAAAAGCTGAGTCAACTCGTTGATTCTTGAAATCTACAGACTACAGCCACAACCTCCACACCTCCGCCGCATCGTCCACATCGTCGTCGTTGTTGATTGCCAGACTCTAAAGGCGAACTCGAAGGAGTCGCGGTCGATCTTGATATCGTCGTCGCAAATCAGAATGGCATGGGTCTAGATCGACAATCGAGGGATCAATCGGGCATTGAGGCTGCTAGTTGATTGGCGGACCAAGGAAGTCGATGCGGTGCCGAGGGAAGACAGAGAGAGATTGCGAGACAGTTGAGAGAGAATCTCGGTCGAGGTGGAAGGATTTCCCCAGAGGACGAGCACGGAGGAGACGATAAGGGAAGGCGGAGTACACGGCGGCGATCGATTGGAGAAGAGGGATGCGGTGCTCCGGCAACAATGGTGGCTTCAAGGTTTTTTTTTTTTTTGAAAAAAGTTTATTTTCATTAAAAATAATATTCTCTTTTACTTTAAATTTTAATATTTCTAGATTAAAGTTTTTTTCTTACAAATTGTTAAAGTTGTTTGAAAAATACAATTATTTAATGTGAGGGTATTATTGTCTTTCTCTTTAAATAGTGAGGGTATTATTGATATTGCATAGCAATAAGCTAGTTTTTGCTTTCAATAAGCTAGTTTTGCTTTCAAAAGCAACCCTCACCCAGCTTCTCAAAAGCTGATTAATGGAGAAGCAAATTGTAAAATAAGTTGCTTTTTGGAAGTTTACTAAACACCCATTTGCTCAAAACTTGAAAAATAAGTAATTATTTCTCAAGTATAAGCAATCCCAAATATAGCCTTACATCCTTTTTTATGCTTTATTTATCTATCTAGTGTTCTAAATATTAACTTGTATTTTGTTTCTTGGAAGCTTCAGTTAGATGAGCTGCTAAATGCTCATTTGAACCAGCACTCTCCACCTGAAATATTATAACTTCTTGTGTTTGTGACAACATAATTTTGTTCTGTACATACATAGTACATAGATTTTATCACTCTTTCCTCAACATTCCTCTCTCAAATGACCCAAAAGAGTTAAAAAAGAATAAGAAGGCAATCCATGGATCTTGTAAGAAATATGGTTTCCAAATTATAGTTACAAAAAACTATACTGCCTTGGGATGAATGTTGTCACAAATCCATCTATACAAATATACAATAACCCATTCTACTGAAGAACTTGAAGAACCAAAACACTGTTCAGAAACTGAATTCTCTCAAGATCCTCAAAGCCTAATTTTATATCTATGATGTCCAACCTATCAAACTTATGCTCAATTATTTTCCATAAATAAATTTTGAAACTCTAGAGCTACATCTCAACACATGAAGAGTTAACTGGAATAAAAAAATTATAAATATTTAGCTTTATCCTCGTTGAGAAAAAGAAAAATAAAACAGGGCATCTGCTCACGCAAGGTATAATATACTGAAAGACAAATTGAACTCTAGTTTTATTTATGGCCTTCAAGGTGTACAACTACAAGGTATGCTGAATGACAAAAGAATTAATACAGATTATAAAGCTCTTCGGTCCCCAAGTGAAATCAAATCAATATTTTAGCATGCATCGCCAGTAATCACCACAAGAGCACATTCCATCTTTGAAATAATGGATTCTGCTAGCATCTCTATTAGAAAAGGTGTGTTAGAAAAACAAAAATGCGTACCTTTATATCAAGGTTCGATGTGACTGTAAACTTGTGTAGAACCAAACTTGTTGACAAAAATATTGCAGTACATAGTGGGCTTCAAGGCACGTTACAAATGTCGCTAACCTTAAGACACTATTTGCCCCCACCAATTGAGTGATGCACAGGGTTGAGCAATTATGTCTCTAGGATACAATGATGCCTATTTGTTTAATATCATTGTGCACAAACAGCTTAAACCATGAACACCTTTGATGTCAAACCAGCCAAGAAAACAATATTATGTTACTGCAGTTTAACATAATATTGGTATTTATACAAGAAAGAAATGAGAAATTTATTGTGTAGGAAAATGTGAAAATGAGGGAGGAGAGAGTAGTAACAGAAATGTAATGTTCTGTATTTCTGTTGTGTGTCAAAATGAATGAAAGGAGTGGCAATTTATAATATGTTTTGCACCCTTTTATAACGGTTACAACATTTTATCAATAGTTGCATCATTTCATCAACAAATGCAACCTTTCATAAATGGCTGCAATCTTTAAACCATACAACCTTTCACTGTGACTTTTCATTTTGAATTAAAGATCACATCTTTTAGTCAAAGGTCACACCTCTTGATCATTTCATTTGATCAAATTTACAATTCTGACATGCATTATTTTGAAAATAATTCCAATAACCCTCCAACATTTTCAAAATCAATGCAATTTGAAAATGTCTTGCACTGATTCAGAAATCTTATGCATAAACGAAGGTGTCTTTTGGACTTGAACCTTCACATAGTGAAAACACATCAAAGCTAGTCAATGTGGCATGGTAGGAAATCTTTGAACCATCGACCTTATTCGACTAACCAAACACATCTCACACAAAATCTTTCAATATCTCAAGTGTTCAAAAATGCTGACACGTGGATTGGTCTTGCATCTATATCCTAGATTTTCATGAGTTATTTAGTAACCAGCCAAGTTACATAGAGGACGGCACCATCCTCAACACTCATATATGTAGACGTTATCAGAAATGCGCCTTTAAAAGCATTCCAATGGAAACTCTGCTATAAGTATATTAAATGCTTAAAAAACCTTATCATTCCCAGTTCATACAGGAATCAAGCACTTTAATATGGGGTGCATATAATAAATATTATAGTGCTTGCAATCACAACATATGATACACTTTGCTCATTGAACCCAAGATCTTGATGTTTCAAGTGTTGGGTTGAGTTTCCATCATTGGTGATGTTTTGTTTTAAATGATGGCTTCAGCCTCATCCCCTTTGATGTTTTAGTAACTAAATCCCTTATAAGGCCTTTTGTAAGGGGTTCTGCCTAGATTTTGACATGATCTGACAAAATCAATGGTGATCACACTATCAGTGAGCAATTGTCTCACGTAACTATGTCTAAGACCAATATGTCTAGACTTGTCATTGTACATTTGGCTATATGCTTTGGACAGAGTTGCCTGACTATCACAATGTATAGATATAGGCGACATTGGTTTTGGCCACAAAGGAATTTCCATCAATAAATTCCTTAACCACTCTGCTTCTTTGCTACATGATGCCAATGCAATAAATTCAGCAATCATAATGGAATCAGCTATACAAGTTTGCTTTATAGAACCCCAAGAAATGGCTCCTCCACCAAGTGAAAAAATCCACGTACCTGTGGATGCATGGTCATTTTTATTAGTGAGCCAACTGGCATCAGTGAATCCTTCCAAAACTGAAGGATAACCAGAATAATATATACCATAATCCATTGTATATTTTAAATATTTCAGTATCCTATGTACTGTTTGCTAATGTAATTGACTAGGATTACTGGTATATCTACTTAAGTTTCCTATAGCAAACGTAATATCAGGCTCGATACATGTCATGGCATACATAAGACAACCTATGAAACGAGCGTACTCTAATTGAGATACAGCTCTTCCAGTGTTTAGATAAAACATCACAGTTTAATCAAATTGTGTAGAAACTGGCTTGCAATCAAAATGATTGAATTTCTTCAATATTTTTTCAATGTAATATAATTGGGTTAGAACTATGCAATTATCCATACAAACAATTTTTATACCCAAAATCACATCAGCAAACCCCATATCTTTCATGTCAAAATTTGATGACAATAATGATTTAGTGAGTTCGCTCTCACTGTCGATTCTAGATATTAACATGTCATCCACATAAAGACATATAATTACTCATTTGTTTCCATTGAATCTGTTGTGCACACATTTGTTAGATTCATGAATTCGGAAACCGTTTGAAACAATGACTTTATTAAATTTTTCATGTCATTGCTTCGGAGCCTGTTTAAGACTATACAAAGATTTGACAAGTTTCCAAACTTTATGTTCTTGTCCAGGCATTACAAACCCTTCATTCTGTTCCATGTAAATTTCCTCATCTAATTCTCCATTAAGGAAAGTCGTCTTTGTATCCATTTGATGTATTTCAAGACGATAAATTGATGCTAATGCAATCAAAGTTCGGATAGTAGCAATCCTTGCAACTGGTGCATAAATATCAAAATAATCAAGGCATTTTTTTAGTAAAGCCTTTTGCTACTAATCTTGTCTTGAACTTGTAAATAGTTCAATCAACCTTCATTTTCTTTTTGAAGATCTGTTGACGGTGATTTTTGGATCGAATTACGTGGATCACGCGTCACACAAAATATGTCGAACTAACAATTAAATAAGAAATTATAAATAACAAACAGATCAAACAGCAAAGATTTTACGTGGTAAAACCTCAAAGTGAGGAAACGTCCACGGTTGCCAGACGGCAAGATAGAAATCCACTATAAATAAATTTGATTACACACTTAGCCTTCCTTGATCGCTCTCATAAACTAATAATTAATTAACCCCTTCTTGGATGTTCTCAGGGGTTATTTATACATGCATAATCCTTAATTCTCGGAGTACAATAAGGAAAAAAAAAAGGTGATACAGGTTTAATAAACTTCTGACTTATCGGAGTTGTTTACATCTTGTATAAATTGAATGACTTACATTTGCTTCTTGATTGAGACTCTGCTACTTATAAGGTGGTTTGTTTCCTTATCAGAATATGCTTCGAGATGTCTTATTTGAGTTGAACTCTTTATCTGCGTATTTGAGTCGTGATTGTGTTGAATTCCGAATTCTAAGTATATCAGGTCATCTGAGGACATCTTTACGCTGTACACTTGTTGCTTAACCAATCATCTACCAGACCCGACCAAATCTCGCTCACCCCCGACCAGGGATTCATTCTCGATCGAACTGTTATACCCGATGAATCTATTTACCTTGGTCGGGATTTCCTAACTCGACCATCT
This sequence comes from Dipteronia sinensis, assembly GCA_033220585.1. Lineage (NCBI taxonomy): Eukaryota > Viridiplantae > Streptophyta > Magnoliopsida > Sapindales > Sapindaceae > Dipteronia > Dipteronia sinensis. Next base: position 16,745,177 of record CM065637.1, read on the forward strand.
AGGTGATTTTGATCAATCGTGTGGGGTTGTTTACTGATCTTTTTAGGTTGGCTGATTTTAACTCTTCTTTGTTGACACATCACTTATTGTTCCCGCAATTCATGTTGTTTATGCTGACGTGTTATCTTTCCAAATTATACCAATAACAATACCCCCTTAAACATTCAAGGCGAGCATCTCACTAAACGAAGATAGGTCGCTCGGCGAGACATGTTTAATCTTATGAGCATTTTGTCACATACTCATTAATGCCAAACGGCTATCTTTTGATTTCAGCCACAAACGTTTGATTTGCCTATATGACTTGACGCGACTGACGCAATTGACGGCGGTGGTTTAAATTTCAAACGGCGCGTGATCTTTGGGATTCGCATACTAACCACCACTCTCATGTGACGTCATCCTTGCCTATATATATTTTCAAAATCCTTCTACCGTCCCTCTCACACGATTTGACCTCTCAATTAATACGACTTCATTGTCTTCTAAATTTTTCATTCTGCTTCAAAGGTTTTGCTCACAACTTTTCGATTTCAAATCAGATCTTCGTCTTACGTTAATCACCAGGTATGGATTCTGCCACTCGTCATCGTTATGTAGAACTCTTGATGCATTATATTGAGATAGGCGATAAAGAGAATATTACCAGGGTTGAATCTATCTTAGGGGGATTTTTTCAAGATTCTCTCGTCCGGTTCGACCCACAGTTCTTAATGTCGATTATTCCATGGCTCTCCCTGAATTTCAGCCCTCTTCTTTTGATTCTAATATTATTAACTCTACTGTTTCTTCTCCAAATACATGCTCAGATATGTCAAAGGCAACTAGATCCGGTCGGGGAAGCAGGCCAAGTTCAAAAGATTCACCACCAATGGATCTGAAAATCCCATCTCAACTGTTGAAGATGGAAGAAGTTCCCAAACGACGTCGATCTTCATTGCTTAAATTTTTCACTGATCACCCCAGAAGTAAACTTGGTAGAAGCATCTGAGTTGGCAAAATATGCAGATCATTTTGACATCCCTCGATCAGTTGAACTTTGTTTGAGCGACCAACATGTAATATGGAACCCTCCCCGGGGTGCAGTAGCCATTTATGGGGCAATGCTTAAATCCCGGGTTACATTACCTCTTCAACCCTTCATTGCTCGGTTCTTGGCTGAAGTTGGGATTGCTCCTGCTCAGCTTTCCCCAAATTCTTACCGAGTGCTAATGAGCCTATGACATCTCTGGAAAAAGATCGGTGCTAAATACCCCCAGACGCCACAGGAGATTCGAAACTTCTACACCATGAATCGATCAGATAACGGGGGTACCTTCTATCTTCAATCTGGCTCGATCAACCACTGGATCCCTGAAGGATATAAGCAAAAGCCAACCCCCTTTCCAGTAAGGATCATAAAAGTTTCATCTCTGGGTTCCCTACTTCCAATAACTATTGGAAAAATACTTGGTTTTTTATTCGGGGAGACAGGGGCGAATCAGTGGTTGCTGATCCTCGACAAGAGTTATCCAGGAATAGTGTCTCTAGGCATTTCTGTAATCCTGAACAATGGAATAAAACGGCTGCTTGGCTGAACGAAGATCAGATCAGAAATGTCATTAAAGCAGCTCAGACATCCTGGGAAACCAGGGATCGGCGTACATTGTTCGTTGAGAAAGACCTTCTAAATCTGGGGTTGTTTCCCCTAATTTCGAGTCGGCGCAAACGCTGTAAGTTTTATCTTTTTCGATTTTGTTATTTAAATCGAATTGTGTTTGTTTTGACCTTTTACCTCTTTCTTTTTTCCTTAAAAAGTATTCAAGGTGGATATTGTTGCGGGCGAGCAGGCTAAAAAGATAAAAAATCTTGACAAGGTTAGTCGCGCGGAGTCTTCTGCACAACTAGCTCAGAGAATTGCTAATCCTCAGCAAGTTATGGTGGAACATCAATATGAGCCTGACCCCAATGTGTCTACGAAAGCTTCTGATCGGGAAGCAGTGAAAAAATCTGCCGATCCAGTTGGTGAACAAAAGAGGTCTTCCAAAGGCTCGAAAAGAAAAATCACCAAAGAGAAAGTTGGTCGCTGCTTAACTAAGCTTTCTGAAAAATCTCTCATTAGCAAAGTGGCCAAAACCACGGCGGGTTCTTCTGCTCCTGCTGCTGCCCGTAAAATGAAGGAAATTGACTTGGCAGAGAAGTTAGAAACCCATCATACTGGAATCAAACCGGTCATTATTGAAGGAGATGATGAGGATCAAGACTCACTAAGTGATCTGATCCGCCGAGAGCACCGATCAAAGAAAGGAAATGATCGGGCACCGGCTCCCTCTGCCAGTCTGTTGTCTGACTGACCACCAGTAGATAATCAAGCTTCTTCTGATCCTTTGGCCCATCGTGTTGACAAGGCGCCGATCAAATTCTTGATCACACGGCAGATAATCTTCACTGACTCAGATTCCGACGGGGAAGAAGTTGGACTTGAGAAGGAATAAACTGGTCTTCCCTCTTCTGATCATGCACCTGATGTTATCGAGGCTTCTCTCACAGGTGGAAATGAGGCATATTCACCCAAATCTATTGATCAAGGGCGGACCGCAGCTACTTCCCCAACGGTTGCTGCTGAATCTACTCCAGTTCCCAATTCAGCCCAAACTGATCGTCAATATCAAGGCTCGAAAACTGCGAACCCTACTGACGCAGTTGTAGGGAAAATCGGTTCAAAAAATGCGACGGAAGCGTGAAATAGGGTTTGATATATTTCAAAAAAAATTCCTTTAAAAGAAAGAACCTTAACCCTAGATTAATTGACATATAATTAAAAGTATCGTACATTTTTCTCGTGACGATTGAACTAGCGTCGAATTGAATCCGCAAAATCTTCCAATCCAATCACGAATTTGAATCACCCAGGAGTGTGGGCTCCCTTTCTTTAATTGTATACCTAAGGATGAAACAAACAAAATCTTCTTCTTTGTTTGTCACAATAATCCTCCAAAAGAAAACCCAAGAACGTTCGGTCACTTGTGAATTATCAATCTATTTGATTGAAACTATCGTGATCCTGATTCGATTTTGTATACAAAATCCTTTTTGATGTAAGGGATACTATTGTACTATCGAAAACAAAAACGTTCCCTTTTTCTCTTCTCTTTTGGCCGAATTCAATACACTCCTCTCTTGAGTTGGAAGTTTTTTTTTTATTATTCAAAAGCAAGAGAATAAAAAATTCTTTCTCTAAAAAAAACCTTTTTTTTTCTTCCTATAAAATTAATTCCGAATTTAATAATATATATAGGTATACAAATCCTTTCCTAAAGAGAATTTACTTGGTGGTCAAGAATCATATCTCTAGGTGGATTTACTTGGTGACAAAGAATCCTTTTTCAAAAAAGATTTCTTTTCCACACCAAGACTCCTAATCCAACTCAAATAGTGTATTTATTCAATAATCAATTATTGAATATAATTAAATTGTGACTAAATCAAAAAAAAAACTTCCTAATAGAAATCAAATACTTCCTAATTTGACTAGATAAATAAATTCATATTATTTATCTACTTATCAAATATAGTATTTGATACTTATCATATTACCAACAATAATATGACTCTAGGAGACCATCTTCTACTAGGAAAAAGATTTTGGCTTTTAATTAAATAAATCAATAATTAATTAATTTCCATTTAATTAAATAATAAAATAAAAACAATATATAAGACTAATACATAGTCCCTTGCCGCCCATGCCAATATATAAGGGCCAATATTGTTTTTCTATTTTATTAAATCCATTGGACCTTAATAAAAAGTCCACATGTGAACTAGACCCATTCTTACTAAAAGAAACAAGTCCACATGCCTTAATACAATTCTAGATGGACCCATAAATTGATGCGGTAGAATATATCAAGTGATCCATGCAAGTTCGTGTGAATTGGGGATCTTGGCGGGCTATCTAAATTTAAGCTCCAATAGACATAACCTAATCACAATAAACAAATGATTCACTTAGGTTAAATCTATTAATTTTAGTTCATTCCACTAAAGAACTAAAATTGAACTCTTAAATAAAGATAGAATAAGTTAATATTGCTCATTCTTACCCTAGACAATCTTAATGGAGATAGTGTATCATCGTGAAGAATACCAGTAATCGCCAAGAGCTCATAGACCGCCTATAGCTCTCCAAGTTACCATATTTACCCATATGACCAAATTTTGAACTTGGATATTTTGACTTGTCCAGAAGCCATATTTCAATAGACACTATTGAAAACTTAACGTTAAGATTTAATATCCAATACCTCAAAACATTCATATAATGATATTCTACTATCATTTATTAAATAGAGCCACGATGTCCATATCTATAAATGAAGTCCTCTATCGATTAACAAATGAATACCACCAATCTATCGAGAATAGACTATGCTATATAATCATACTCATTGATAGCTCAAATGATAACACTTGTAACCATAAGTCTATCATTTATCTCAGGATTGAGATAGACTCTCCGATTGTCTTCAAGTGAAGACTTTTATCCATTAACGGTTCTGGATAAAGTATTTCACTATGATCTTATTCAATGCACCCAGTGCACTAGATTTGTTTGCCCAAAGACACCACACTTTGATGATTTTAGACTCATCATAACACATTTGATCCCACTCAAATGCTAGCAAAAGAATCTACAACTTTAACAAGATAAAGGCGCCCAACCTTAATCTTAAGTTGTGAATATTATTCAAGACTAACTAAAGAATTGTGTCTACCTCATACATATCCAAATGTACGAACAATTTTTCTTTTCTCATAGTTTTTTGACTTTATGATTATTTACTTTTGACAATAATAATAATTAAACTATAAATGCTATAAGATTTGTTAAACTAGAAATCACTTTATTAATATGAAAAGATTGTCAAATACATTATTACACTCTTGCTATTGAGCATAATCCTAACAGCGGTCGGCATCCCAGACCCGGAGGAGATGTTGGTCGACCCTCTTGACATGTTAAAATCCATGTCGGCTGGAAGAGGGTATGTCGGTGAAGGTTATTTGTCTGATTTCAGGAGCGCCAGTGATACGGATCGAGTCAGTGCCATCTATAACAATGGTGTTTATGTATGTATTCTTTACTTGGTATCTTTTATTCCTTATCTATCTAAGTTATAATGCCCTGACTTTCTTCGTTTAATAGGTCGTGGAGGAGATGTCCAGAGCTATGATAACTCAAAGGAAATGGGCCATTGAAATCTCTCGGCTGAAAAAGGAGCTTGAAAGGGGAAAGAAAGCGATCGGTTCTGCCTCGGCTAACGAATTGAAACTTAAGGAGTCTTATGAAGAGAAGTTGAGGCATCTTGACCTGACTGAAACTGCTTTGAAAGAAGTTGTGACTGTCGTTGAGACCCGAGCCAGTACTGCTTCAGATAATCTCTCTGAATTTACTAAGAAAAATATTCAATTTGAAGCAGATTTAGTTGAAACTAGGCGGATGTGTGCTGAGTTGGAGCAACTGGTCGTCTCGTCCGAACAGGCAGTTCTTGATCAAGAAGCTGAAGCTCAGATTGCTAAATAAACTTTAGCAGCTTTTCAACAATCTATGCTTCAAGCTCAACTGGGTTCTGAGGTGGCTAAGCTTCGATACGAAAGATTGGCTGAAGACCTAAATCAACAAAAGATCAGCATAGAAGTTCTTTCTCAAGAGGCTAGATTAGCCTTTGAGATTCAGAGCGTCGATCGCTATAAGAAGTCGCCTACTTTTAAGGCGGTTATGTTAAGGGAGTTTGAACGTGGCATCACCACTGCTCGGGTATTCTTCGGGGGTAAGGAGAGGTCTACTGAAGAGGCTCGCCGTAAATGGGATCGATCGATCAAAAAGCATAAGGCTGAGTCTCTTAGTGCAATAAAGAATCAAAGGATGAGGTGGAGAGCCTATTGTAAGTCTATTGGGAAAGAACCTCATAAGATGCATCTAGGACTTCCCTACAAAACTTCCCTGGTAGTTTTTCATGCGGTCGAGGAAAATGGAGCAACATCTAAGGGTATCGATGCTGGACCTTTACCCGAGACCGACTATTCTTCTTTTATGGTTGAAGATCCCGAAGATGACATATGCTGGCCAGATTTTGGGGATCTGACCAAGGGTTATGAAGAGGAAAGCAAAAGCCCTGGCACCTCGAGACCTGGCAGTACTTCAAGACCTTCAGATGCTTGATGACTTATTTTCTTTTTTTATCATACGTTTTGTAAACTCTTCGTAGCATTGTATGAACAATTGATTTATTCATTTAATGATACCGATCTGAAATTTACTTATATGATGTTCTTTATTTCGATCAATTTTCTTTGCTAGTTGCCACTTCTAGGTTAGTTGTTTTTATAACCAATTGTGACTGAACTGATCGAATTTGATTGATTGTTAACCCGACCAGCTATATCATATGGCTGACCGAACTTGGTTAAAATCATTTTTGACTTGTCTGGTTGTCCTTTTGGTCGCTTGCTGAAATTCAGTTATTTGTTCAAGTGGTGTTCGTTTGATGGACCATTTGCATAGTATCTAGTTTATAGACTCTTGTCTTTTATCTGGTAACTAAGTCACTGGGACGTCTCCCAGTAGTCTGTTACTCAAGATTCGCTGGCGCGAGGTTTTTCAAGATCTCATCGTCCCAACTTATCTTAGAAAACTATCTTTATTAACTGGCGTTCGGATGCGAGATCTTGATTAACTCACCCAACTTTTTGCGCATTCCATCAGATATCTGATCTCCTGAATGCGCTTTAACAGTGCTTCTGATGCAGCCAGTTAGTTTCGGTGAACATGCATTGCTTTTGCGACATATGCTTTTGGTTCCATCACTGAACCCTCCGAGAGCCTATTTTAAGTTCGTCGGGATTTGATTTTATTAACGAAAGCAATACTAGAACACCTTTCTTGAACCAAGTTTCTGTCGAAGGACTTTTTGATTGATTTCTTTAAAAACTATAAAGAGAAACATATGATTAGGCATGAGTAAGATCTATATCTACTCGAAAAATCTAAAAATTCTGAAAAGAAAATAGCAAAAGAAAAATGAGAAAACTGCTTAAGAGTATAATATCTTCAGATATTGAGCGTTGCATGGTCTGGGTAACTCTCCTCCTTCTGATCAGACAAGGCGATATGCTCAATGCCCAGCTGATCTGACCACCTGGTAAGGCCCTTCCCATTTATCTGATAATGATCTGGCCGACTTATCCCTTGTGTTCGGAGATACCCTTCTAAGAACCAGATCTCCGAGTTGGAATTTTCTGATCCGGACGTGCGAGTTGTAATATCTTGCAGTTCTTTGTTGGTAGGCCATATTTCTTACCCTCGCAATGTCCCTTTTTTTCTTCCAACTCATCTAGGCTCTGTTCTAAGATCATTATATTGGAGTCGGGCTGATATAGCTGAACTCTAGGGGAGGTATGGGTTATTTCGACCGGGATGACGGCTTCAGTTTCGAACGCTAGGGAGTAAGGTGTTTCTCATGTTGCAGTCCTTTCAGTTGCTCGGTATGCCCAAAGTACTTCATGCAACTTGTCTGCCCAATTTCCTTTCTTTTCGTAGAGCTTGGCTTTCAAGGTGTGCTTGATGATCTTACTGATGGCTTCGGTCTGGCCATTGGTCTGAGGATGAGTTGGTGTGGCATAATAATTCTTTATGTGGTACTTTCGGCATATCTCCCTGAAATTATCACTATCGAATTGGCTCCCATTGTTAGTGACAATTGTATCCGGAATCCCGAATCGATAGATAATGTTCTTCTTTACAAAGCTAGTAGTATTAGCCTCGGTTATGTGTACAAGTGCCTCCACTTCTGCCCATTTTGTGAAATAATCAACCGCCACAATAGCATGCTTGGCACCTCCTTTAGTTTTTGTCAGCATGAGGCCGATCAGATCTAATCCCCACATTGCAAATGGCCAGGATGAGGTTAGATTCTTCAAAGTTTCAGGTGGTTGCCTAATATCGTTTGCAATTCTTTGACAAGTACCGCATTTCTCAGCCACCAATTTAGCATCCTGAAATAGGGTTGGCCAATAAAAGCCATGTCTAAGGGTTTTATGGGCCAAAATTTTACCCCAGTGTGGTTCCACACACACCACTGTGTATGCTGGCCAATATCTTATCTCCTTCTTCTTGGCTAACACATCTTTGTAGGGTCTTCGAAAATCCCCTTCTATAAAGTTCATTGCCTATTATTGAGTACCTAGCGGCCCTGTATCTGACTCTTTTTGCTTCAACTACATCTTCTGGGAGTGTGTCATCATATAGGTACTCAATGATCAGAGTGGCCCAAGTGACTGACCCCTTCTCCACCGTTTCTACTATCAGATTTTCTTTTTTCTTGATGCTAGGCTTATCAAGATGAGCCACTGGAATCATTTTGGAACAGATACCAGTGGTTGCTGATGCCAGTTTTGATAGTGCGTCAGCTTTGTCATTCTTCTCTCTCGGGATCTGATTGATTCTATGACTCTTGAATCTCCCCATAAGTATCTTGGCTATCTTTAAGTATGCCACCATGTTAAGATCTTTTGCTTGGTATTCATCTAGGATTTGGTTGACCACGACTTATGAATCACTGAATATTTCTACTTCGTCTGCTCCCAATGCTGTGCATATTCGGAGTCCAGCCAACAGCTCCTCATACTCGGCCATGTTATTGGTAGCTCTAAAGTCAAATCGCAGGGTGCATTCCACCTGATCATTTCCTGGGGTTGATATCACTATACCTGCCCCGCTGCCATACGTGTTTGACAAACCATCAATGTGCAGCTTCCAATTGAAGACTTTTCTTTCTTTTTCTTCTAGAATCCTGATCACTTCACTGTGTGGCTCAGTGAACTCAGTAATCAGGTCTGCCACCGCCTGGCCTTTTATTGCGGCCCTTGGTAAGTAAGTAATATCAAACTCGCTAAGCTCCACCACCTATTTTGTAAGTCTTCCTGATACCTCTGGCTTGGATAAAATCTATTTTAACGGACAATCTGTATAGACCTCAATTTTGTGAGTCTGAAAATAAGGTCTAAGTTTTCTTACTGCCGTTACAAGTGCAAGTGTCATCTGTTCGGCTGCCAAGTATCTTGTTTCAGCTGGTAGCAGAGCCTTGCTAGTATAATATACTAGTTTCTGCACCCCTTCATCTAATCTGACGAGTACCGATCATGTGGCTACGGTTGTGACCGACAGATATAAGTACAGAATTTCTCCTTCCAGAGGCTTTGAGAGGATCGGAGCCTTGCTTAGGTATTCTTTGATTTTCTGAAATGCTTGTTCACACTCCCCATGCCATTCTACACCCTTTTCCTTTTCTTATTGCTTTGAAGAATGGCAAACATCTATCGGTTGACTTGCTAATGAACCGATTTAACGATGCTAAACATCATGTCAATCTTTGGATGTCTTTTAGGGTTACTGGGGACCTCATCTCTTCTAGGGCTCTTATTTTTTCAGGATTCGCTTCGATCCCCCTTTGGTGCACTTGAAAACTGAGGAACTTTCCCGATGGTACCCCAAAGACACACTTGTTCGGGTTGAGTTTCATCTCGTATCTTCTTAATACTTGGAATGTTTCTTTCAGATCTACAGGGTGTTTACTTGTTATGATACTTTTGGTTAACATGTCTTCTATGTAGACTTCCATGTTTCTGCCGATCTGTCAGGTAAACATCTTGTTTACCAATCTTTGGTAAGTCTCCCCAGTATTTTTGAGACCAAAAGGCATCACTTTGTAGCAATAAAGCCCTTGATCAGTTATAAAAGTAGTTTTTTCTTCATCTGGGCTGAACATCCTGATCTGATTGTACCCTGAATATGCATCCATGAAGCTCAATAGCTCATGGCCCGCAGTTGCATCGACCAACTGATCTATTCGGGGGAAATGGAAACTATCTTTTAGGCATGCTTTGTTCAAATCTGTGAAGTCTACACACATCCTTCATTGCACATTCTTCTTTTTTACGAGAACTACATTGGCGACCCATTCGAGATACTGAACTTCCCTGATTGATCTTACTGCCAATAATTTTTGAACTTCTTCTTTAATCGCTTGGCTCCTTTCAGGGTTAAATCTTCATCTTTTTCTGTATCACTGGTCTGTGCTTGGGATCAACTGTCAGAGCATGGGAAATTATCTTGGCATCGATTCCTGGCATGTCCTCGTGTTTCCAATCGAACACATCCATGTACTCTTTCAATAGATTGATCAGTTGACCATGTCCTTGTTCGGTTAGTTGTGCTCCCAACTTAACCGTTTGTCCAGGGTTTCTGTCGTCCACTATAACTTCTACAGTCGGCTCTTCTTCCCGGCTTCCTTCACCTTTTTCACATGATTCTCTTGGATCTAAGTCAAACTGAGTTGGCGTTTCAGCCATCTCCTCTCCTTCATCATCTTTTGAGCTCTTTCTTTGTTCGGCGAAGTCTATCTATATTACTTTCGGCTCGGCTCTTTCTCTATAGATTGCCAGGTTAGCTTTTCTTGCCCACTCTTGGGACCATTTCAATACTCCGACTCTGGCCTCTGTTGGGAACTTAACGGTTATGGCGTAAGTTGCTGTAACTGCCTTTGTTTTGTTTAAGAATGGTCTACCTAATAAAGCATTATATGGCCAATTCTCAGTGTCAACAACCACGAAGTCAAGCAACACTACTTTTTGACATGGAAAATTTCCTATTTCGACTAGCAACTTGACTGTTCCTAACGACCTCACTTCGGGGACCCTCTGAAAGGAATTGCTAATGGTTGCAAATCTTTTCTTTGGAGCCCTAACTGATCAAATACCCCGGCACTCATAATATCTGCCGAGCTCCAATTGTCGACCAGCACTCTTCTCACTTCCCGGTGACCAATGCGATATGAAACATCAATTGCATCGTTCGGTTTAACTTCCAATCCATGAGCATCAACCTCGGAGAAAATGATCGGGTCCCAACCTTGCTTGAGCTTCTTCTGGTCGGGACCTTTTAAGTTCAATTCCAAGTTTCTTTGGCCGTCTATCGATTCACGGACTTCAGACATTCTTTCCCTGTTACTTTTTCCCGTGCACGGTCCGCCAAAAATAGTGTTGATAACCCCGGCGTCTAAACTTCCCCTTGGACTCTCTTTCCTATTCTGGTCGGGTTTTAGGGGATCGTTCGGCCGATCATCATTTCCTCTGAGCACTACATCTTTCATGTGTCCTTCTTTAATCAACTTTTCAATATAGTCCCTCAGCTTGTAGCATTTAGAAGTTTCATTGCCATTTTCACGGTGGAAACGACAATACTTTGAGGTGTCCCTTTGGGCAAAGTTGGATTGTTTTGGCGGCTTCTTATATAGGTTCTTGTCCTCGATAACATTCAAGATTTCTTCTTGTTTTGGGGCCAAGGGAGTATAATTGGTATACTGCCGTTTGAAAGTTCTGTTGTTTTTCTGATCATCTACCTTGCTACCCTCTTTATTCTTCCCAAATTTATTCTTTTGATCGACCTTGGGATTTCCTTTCGAACCATTAACTGGTCGACCGCCATGTATCAGCTCCCCTCCATGGGCTATTTTCTCTTCTTCAGCCATCGCGTATCCTCCTACATAGTCCACCAAATTCGCGTAGGTAATTGGGCCATTTTGTCTTAAACTCAGTGATAATTGGTTGTGCTGCAAACTATTGATAAATGCAACAACTACCGCATCATCGTTAGGGTCTTGCACCTCTGAAACTTCCTGTGAAAACCGGGTGAGGTAATCTTTTAACTTTTCATCTTTCCTTTGTCTCAAACTTGAGAGAACGGATATCAACTTCCTGCGCTGGATGTTCCCCATGAACTGCCTAGCAAAAGCTTGTATCAGTTCCTCGAAATTTCTTATCGATCCGCTCGCAAGGCCACCAACACCCCTGATCTCCTAGTGTTTGAGGGAACATTCTGCATAAGAATGCATCATCGTAATCGTATTGCGCCATCGCGCTCTGATATCTTATAACATGCTCTTAGGGGTCGGTGTTGGCTTTGAACTGCTCTACATGCGGCATTCTGAATTTCTCTAAAAAATGGGCTTGCCTTATGGTGATATTGAATGGACTGCCGGAATTCCCAATCACTAGGTTGCCCCGGCTCTATCTCTGTTCCAGCGCCTCTATCCTTCTTAATAAAACCTCTCGCTCTCCCTCCGACTCACCACAGTCAGTGAATTTTTGGCTGATAGTCAGGCCATAGGGATCCCTTGGAGTTCGCCGCGTGACCTGGGTGTCACAAATATTATATTTTGGACAGGGGGTCATCTCTCTACGCCTCCTAAGGGGAGCGTCCTCATCAAATGAAACTGATTGGGATCTCCTCTCATTACTACCATATCTATTATCTTGATCGTGATTCGTTCCTCGCCTATTCTCTCTTCTTACATCATCATGAATGTTGGGTTCCTTTCGCCCTCTGTCATTCTGGCCCCTACTTTCTTTAAAATTATGGTAATATTGGCAATCATCTCACCTTTGGGACCGTTCCCTCTTTTCGCGGCGATCTGACATATCTCTACCAATCTTCAGTGGAGCATCTAGGGTTGGAACGACTATCTCAGACCGTACCATTGGGTCTCAAGCCATCACCGGTGTAGATAATTGGAATGGCGACGTTAAATTAGCAGTAGCAGTAATATTGATCCCATGTTTAGCAGCGTCTTCAATAACTCTCCGCGGGGACTCTTGAACTTGCTAAAAAGCATCGGGAGAGATACAAGAAAGATGTCTTGAGAAGATACCGCATCTTGGCCAACGGAAGGTGGAGTTCTGGAGGGTAAATCTCCTTCAACATTGCCGGTTTCATAATGGGATTGACTCTCGTCTCTATTAATAGCCATATGTCTGTTATATAAGCTCTCGGAGGTTCACACACCCCCTCCTTCTAGCGCCAATTGTTGACGGTGATTTTTGGATCAAACTACGTGGATCACACGTCACACAAAATATGTCAAACTAACAATTAAATAAGAAATTATAAATAAAAAACAGATCAAACAGCAAAGATTTTACGTGGTAAAACCTCAAAGTGAGGAAACGTCCACGGTTGCCAGACGGCGAGATAGAAACCCATTATAAATAAATTTGATTACACACCCAGCCTTCCTTGATCGCTCTCATAAACTAATAATTAATTAACCCCTTCTTGGATGTTCTCAAGGGTTATTTATACATGCATAATCCTTAATTCTTAGAGTACAATAAGGAAAAAAAAAGGTGATACAGGTTTTATAAACTTCTGACTTATCGGAGTTGTTTACATCTTGTATAAATTGAATGACTTACATTTGCTACTTGATTGAGACTCTGCTACTTATAAGGTGGTTTGTTTCCTTATCGAAATATGCTTCGAGATATCTTATTTTAGTTGAACTCTTTATCTGCGTATTTGAGTCGTGATTGTGTTGAATTTCAAATTCTAAGTATATCAGGTCATCTGAGGACATCTTTACGCTGTACACATGTTGCTTAACCAATCATCTACCAGACCCGACCAGATCTCGCTCACCCCCAACCAGGGATTCATTCCTGATCGAACTGCTATACCCGATGAATCTATTTACCTTGGTCGGGATTTCCTAACCCGACCATCTAGGTGATTTTGATCAATCGTGTGGGGTTGTTTACTGATCTTTTTAGGTTGGCTGATTTTAACTCTTCTTTGTTGACACGTCACTTGTTGTTCCCGCAATTCACGTTGTTTATGCTGACGTGTTATCTTTCCAAATTATATCAATAACAAGATCCATTTACAACCAATTGTTTAAGACCCAGGTGTTAGGTTAACCAATTTCCAAGTTTTATTTCTCATGATGGATTCCATTTCATCATTGATTGCCTCTTTCCAAAAGGAAACATCTTGTGACTTCATTGCTTCCTCAAAAGTGAGGAGATCTAATTCAATTGCTTGTGAAACCACATATTGTCCCACATAAGTGTCTATAGTTTCTTCAACTAGATGAACAATGAAGTCAGGGCCGAAGGATTTTTCTTTCCTTGCCATTTTGCTTCTCCGTATTTTAGAAGGATCATTCGTGGCAGTTCTTTTTGGCATTGCCAATGTCTCCACAGGTGTACCAGAATCTATATTCTTAGGTATAACAGTAAATCTATTTTCATAAAATATAGCATCTGTAGATTCTATGACAGTATTTATTTCAACAAAATTATTAGGTTTAATTACTAAAAATTTGTATGATTTACTGTGTTCTGCATAACCAACGAATATGCATTCTACACCATTTTCACCTAATTTCTTTATCTTAGGTTCTAGTACTCTAGCTATAGCTCGACAACCCCAAACTCTAAGATAAGAAAGGTTAGGTTTTCTTTTCTTCCAAAGTTCATATGAGATAGTTTTTGTTTTCTTATTAGGTACTCCATTTAAAATTTAACATACAATCAATAAGGCTTCACCCCAAAAACATTTACTTAAACCTGAATTAGAAAGCATTGCATTAACCATTTCGGTTAATGTCCTATTCTTTCTTTCCGCTACCCTATTCTGTTGTGGTGTGTATGCAGTAGATGTTTCATGCACAATACCAACATTTTCACAAAAATCAGGAAATTGATATTCACCCCATTTATCACTTCTAAGAGTTTTAATCTTAGCATCACATGCATTCTCTACTTCAGTTTTATAAATTTTAAAATGATTTAAAACTTCATCTTTAGAATGCAATAAATATACATAGTAATACTTAGAGAAATCATCAATAAAAGTTACAAAGTACTTCTTTTCTCCTCTAGTAGTATTACTATGCATATCAACTTCACTTGCATTAAAGAAGATTTTCTATCAATTGTAGGAAATGGGGGTTTTGTGATCTTGGTTTTTGCACAAACTATACATATTTCATGCATATCATTTTTAAACTTTTGGAATCAAATCTAAATGAGACATATCTTGTAATCGTTTAGTATTAACATGACCTAAACGATTATGCCACAGAGATAAAATGCAGGAGTCAAGAATATAAGCAGAAGAACTTATTTTATTAATAACATTCAACTTGAACATTCCCTAATACAAGTACCATTTACCTACAAATACACTCCTTTTAGACAATACAAAGTTATCTGACTCAAATACAAGTTTGAAGTCATGTTTATTTAGAAGGCTTCCAGACACAAGGTTTTTTCCTAACTTCAGGAACATGATAGACATCTGTAAAAGTCAAAGTTTTCCCGGATGTAAATTCTATATGCACATTGTCTTTTCCTTTGATAGTAGCAGTGGAGGAATTACCCATGTAGAGTACATTTTCATCGTCTACTTTTTCATAAGTAGTGAAAAGGCTTCTATCTTTGCAAACATGTCTGGTTGCACCAGAATCTTGTTGGGGTTTATGCCCTAAAGCTTGTAATTTGTAAATGGAATGTTAACATAAATAAAATAATAGTTTAATTTATTCTTCTTATGTCACATATTGTGTATAACATGTGCATTTAACATCTAAGATTGTCGGATGTAACTTCAAACTGAGTATATGATTGTCATATACATATTGATTCATTTTAAAACGAACAATCTAAAGAGTCCGTAAATAGCAAATAAAGCTGGGTACTTTATTTGTGGTTAATCTACAGCTGCGGTCCATTTCGTAGTGTACGGTGATCCTATCTTGGATCATTCATATGGTGATATGAGAATGGAGGCATCTTGTATGATATGATCATATAGGACTTGGCCACGATCCATATGAATCTCCCAATAAGATCCGCTACATGATGAGATTCATATATATCAACAAATGATGACTATATGTGGGTGATCTTAATCCTGAGTGTCTTATCGACTCCTTCAGGTTAGATCGTGGTCTTTGATATATCATGGGTGAGGTCGGAGTTGCATTCCAGATCAATATGCTATGTATGTTGGGATCGCGGTTTGGTTTGTGGCTGGGAAGGTTTGTACACAATTGTGTAATCCACTCCTTCTTGCGAGAAGTAGATGGTAGTTCCCTTAAGGGTTGATTTGGGACTTGAACAATATGAGCGCTCTCCTAATTCCTTGAGGAATGTAGGATTTATTGTTCATTAGATAATCAATGGTACTTAATGGAAAGATATAATTAGAGGGGTATAACGGACATTATGACCCAGCTCTAATTATGAACTACTTGTGGAGGATTATACCATATGTAATAGCTATATCGATGGACACCGAAAGTTATTGGTTTATGTAAAAACATCTACAGTTGAGAGAATGCAGTTTCGGGTTTTTAGTGGAATAACACCAAAGTTAATAATTATGAAATATTAATTAAAGAGTTTAATTAATTATTTCTAAGGATTATTGGAGCTCAAAATATTGTGGGTTCATTAGATCCCCTTACTACCCCGATTGTTTTAGGTAACACAGTTAATTAATTGTGTAACGAAAGTGACACGTATTTATTCCGGAATTAATTGAATAATGAGATTATTTAATTAATGAATAATGGTGATTGAATAAATTAAATAATAATATTATTTAATTATGTTATTAATCACTAAATGGAGGGTGTTAATTGATATTTGATTTTTAATAAAATAAGATAATATGATTATTTTATTTTATTAAATTAAATATTTAATTTTGAATTTAAAGAGTTTGAGTTCAAATTAAAAACATAATGATTATCGTTAAAGATATCAGATATCTTAAAAGATTTAATTAATTAGTTTTATAAATATAAATATATATATATATATATATATATATATATATATATATATATGTATATGATAGATGTTTTTGGAAACTATAACACAACACTAAAAACATACGATCAAAAGAGTTTTGAACGTTCAGAGAAAAGAAAAAAAATTGTTTTTTTTTCTTCTTCTTCTCTTTGTATTCTCCTGTTGTTCCTAAATACTGTGACACGCCCACACACCGTTACCAATCCCGGGAGATAGCCAGAAAGATCAAGTGGTTCAAACCAGGAGCAGATCGTATTAAAGAGAAGGAGCCTCCTACGTAGGTATAAAGAAAATTGTTTCTTCTCTTCTCTGTTATGTTTTGATTTCGATTCCTTTTATTTTTTATTTCTATTCCGAAAAATAGATCATAGGGTTTACTGGTCGCAGTTTCAGTATTTCATTGAAATAATTTTTTCTTAAAAAAAGTTCTTCCGTTGCGAGAAAGGTAATCCGGAGTCCCTACAAATCTATCTACCAAGCAGTTGTATCCTCAACAGCATTGATCTCGGATATCATGGCCACAAATTTGAAGTATTTTCCTCTCTCTTTTTTTCTTGAGAATACGACAATCTTTCTTATAATGGCCAGGCTTGCCACAATTGTGGCACGAGCCTTCTACTTAGAATTTTGAATCTTCTTTGAATCAAACTTTCGCTTATTGCCCTTGGAGTGTGGAGAGTGCTGCTTAGCCTCTTTCCCTTCCTCTAACATATGAACCTTAGAGGATAAATTGGCTTGTTCAACAAAATTAATTATGTACTCCTCCTCTATGCGGAGGTGTTGACCCAACTCTTCAATAGTAACATCCTTTTTTTTTAAAGACTCTTTTTATAGTCCTTCCAATAGGGAGAGAGTTTATCAATGATAACAGAAACAATAATAGATTCATCCATATTCATTTTGTGTTGGCTAAACTGATTTAAAATGTATCTAATTTCATGAAATTGTTCAACCATATATCTTCTATCTGCAATTTTATAATCAAAAAATTTGGAGACCAAGAATTTCTTACTTGTAGCATCTTCTACCATATATTATGCATCGAGAGAGTCCCAAATTTCGTTTGCAGTAGCCACGCTGTGATATTGATCGAAAAGAGCATCGGACATTGCAATGCAAATATGACCTTTGCAGATATAATCATCTTGCGCCCACTTGCGACGCTGACGGATCTGGGCCATGGTTTCATCATCATGTTCGACCGGCTTGGTGTTGTCAGTACATACACCACATTCAATGTTGACTGGAGAAAATGCAACTTCTTTTAACAACGAATGAAATTGCCACCATCAAAACGGTCTAATTTCACAAAGTTCACTGCGAACTCTCGTAGAGAATTTGTAGGTACCATTGTAGTAGCAAAAAATAATGTCTTAAGATTGTTAGAAAAAATGTGTCAGAAAAACAAAAATGTGTACATTTATCTCAATGTTCGCTGTGATTGTTAACTTGTGTAGAACAAAACTTGTTGACAATTGAAAAATACAGTGTTAAATAGTGGGTTTCAAGACACGTTATAAATGTCGCTAACCTTAAGACACTATTTGTCCCTACCATTTGAGTGATGCACAGAGTTGAGCAAATATGCCTATAGGATACAATAAAGCCTATTTGTTTAATATCGTTGTGCACAAACGACTTAAACCACGAAAGCCTTTGATGTCAAACCAACCAAGAAAACAATATTATGTTACTGCAGTTTAACAAAATATTGGTATTTATGTAAGAAAGAAACGAGAAATTTGTTATATAGGAAAATGTGAAAATGAGGGAGGAGAGAGTAGTAACAGAAATGTAATGTTCTTGTTAGGTTTCAAAGAATCAATTGAAACCCTAACACTTCCTGTATTTATCAAACTCCTGCAAGATCCACTCACAGATAATACAAGAAATATACAAAAGCAGTAACAACATATACAAGATTCAATTATCCTTAAAACTGATACACGAAATATTCTGTCTTATACCAGTTATCTGCAAATATAACTATTAGCATAATACAATAACAGAATCTTAGAAGAATTCTAACAAGAATCTGTGTATCAACTTAAAAGGAAACCGAAGAATAAACTTGAACAAAAGTTAAAAAACAAATAACAGAAATCAAAAGAACACCAGAATTTATCGTGGTTCAGATCGAAAGATCCTACATCCACGTTGAGCTTGCACACAGAGAAGCTCTTTCTACTATATGAGAGTCTTTACAACACTAGAGTTACACCATCAGGACCAGAAACAACACAGAATTGCTCTATTGTTCCAGATCCGTCACCACTACGAATCAGGAACCCTAATCCCTCTTTACAAACCACAATCTCAGAAATATCACTCTCATCTATTACACAATGAGTATACAACTCTTTAATCACTCTTAACTCTCACAAATAACACCTGAGATTACAATAAGAATCACTCAAGAACACTGGATTCACCAGAAAAGAAAAGAGAAAGACTTTTCTGTTGAGAGAGAAAACAACTCGTGAGAAAAAAGAAAAAAATCTCAAAAAACCTAAAATGAATTCTAATCTTCTCTCTCCTCATCTCTTTCTTTATATACTCCACCATCTGACTCAGCGAGGCAATCTGTATCAGCCAATCAATCCTTGCCATTTTAGCACGAAATCTGGCTCACTTATCTTATCTGTTTGCATCAGATAAGTTTGCTCAAAACGCCACCGTATTTGACTGAAGAGAATTTGGGCCTGATCAAGCTATTGATCTGGATCAAAAACTGATTGGGCTTACTTTGAATCAATTCTATATTCTGTTGGGCCGACTTGTAACTCTTGTTGGACTAATTCTCAACAGTTCTGTATTTCTGTTGTGTGTCAAAATGAATGAAATGAGTGACAATTTATAATATGTTTTGCACCCTTTTATACCGGTTACAACCTTTTATCAATGTTTGCATCATTTCATCAACAAATGCAACCTTTCATAAATGGCTGCAATCTTTAAACAATGCAACCTTTCATTTTGACTTTTCATTTTGAATTAAAAGTCAAATCTTTTATCAAATATCACACATCTTGATCATTTCATTTGATCAAATTTACAACTCACACAAACATTATTTTGAAAATAATTCCAACAATCCCTTGCAGCAATTTCCCGTCACAGCTATCAATTTGATTGCATTGTGTCAGTCACAGCAATTCTGATGGCTTTGCTCAATTTGCAGATAGCATCCAATCTAGATTGTAGTTTTAGATCAACCCAAAAGCTACGGCCAGTTACACACTCTTGGTTTAGGTTGTTGGTTCAATCCCTATTAAAAACATTTAATTTTTTAATTAGAGGTCAAATGTTTTCAGGGGTTGATTTGCTATTATAGAGAATAGAGGGACTATTTTATTTATGGGCAAAGCTCAGGGGGTAATTGATAATTTCATATAAGGGTATTTTCGTCATTCCCTTTTGGTCAACAAAAAGTCAACATCTTACAGGGGATGTTTGTGCAATAAATGGAAAGGTTGCATATGAGTGCAATTTTATCTAAATTTAGGGGATGTTTGTGCAATTAAGCCAAAAATATATTATTTCAATTTGATAAAAAAAAACCCTGAAAATCAAAGCTCATAAATTGAAAAGGGAAAAAATTCAAAAAAGAAAGAAAGAAAGAAAGAAAAATAGCAATAATAAATTCCTTTTAAATATATGAGTTTATTTTAAATATGAGTTATTTATAATTTAAAATAAGCTCAGATATTTAAAACGAATTTAAAAAAAATTACGGCTTTGATTTTCTGGATTTTTTGTATTTCCTTTTGTTTTCTTATTATTATTATTATTTTCATAAATCTATTTTTGTATATTATTATTAAATATAAGTATATTTTAAGTGTTATATATATATATGAGTTAATTTTAAATTATACAAACAGATTTAAATTATTTTAAACAAATTATATAACTATATATATATACATTTAAATCAACATACCTTTAACAATGAGTTGAAATAGCTCAGCTGGTTAGAGTATGTGGTTTTTATCCACAAGGTCAAGGGTTCTGTCCATGATGGATGTATTTTAATTTTTTAATTAACGGTCAAAAGCTTTTTGGATAGAAAAATTGACAGAAGGGGTAAAATGACTAATAGTTTGAGTTTCAGGGGGTTGACTGACCATTATTGAAACTAGAGAGACCAGTTTATCTAATATGGTAACCTCAGGAGGGAAATGATAATTTCCCTTTATTTAGTTGAGCCAGTTGCAATAAAGTACCTTGACATTTGACATAAATGCACCAAAATGTCAATTAGCAATAATTACACATTGCCCTTGACGGTTTTGACCAATGTTAAAATTAATGGTAATCTGAAAGTTTAAGGACAAAATGGTCTTTAAATGTAAAAAAATAGAAAGGTAATTTCACTAAAGTCCCTACTTTTTGGTGAAATGTCACATATTTAAACGTCTTTATTATATTAGCAACTTAAGTCCCTTATTTTTTTCAAAATGCATCACTTTAGTCTATTTGACCAAAATATTAATGGTCAACTCTAACTATAAATATAAACGTACAATTTTACCCTTTTCAAAATGATTTATTGAGTTTCAAAAATAAATAATATTAAAATAGTTTATAAAAATAAATAAACAACAAAAGTATATTTTCTAAAAAAAAAATTTAATGAATTATGGAAAATATAAAGTTCAATAAATAATAAATTGAAAATGTTTTCATAAATTTAAAAAACAAAAAAATAGGAAAGTATTTCAAAAAATAAAAAGAAATTAAAAAAAAAGTAAATGGATCTCCACCATTGGATCGATCCAAATCCAACGATGTAGATCCATTTACTTAAAAAAACTTTCTTTTTATTTTTTGAAATATTTTTTTAAATACTTTCAATTTATTATTTATTTTAACTTTATATTTTCTATAATTTATTAGTTTTTTTTCTTTTTTTAATTAGTTTTTTTCTTTTTTAGATAATAAATTTTTATTGTTTATTTATTTTTTAAATTCAATAAATCAGAGTAAAATTATACTTTATATAGTTAGTTAGAATACTTTATATAGTTAGTTAGAATTGACCATTAGCATGTTGGTCAAATTGTCTAGAGTGATGTATTTTTTAAAATCAATGGACTTAAGTTACTAAAATAACAAAGATGTTAAAATATGTGACATTTCACTAAAAAACAGGGACTTTAGTAAAATTAAACAAAATTAAAAGAATGAAGAATGTTAATGCGAAACTATTTGCTAGTTAAACAAGGCCCTTCTCTACCCACTGATTTGGCTAAGAATCTGAATCTATTTGCTAGTGAAGTAGACACTTGGTTCTTCAAATCCTCGGAAAATGGTATAGCCCTTTGCCATTTGGCGCAATGTATGCTGACAATAGCCTAGCCTATCAAACCCTTTCTTTATATTTTTAATATTAGTGTTTAAAGTAGAAAGTTTTAATTTCCATTACAAGTTTGGAAGGTAAATTGTTGCCTTCTTTAGTTTGAGTTGTTGAATCTCTAGGATTCTCTTTTGGCTACTCTAACGAGAGATCATGTATCCCGTCTTTCATTTTACGATTATTTGTCAGATAACCACATTCTGGTCTATAACCACATTCTGGTCTTCTGGTAGACCATCTATCTTGCAGCCATTGGCATCTAAACTGCTTATAGTCTAAAAGACACCCAGTTTTATGCCTTTTTATGCTTTATTTCTCTATCTGGTTCTAACTTTTCTATTAACTTGTATGTTGTTTCTTGAAAGCATCAGTTAGATGAGATGCTAAAACGCTCATTTGAACCATCACTCTCCGCTTGAAATATTACAACTAGCTGTATTGAGTCCTCCCCTTGAAAAGGTCTTCCTCCAGATGCAAGTACTAATGTACTATCATCAAGTCATCCCATAACCATTTAAAAAAGGATGATTATTATATATGATAAAACAAAATTAATCCCAGGCTGCCCTAAATAGAATGCATTGTAAATATCACACTAACAAAATTAGTCATGACAGTGACCAAAAGACACCATATATTAGGCAGAAAATACACTGGATCAAACAAGTTTTTTCCAAACAAAATTAAACATAAAATGTAGCCATCACTTTGCAGTTACCATAAGACGACCTCTAAAGCAGCACCCCCATGCCTTAACTCTGTAAAGATAGAACAAAACAAAAAAAATGATCAGTAAACCAATTTGATCAGTAACCAAATTGATCAAGATGCAGAGTCAAAATAGTAATTATCAAGATGTGGGAAAAAAGCATTAACCAATTTAATCAGTTAACCCAACAATTTTGAGTTTGAAATAGAATAAATAAGAGTAGAAAAAATTGACAAACTTAGCTTTACTTACAGATCTTGTTGAACGCTACAATGTCGCAGCTCTGGACGTACTCGTTAATTGGTTCAACCGTAAGATGATCTTCAATTAAGGTGTCAACAGACACCAAATCATCCACAATGGTAAGCATTATTGTCAATTTCTTAATACCATATCCAACAGGTACAAGTTTGGCTGTGACATCAAAAATTGATTTTCAGAATTAAACACTATAGCTAGAAACTACTGTATAACTTGAGAAAACAGAAACAGAAACTATTGAAAGTGTTTGCATAAAATGTAATCACTTGGAATCCCAGTACCTAAGTAAGAACGCACAAACACTACACTATCTAACAGAAATAAATCTATGTGATCTTGCATTTCTGTTTACTAAAATGTCGGCCAAATCTGTTTTTAAAGTATCGTTTCAGTCTGAAACAAGTCCCATGAAAAATTGTTTCCATTGGAAAAAACATGCTAAAAAAAATGTACTTGGAAGTACTAAACAAAAATAGAACATACATGCTCCCCATAGCAACCCTTCCATCTGAACACTTCTTACTGCCTCCTCAAGCTTTTTCATGTCAGTTTCATCATCCCATGGCTTCACATCCATCAGAACAGAAGACTTTCCAGCTGCACATGAATAAAAGCACATTCAGATCATACATTGATTAAAGGGCACATAAAAAGTCAGTTATGTTAATCAATAAACTACTCACATTCCTTCTTTTTTGTAGATGCCTTGATGGAAGCTGCACGTTCTTCAGCAGCCTTCTTTTCCTCTTCTGTTTCTTCTCCAAACAGATCCACATCGTCATCGTCATCGTCCTCAGCAGTAGCAGCCTGAAAATCAAAAACCAATAACCAAGTTTCAAAAACCGAGAGCAAAGAAGACAATATAACAATGAGTTTATAGATAAAAACTGAACCCGTGATCTGCAAAGTTGAAATTTATAGCAAAAGCTCCACCAGGAACATGTGAAAAAGCTTGCAAATTCTCCCATAATTACAATTTAGTAACATATTACAAAACATACAGAAAGTCACATGCACATGAGCACAAATTACTACTTGCCTTTGAGTCAACTGGAGGAGTTGCAACTGCCTCTGCAGTGATAGGAGCAGATCCTTCCAAAACAACACCAGACCCTTCTGCAGAAACACCACTGAAATAGAAAAACTATGAAATTAGTGAAACAAATTCACAAGATTAGAGAATCATTACAGTTTTAAAAGTAAGAACATAGATGCATGAAAAAACTTGAAAAAATCATCACATATAAAAATGATAAATTTATAGCACGACAACAACAAATAAGAAAGGAACTTACGAAATCCTTAGAAGGGCATCGATATGGCTGTACCACCGAGACACATTCACATAATCAGATGATGGTGATTTTGAAAGAGCTGCATACACAGTCAAATCATCCTTCGAAGCTTGGTACCTGATAAGAACAAATCAACAGTGGCATTAAAAACAATCACACAAAAATATAAGTACCCGATTTCATCACCACAGAAACTTATCATGATTCTCCATTCCACACACTATCTAAGCAGCAGAACAAAACGTACCCGGTGATGTAACTACGGGTAAGAAGGTATTCATCAAGTTTCTTCAAACCAGCAGCCGAGTTGACATCATAAAACGCCACTGCCATTGTTAATGATGTGTATGATTCCTTTAGTGGTGTACAATAAACAGAAACAGAACGTAAGCGCCAATTTCCTATCAATTGATGTCTTTAACAAACTGAAAATTAAACTAAATTCAGATTGCGGAATATCATAGGATATGTATGTGTTTATATATACATAAACAGAGATACTTAATTTTACATCGCATCAAATCGTGCCTTTTTTTAAACCGAAAAACAAAAAATCTAGATCCAAAATATCAATTACACGACGACGTTCAAAAACTGGAGAAGCAACTCAAAAACAAAAAGCGTATAAATAGAGAACAACAACCAAACTACAGATATAAAAATCAAAAACAATATTTGTGTAGATTGAAGATAGAATAGATCTGACACTTACCCCGTTGAGAGAGAGGTGATGCTGCTCTGTGAGAAGTACGAGTGGTGATGTTAGTGGCGAGGTTTAGGGTTAAGGTTTGGGATCACTTACCTGAATTTTTTCCTGACCTATCATAGGATTGTGACACGTGGTAAATGAAAAACTGAAGGCTGAGATTTTGTAGCTTTTCTTTCTTTCTCTAATGGGCTAAACACTGTCGTTTTGAAAGAAAAAAAAAACACAAAAACAACATACATTGACTTTGAAAACACAATCCGAAACAACACACTTCACCTACATTTCCCTTTTCTATTTGTTACTCTCGTTGAAGTCAGAATCACAAAAAAGGAAAAAAAAAAAACAAACAAACAATGTGTTGTGCCTCATTTTACATCTACCGTAAATGAAGATACCGACATGATCCCGAAGGTAGGTACCATCCGAATTGGACTACCGTCGAGAAGATCCAACCACTGGCGAGTCGTCCTTAAGAGAACATGTCATCCAATACATCTCTCGGATGTCCCCGACGGAACGTCATGTCTCTGACACCTCGCCAGAAACATCTGTCAAGCTCTAACCAATCAAAAGTTGTCAGGGAATCACTTGTGTCAGAGATCAAACCTATATAAACCATACCACTTGTAAAGAAAAAAGACTTTTGGAAAAAATTAGAACTTTGGAGACAATCAATCGGGAGTCAAGGATCATCCACTGACTCATATTCTTTGTAATTGATATTCGATCATATTATATTAGGCCGGTATAATCATTGTGCCAAGCATTTAATTGGAGGCTCATTTTTGTCTCCAACAACTGGCGCTAGAATAGTGGCTGTTTCCAGCACCTTCGCAACAAGAATGAACCCGAATTCGGGAGGGCAGTGCCCTAACCTCCACCTGGGATTCCATCCCCCCCTCCCCCTCCCCCTCCCCCTCCCCTCTGGAGATCAAGAGCCAAACGTAACCCCGCAGGGACCACAATACCACTCAGGCCCTATCCCAACACACGAGCCACATCACCTCTCTCATCATACCCCTATGCACCCCCGGTCCGACAACCCAGCAGACACTACAAAACCCCAGCTACGGATACTATCCCTATCAAATGCAGCACCTGCCTCCGGGATACCAGCCCGGATTCCACGCACCTCCATAGTACTACCCGTCGGGGCTCCATAACCCTTACTTCCCACCAGGACCTCCGCCGATATACGCCTCATAGCAAACTCAGCAGTTTTTCCCGCATATGGACGACCCAGTGATACAATGAATTATTAGCAAACTAGATACTTTAGCATAAAACGTGACCATGGTGGTTAATGTGGTCGATTGAGGGGGACGCCAAGGAGACTCCGACGAAGTTAACTCTCGTACGGAGGGAGAGAATGTGGGCAATCCCCCTACAGGAATAAGAAGGAACCATCAGCATACGGTGCAGTTCGTCTGGCGAATCCTGGGGAGCGCATGAATCAGCAACAGCTGCAGAGGGTAGTAGGGACCACCCGCAACAGAGAAGAACGCGATGGTAATGTCCGAGAGGAATTACCTCGAAGGACAAGATACTGACATAAGCAGAGAGGTAGGCCTGATTATCTTAACTTTAATACTGAGTGAAACATCATGGCCAACACTGAAGCTTTTCGCGTCCTTCAAGACCAGCTTGCGGAAATACAAGCTTTCACCCAGGGACTCCAGTAGGGGCATCTGAGCTAGTCGCTCTCCAAGAATGGACATTCCTCATATCTTGAACTCATGGAGAGGGCGGAGAAGTATACCACCGCTGAAGACATCAGCCACTCCAAGGTATTGTCAACTCCTATGAAAACGGGCGGACCATCAAAAAGGTGGCCCAAACCAAATAAAGATAAGGGAAAAGAGCCACAAGCCCCCAAACAGGTGAACACAGGATCCATAGGCCGATGGGCAAGGTTCCCGAGAAGCAAGTTCGATCGTTACACCCCCTTGAAACATACCGTCAATAAAGTGTTTGAGATCGTGTCCCGGGGAAACCTACTCTGATGGCCAGCACCATTACAATCAACCCCCGAGAACAGGAACTGGAAGGTCCACTGCAAGTTCCACAAAGACCATGGGCATGAAACCAAGAACTGCCGAAACTTGAAAGAGCAAATAAAGGAATTTATCCAATAGGAAAGCTCTAAGATTTCACTGACCCCGAAAACTCGAGTGTCGTTACGATAAAGACAGGCGGTCCCCAAAACAACAGATCCCATAACGCCGCTCCGAGTTTAGATGACGACGAGCCCATCCACTTCATCCTCACTGAATCCATCACGGAGGACCCCGCTGTTGGGAAATAAACACGCGGCAGAAGCGAAAAATTGGGTGTGTATATTTTATAAATCTTCCTTTTAAAAGAAAGAACTTTAACCCTTGATTAATTAACATATAGTAAAAGTACCGTACCTTACCTTTTTCACGTGACGATTGATTTTGCATCGATTTGAATATGTTTGCTTCGAATTGAATCCGTAAGATCTTCCAATCCAATCACGAACGTGAATCACCTAGGAGTGTGGACTCCATTTTCTTTGAATTGTAAATCTGAGGATGGAAAACACAAACCTTTTTTCTTTTGTTAGTCACAATAATCCTCTTAGAGAAAATAAAGAACGTTTGATTACTTTTGAATTCTTAATCTTTTTAATCAATAACTCGTGTGAACCTTAATTCGATCTTGTGCATAAAGTCTTTTGATGTAAAAGCTTCTAGTGCACTATCGAAAATAAAACGCTCATTATTCTTCTTCTCTTTGGCCGAATTCTACACCCATTTCTTGAGTTGGAAGTTTTTATTTTTATTTTTTTATTCAAAAGCAAGAGAATAAAAATTTTCTAAACAAAAAAAAAACTTCTTTTTTGAACTACCATTATTAATTCCGAATTTGATAATATATATATAAGTGATGGTCTAATCCTCACTCAAGTGGGATTTCTACATTGTAGTCAAATCCTCACACAAGTAGGATTACTTTTTCACCAAGTCTCCTATTAACTTTGAGTTTTAACCATATTCCAACTCATGAGTGTATTATCCGATAATAAATTATTGAATATAATATTGTGACTATATCAAAAACTTTCTAATTTGATTAGAGAAATAAAATATTTTTATTTATCTACTTATCAAATATAGTCTTTGATACTTATCATACTACCAAAAATAGTATGACACTAGGAATCATTCTCCTAGTTAGAAAAATATTTTGACTTTTAATCAAACAATTAATTAATTAATTTCCATTTGATTAATAAAATAAAATAAAATAATATATTAGACTAATTAATTTAGCCTTGCCGCTCAAGTAAATACTTGTGCAATATATTATTTTTCTATTTTATTAAATCCATTGGACTGTAATAAAAAGTCCACATGTGAACTAGATCTATTCTTACTATAAAAGAAATAAGTCCACATGCCTTAAATTTAATACATTAATATAATCTAGCAGCCCATTTAATTAAAATGTGCAAATTATATTCTTAATGTATTAATGGAATGCTAAACGCACCCCATTAGGGCCGCCCAAAGATTCCTACATCCTTGGCCGCCCATTCCAGGCTTTTGAAGAGTTACCGCTTGTCTTGACCACACATGACCACACATCTCCAAAACTTTTGTATTCCGAAATCCAAAAACAACTCTAGATGGACCCAGAAATTGGTCCGGTAGAAAATATCAAGTGATCCATGCAAGTTTGTGTGGATTGAGGATCTTGGCGGGCTATCTAATTTAAACTTCAATAGACATAACTTAATCACAATCAACAAATGATTTACTTAGATCCGATCTATTAATTTCAGCTCATTCCACTAAATAGCTAAAATTGAACTCTTAAATAAAAATGGAATAAGATAATATTCTCATTCGTACCCTAGACAATCTTAATGGAGATAGTGTATCCTCGTGAAGAATATCAGTAATCGTCAAGACCTCATAGACCGCATATAGCTCTCTTAGTTACCATATTTACTCATATGACCACATTTTGAACTTTGATATTTTGACTTGTCTAGAAGCCATGTTTTAATAGACACTACTGAAAATTTAACGTTAAGATTTAATATCCAATACCTCAAAATATCCATATGATGATATTCTATTCACATTTAATAAATAGAGCTACGATGTCCATATCTATAAATGAAATCCTCTATCGATTAACAAATGAATACCACTAAACTATCGAGGATAGACAGATAACACTTGTAACCATAAGTCCATCATTTATCTCAGGATTGAAATAGACTCTCTGATTGTCCTCATGTGAAAACTTTTTATTCATTGACGGTTTTGGATAAAGTATTTCACTGTGATCCTATTCAATGCACCTAGTGCACTAGATTATTTTGCCCGAAGACACTACACTTTGATGATTTTAGACTCATCATAACACATTTGATCCCACTCAAATGCTAGCAAAAGAATCTACAACTTTAACAAGGTAAATGCGCCCAACCTGTATCTTAAGTTGTGAACATTGTTCAAGACTAACTTAAGAATCGTGTCTACCTCATACATATCCAGATGTACGAACAATTCTTCATTTCTCATAGTCTTTTGACCTTATGATTATTTACTTTTGACAATTATAATAATTAAACTATAAATGCTATAAGATTGTTAAACTAGAAATCACTTTATTGATATGAAAAAGATTGTCAAATACATCATTACACTCTTGCTATTGAGCATAATCCTAACACTTGCCTCGACATCTACTAGAAAAGTGCCAGTTGCTATATGTCTGACATCAGGACCAGAAGACCCCCCAAATGATTGGGACCCCATCGTTTTCACGGCATCTGACTCACAGGGTATCAAATACACACACTGCGACGCCTTTATCATTTCGGTGAAGATAGGCAACTGGACGGTGAAAAGAACTCTCATTGACCATGGCTCTTCCTTAGACATCATTCACTAGGATCCATTACAGAAACTCGGGTATACTCAACAACAGTTACAAACCTCCAGATACTGCATCAGAGGAATAGAAGGGCACAGAACAATACCAATCGGACAAATTGACCTTCCAGTCCGTTTCAGTGTCCGCCACTAGATTCGGACTGTGTGGGTGAGTTTACAGGTCGTCGACATACCATTCCCATTCAACATCTTAATCGGAAGACCTACTCTCTACACCCTCAGAGCAACCACCAGTGTGTATTCCCTACGAATGAAATTCCCAACCGACAATGGATCGGGGGACGCAAGAGCGGACTGAGAAGAATACAAGAGATGTATCCAAATCTGATCAAACACGGTGCTTACAATTGGAAACTATGTGGCGACCCCCAACAACTGACGGATGGATGGGAAGGTCAGGAGACCAAAGAAGAAACAAATCAGAGACATAGCCGAAGCTCAGGAATCCGAAAGCTCACCCTCCGACGGGGTGCACATCGTCAGCATGGATCCATGTGAAATCGGAGCCCGGCCAACTAGGGAAGGTGACGGAACCCCTAATTAAGATCATCCTCCGTGCTAAAGAGCCCGAGAAGACGGTTTTAATCTGTGCCAATTTATCCCCCAGGGTGAAGGGGTAAATAACTCTTCTCATTTGAGAATTTTTCGACATATTCGCACTGAACCACACCGACATGCCATGTATTGAACCTTCAATCATCACACATTCCCTCAATTTAGACCCCGCTTTCAAACCAGTTTCACAAAAAAAAAGATCACTCAACGTCAAGAGATGTGAAGCGATAGCCACTGAGATAGATAAATTGCTAAAAGCCGGTTTCATCAGAAACCTCGATTACAATGAGTGGCAATCGAATGTAGTCATAGTGAAAAAGAAAGATGAGAGGTGGAGATTATGCGCCGACTTCATAGATATGAAGAAGCATGCCCCAAGGACAGCTTCCCCCTTTCGAGGATTGATCAACTGGTAGATGCCACTTCCAGACACGAACTCCTTAATTTTATGGACGAGTTCTCCGGATACAACCAAATCTGGATGAACGAATTGGACGAGGGCAAGACCGCATTCATCACCGATCGCTAAGTGTACTGCTACCGAGTGATGCCTTTCGGATTAAAGAACGCTGGAGCGACCTACCAAAGACTAGTCAACCAGATATTTGCTCAGCAAATCGGAAGGACTATGGAAGTGTATGTAGATGATATGCTCACCAAATCGGTGACCTCCGGGGATCACACTCAGGATCTAAGGCAAACATTCCTCTTTTAAGAATGTATCGAATGCGATTGAACCCCTCTAAATATGCCTTCAGGGTTTCCTCCAGAAAGTTTCTCAGATCTGTTGTTCATCAACTAGGAATAGAGGCAAACCCTGATAAAATCTGAGCAGTGATAGACCTCTATCCCCCCAAGAGAACCAATGATATTCAGAAGTTAAACGGCATGATCGTCGCCATCTCTCGATTCATATCAAAACTGACGGATCGTTGCCTCCCGTTCTTTAAGGCCCTCAGAAGAAAAAGGTGACTTCTGCTGGACTCCCGAATATCAGACGACCTTTAAGGATTTAAAGACTTACCTGCAAAAGGCACCGATGCTAGCCAAACCAACATCCGGCGAACCCTTATACCTCTATTTGGCAACATCTGAAGCCACAGTTAGCTCGGTCTTGATCAAGAACGAAGGATCCACCTAGAAAGCAGTGTACTACGTCAGCAAGAGTATGATCGACCCCGAAACAAGATATCCAGAGATTGAAAAATTGACTATCAGCCTTATTGTTGCGTCTAGAAAGCTAAGACCTTATTTTCACTCGCATCCTATCATCGTCCTAACAAACCAACCTATGAAGCAAGTTCTTCAGAAGCCTGAGAACCGCAGGAAGGCTAATCAAGTAGGCTATGGAACTCAGCCAATTCGACATACAGTTCAGGCCTCGAACGTCAATTAAAGGTCAGGATGTAGCTGACTTCATCACGGAACATACTGAGCCGAAAGTGTTGAATCTGCAGACATAACCAATACCAAAATGGGAAATGTTTGTTGATAGGTCTTCTAACAGACACGGGAGTGGAGCAGGCATAATCATCAGAACCCCGGATGGGAGCATAGTCCAGATGACCCTCTGATTCAACTTCAAAGCTACAAATAATGTTACGCAATATGAGGCCATCACCACCGGACTAAAAATCATCCTTAACATGAGAGCCGAACATGTCACAGTCTACAGTGACTCCCAATTAGTTGTTAACCAGATGAACGAGGACTACCAGGCTAAAGATACCAAATGATCAGATACCTGAAGCAAGTTAAGAAATTGATGGTTAAATTCATCAGATGCGATCTCGTCCGAATATATAAGGATTAACACTCTCAGGCTGATGCCCTAGCCAAACTTGCTTCAACCACTGATATGAAGTTGCCCCGAACAGTGACAGTATTTTGTTTACCTCAATCAAGCATCGATGAAGAGCATCAATCCAATGTCCTAGTCCCTGAGACTGAGAGCGGAGCGGAGAACTGGATGACCCATTTCATGAGCTATCTCCAGGATGGTACCCTTCCCTTAGAAAGGAATGCCTAGCAAAGAATAAGGAGGCAAGCTCCCTGTTATCTCATCATCAACGGAGTCTTATAGCTTTGGGGATTCTCTTTGCCCTACCTTAGATGCGTATCCCCACCGCAGACAGATCTCATCTTGAAAGAAGTACACGGAGGGATATCTGCTAGTCACTCTGCCGATAAAAACATTGGCCACCGGATAACAAAACAGGGATACTACTGGACGACTCTCTTCAAAGACTCAAAAGAGCACGCCAAGTCTTGTAATCGATGCCAAAAGACAGCCCCAATTCCTCACATTCCCCCCGAGCCACTAACACCAATAGCATCCTCATAGCCATTCTCAAGATTCGGGGTTAACATCATTCACTATAGTCGCAATCTACTACTTCACTAAGTGGGTCGAAGCGGAGGCTCTACAACGCATCACCGAGGCCAACACCACCAATTTCATCAAACATTCCATCATTTTCAGATTCTACTTGCCAAATGCCATTGTGGCCGATCACGGCACCCAATTCGACAACGCTAACCTACGAAAGCTTTGTTCAGGGTTTCACATCGACCTAAGGTTTGCCTCACCATCACACCCTCAAAGCAATGGACCGGTGGAATCGGTCAACAAAGTCATCAAAAACCTCCTTAAAAGAAAACTTCAACTTAGAATATGAGCATAGGTCGATAAGCTTCCGGAAGTCTTGTGGGCTATACACACCACTATACATTCGACCACAGGAGAAACCATATACTCCCTTTTGTTTGGATCAGAAGCTATCATACCCACCGAAACGAATGTCCCAATCAGAAGAGTAACATATTATAACCCCGGGGATAACGAAGAAGAGCTTCGATAGTCCCTGTATGAATTAGAAGAACGAAGGGACATGGCAAGGATATGAACCGCTCATCATCAACAGCAGGTGGCCAAGTATTACGATACCAGGATTCGGACCTAAAGATTCAGCTCGGGAGACATAGTCCTCAAGAAGGTGATTCCCAGCACTAGAAAGCCTGCCTCAGGTAGTCTAGGGGATGGGTCAAGACTCCAAGATATGCACCAAAAGTGCAAAACAACAAGACCTCTCAAGCGATGGCAAGATATATCTCCCAGGATCAAGACCCCGAGATGTGCACCAAGAGTGCAAAACAACAAGACCTTTCAAACAGAGGTAAGATTTATCTCTGAAGGTCAAGACCCCGAGATATGCACTAAGAGTGCAAAAACAATAAGACCTCCCAAACGGAGGCAAGATATATCTCTGAGGGCCAAGACCACGAAATTTGCACCAAGAGTGCAAAACAACATGACCTCTCAATCGGAGGCAAGATATATCTCCGAAGGTCAAGACCCCGAGATACGCACCAAGAGTGCAAAACAACAAGGCCTCTTAAGCGGAGGCAAAATATATCTCTGAAGGTCAAGACCCTGAGATATGCACTAAGAGTGCAAAACAACAAGACCTCTCAAGCGGAGGCAAGATATATCTCTAAGGGTTAAGTCTTCGAGATATGCACCAAGAGTGCAACACAAAGGCAAGATATATCTCCGACGGTCAAGACCCAGAGATATGCACCAAGAGTGCAAAACGAAGGCCTTTCAAGCGGAGGCAAGATAAATGTCAAAGAGATAAGACAACTGTTAGGATTATGCTCAATAGCAAGAGTGTAATATTGTAATTGACAATCTTTTCATATTAATAAAGTGTTTTCTAATTCTTACAAATGCTTATAGCATTTATTATTATAATTGTCAAGGTAAATAATCATAAGGTCAAAAGACTATGAGAAATGAAGAATTGTTCATACATCCGGATATGTGTGAGGTAGACACAATTCTTTAGTTAGTCTTGAATAACGTTCACAATTTAAGTTAAAGGTTAGGCACCTCTATCTTGATAAAGTTGTAGAATTCTTTTACTAGCATTTGAGTGGGATCAAATGAGTTATGATGAGTCTAAAATCATCGAAAGGTTTTCGAGTAAAAGAATCTAGTGCACTGGGTGCATTGAACAGAATCACAATGAAATACTTTATCTAGAGCCGTCACTAGATATAAGTCTTTTCATTATTAGGACAATCGGAGAGTCGATCTTAATCCTGAGATAAATGATGGACTTATGGTTGCAAGTGTTATCATTTGAGCTATCAATGAGTACGATTATATAGCATAGTCTATCCTCGATAGTTTGGTGGTATTCATTTGTTAATCGATAGAGGACTTCATTTATAGATATGGATATCGTGGCTCCATTTATTAAATGAGAGTATAATATCATCATATGGATGTTTTGAGGTATTGGATATTAAATCTCAACGTTGAGTTTTCAATAATAATCATTGAAGACATGGCTTCTGGACAAGTCAAAATATCCAAGTTTAAAATGTGGTCATATGAGGAAATATGGTAACTTGGAGAGCTATAGGCGGTCTATGAGCTCTAGGCGGTCTATGAGCTCTTGGCGATTACTGATATTATTCACGAGGATACACCATCTCATATAAGATTGTCTAGGGTATGAATGAGAAACATCTCCTTATTCTATCTTTATTTAAGAGTTCAATTTTAGCTATTTAGTGGAATGAGTTAAATTTGATAGATCGAACCTACGTGAATCATTTGTTGATTGTGATTAGATTATGTCTATTGAAGCTTAAATTTAGATAGCCCGCCAAGATCCACAATCTACACGTACTTGTATGGATCACTTGATATATTCTACCGGACCAATTTATGGGTCCATCTAGAATTGCATTTAATATATTAAGAATATAATATGTCTATTATTTATTTAATGGGCTGCTCTATTATATTAATATATTAAAAGGAGACATGTGGGCTTGTTTCTTTTAGTAAGAATAAGTCTGGTTCACATGTGAGCTTTTATTTAAAGTCTAATGGATTAAATAAAATAAGAAAAATAATATTAGGCCCATATATATATATGGTGTGGGCGGCAAGGCTAATAAAATAACACAAGATAGTATTTTATTTTATTGTTTTGATTAAATGGAAATTAATTAATAGTTCAAATCAAAATCTTTTCCTGATCAGTAAATAAAATACTATGTGTTGGATTAAGGTTAGAATTCTTTTAAGTGATAGGAGTCCTAATGTGGTAAGGATTAAGTTCACATACACTCCATACCACACAAAGAATTCGGCCACCCTAGTCCTATAAGGGTTAGGATTCTTAAATTGATAGAAATTAGGGAAAAACACAATTCCTTTTCAAGTAAGGAAATTGGCCAACCCTAGATTTCCTACACAAAGAATTCCGTCAACCCTATTTTGAGAAGGAGAAATTTCAGTCACCTTATAAATATAAGGTGATAAATTTCGGCCACAAAAGAAGCTTGAGTGAGAGAGATTTTTGTTTGCTTTGAAAAATAAAAATCTTACTCAATACACATAGAATTTCGGCCAAGAGAGAAAAAGAAAAATAAGTTCTCATTCGATAGTGCACTTGCAAGTTTTTAACATCAAAAGGTTTTGTGTACACTTTCGATTTAGGGTTACGCGAGTTCCAATCATATCGACTGTGAATTCAAAAGTGACCGGAACTATTTTTCTAGGCTCTTGGTGTTTTGGGATTGAAGATCAGGATCAGAAGTTCCATACATCCATTCTCAGGTAAGCAATTCAAAGAAAAAAAGGGAGACCACGCTCCTAAGTGATTCACGTACGTGCTAGGATTGAAGATCTTGCGGATTACCATCGACGTAATTCAATCGGATCACGCGACAAGAGGTATTTAACTCGAACCGTATATTTGTGTTTAATTAATTAAAGGGTTAAGGATTCAAATCTTTAGAAAAATTTTAAACTATACGAAAATCTACTTTTCGCCTTCCGCTGCAGTTTTAGTTAATTTTTCCCTACAACAACGACACAACGTAATAACCGAAATAAATGAATTTGAATTTAAAATTTAGTAATGAAAATGCAGCATGAGAATAAGCCTCTGAAACATTTATATTCAATAATATCTGAATCATTACACGGTGTTATGATCAGAAAAAGAAAACCTTCTCAAGGGAACAAACTCCCGAAGAATCACAAGTTTCGAGCATTCATACTTAAAAAAAAACAACAACAACAAAAGAAATATAAAATAAGCTATCCTTGAACAACAGCCTTTCCCTTTCCCGCTGTATCCTCAACATCTCCGATAAACCTCTCATCATCATCTGAAACCTCCATAGGTTCCTCATCCTAGAGGGATACCTCAGCAAAGGTCAATGAGATGTCTTCCACCAGATCCTGAGCTGGCCTCTCCCTTGACTCGACCACCTTCTGGATCTCCAAGTTGAACTAGGTAAAGTCGAACCCAGGGTAGGCTCGGAGAAGCATCTCATTCAACTCCTCCACTGCGCGGTTGAAGGTCTCCGACTGAGAATTGTAGAATTAATCGAAAGCAAGAAACAAATCAACTGCATTATCTCCGAGACATTCTTTCATTCCCCTAATGGTCTGATTTCGCGGATTTAACACGGCCACGGTAGTCACAAAGCTTAACATGTTTCTCTCTACACTCTTTTTTCACCTTCTGATATACAACAGACATCTCTCCCACTCGAATCTTCTGAGACTCACTAACTCTCAAGGCCGTCTGGAGCTTGCCATCGACCTCATCCTTGGCAGTCTTCAACGCCTCGTACCTCTCCCTCTTGGCCTCGAATTTTTTCTCCATCTCTAGGAGATTTCCTATAGCTTGACCAGCGAGATATAAGAGATCATTAGTACCCAAAGCAATTGACTTATTCATTTGACTTACCAAATAAAACACCCTTACCTACCAGAGGGTGCCTTGGGATTGTCGTATCTGGTCAACATTCGACATTTTCCCTGAAATAACTGGTCTCCTTGCTCCTTAACATATCCTTCCCATACGAGCACATGAACTGGTCATCCATGTCGAGAGTGATGGGACTCCCCCGAGGATCAAAGGTCCGAGCCGGAGGCTCCACGTAATAATTGGGGGAAATCCTCGGATCACACGTGTACAGTTCGGGATGCGTATCCTTATCGAAATCCACATCCATCAAAGGCATATGCCCTCTCAGTCTGAGCGGAGACCTGAGCAGCGACCTGACCAACAAGGGGAATAACGGTCGGAGGAAAAGTCTCTAGCTCCGATACTATGACGGATCCTGAAGTCTCAGCGGTACGAGGTCTTTTCTGTACCTGGTCAGTATCAGATGATATTGTCCTCTTTATCAGAGATGAACGAACGGGGATCCGACGCTTCTTCTTCCGGGACTCCATATCATAACCCCGATCAGCCATCCTCTTCTTCGCACTCGCAGTAAGTTTTCTTATATCAAAGAAATACAACATATGAGACGGAGGGTCAAAACGAAAGGAATATCCACACCTCCGAATAGACGAAGATAGGAAATTCTCTTACTCTTCTTCACTAAGTTCTTTTGCACAGCCTTCTTCCTTTCTTCGAAAAGCTCCGGAATAAAACCAAGTGTACGTAGGTTCCGATCAGTCAAGCAAGATGTCGATGTGTCTTCCCTCCGGAGGAATCAGCCATGCTACTGAAATATGTTTATATTCCTCCCTCGTAAGATCCTCTGACGGAACACACTCCCACACAGTTATCAAAACCACGCAATTAGACAATAAAACAAGAACTTAGTCTGAAAGCAAAATTACTGATAAGATAAAAGGGAACCCCAAACACCTGGGAGATTGGACACCAAACAAACACTCTGACGCCTTCCACCGAGCTCAACGTCTTTGCCCAGTCACCCCCCACAACAAACCAGGTCTTTTTCCATTCCTTATTTGAAAACAATAGCCTGGTGATCAGAGGTTCACCATCTTGCTTGTCGTAACAAGCAAGACCTCACCAGCCATCACCCCTTGATTTATGGGAGAAGAGGCAACCTCGTGCCAATCTCTAAAAAGGCCGGATTAAAAGCAGCCAAAACATCAGCATGATTGCTAGCTAGTTCTCCCTCGGAGGGCAATATGAGGCCTGCCGATTGTGGTATCAATAAGTCCTTCTCGATTTGCTTGATCTTCGCCTCAGTTATCTTATTCTCCTTAACTTGGTTGATGGTGAATTGGGTATGATCCACTCGATCCTGATAATATTTCTCGGAGTTGTAACCCGCTTCGTAATCTCCCGGCGCCATACGCAACACCGTCGAATCAACGAAATCCTCAGCACGTCGAGCCACAAACGCGCTGGCGGTACTTCTCCCCTTAGAAATATCTCCAGAGGTAGAGTCAGAAGAGATCGAGGAAGAGACAATCCTCGAAGGACTGGTTTTCTGAACCATGATACAGAAACAATTAAAAACATAAGGAAGAAGAAAATTGATGGGAAGAAGGAGATGCAAGAACTGTTTTGAAGGATACCTTACCAGTTACAGACACTTAGCCAAAATCACTCTGACGCAGCTCTGATCACTTGAAACTTTGCTAATGAGGAGTCTGGATCTCTTCACCCCTATTTATAGGCCTCAAGCAATAACAGAACGACGCGGCGGTTACCTCCCCAAGATGACAACTAGGCAACCTGCCTCTCCCACCACACGTCACGTGGCAATCTCCACACGAAGCAAACCAGTGGGCCTATGAATCAAGCCCACGGCCCACCATTCCGCCAAAAGACTTCGCTCATTCCGGCCGATAGACTTGAGAGGGAATTGTTGTGCCTCATTTTACATCTACCGTAAATGAAGATACCGACATGATCTCGGAAGTATGTACCATCCGAATTGGACTACCGTCGAAAAGATCCAACCACTAACGAGTCGTCCTTCAAAGACCATGTCATCTGTTACATCTCTCGACAGAACATCAAGTCTCTAAAACTTCGCCAGAAACACCTGTCAAGCTCCAGCCAATCAAAGGTTGCAAGGGAATCACTTGTGTCAGAGATCAAACCTACATAAACCATACCACTTGTAGAGAAAAAAGACTTTTAGAAAATATTAGAACTTTGGAGACAATCAATCGGGAGTCAAGGATCATCCCACTGACTCATATTCTTTGTAATTGATATTCGATCATAATTTATTAGACAGGTATAATCATCGCGCCAAGCATTTAATCGAAGGCTCATTTTTGTCTCCAACACAATGCCCTAAATATTTCTGGCACTAGGCATTTGATTTCTTCTCTCACTGCAGCCATGTGCATCTTTCGGCATGGATGACCAACGTAATCCTATGGTGGAAGTTTCTTCTTTTCGTCGACGCCGAAAAAATCCTCTTCTCTCGCACCGGAAGCTTCATCTCATGCGCGGTTATGTTTGTGCTATTTCGCATCTCTCTCTCTCTCTCTCTCTCTCTCTCTCTCTCTCTCTCTCTCTCGCTTCTTAAATAATCGCTATTCCCACTTTGATTGAAGCTGATATTTTGATAAATCCGATTTTATGCTTTCTAATGTCAAAATGGATATTGATTAATCTTTTTTTTTCTCTTT
Organism: Dipteronia sinensis; assembly: GCA_033220585.1. NCBI lineage: Eukaryota > Viridiplantae > Streptophyta > Magnoliopsida > Sapindales > Sapindaceae > Dipteronia > Dipteronia sinensis. The sequence continues at coordinate 16,785,148 of CM065637.1, forward strand.
TGTGATTCTGACTTCAACGAGAGAAACAAAGAGAAAAGGAAAATGTAGCTGAAGTGTGTTGTTTCTGATTGTGTTTTCAAAGTCAATGTATGTTGTTGAAAGAATACCATTTTTGTGTATTTTGTTCTTTCAAAACGATAGAGTTTAGCGCAGTAGAGAAAGAAAGAAAAGCTACAAAAAGCTCAGCCTTCAGTTTTTCATTTACCATGTGTCACAATCCTATGATAGGTCAGCAAAAAAAGTCAGGTAAATAGATGAGCTTGATCCTTAGGTTTTAGGGTATAATTTATACATGCACTAAATGATCCGGTGTGTCACGGCTTATAAACCTTACTCGCGTTTCAACACATTTGGTTTGTAATCAGATATTAGTCGAATCGGGCATTTTTGGACCCATTGATGTTTTGGCTCGATGCCAGTATTTGACCCGGAAAAATATATAAATATATAACTATTACAATTAATTTGTATTTTTAAAAAAGAAATTTCCAATCGAACCTACAATATCAACGGTGTACTTGTGAAGGGTATACACTGAACCAACCTCATATAGTTATATTGTCTCAAATATCAATCCAAGAATAATTTTTTCTCTGTTTTTCTTTCTTACTTTAGGGCTCGTTTGACACTCGGTATTGGATTGTATTGGACTGTATTGTATTGTATTGTATTGGACTGTATTATCATTGATTCAAACTTGTGTTTAATGATGCACTGTATTATATCGTATTAGGTTATTCCTATATGACTTTTTTGTATTATATTAAATTATAAAAATATAATATTTTTAAAAAAATACTTAACAATTAATTTTAAATATCCTTACTATGAATAAATCAATAAATATTTTTATATAAAAAATCAATAAATATTTATTTTAATTGAAACAAAAAATTTAAATAAAATTTTCTTATGTATTATGAAATTATAAAAAAAAATATGAACAAGATAACATATATTTTATCAATATTCTATATTCATTGAAAAAAAATGTTTTTTCTAATACAATACAACATAATACCACCAAATATAATGTATTAGTTAATACAGTGTTTGTTGTATTAGTTGCAAACACTGCATTGTACTAATTTAGTATATTTTAATTATTTAATACAATATAATGCGGCCAAACAAACGAGGTCTAAGGAAGAGAATTGTAATGTTGTATATACTTATGCCAAGATGTTCAAAATCTCAAATTTACTTAACATGTTTTCTATCCTAGTCATGGCGATTGTAAAATCATTATTTAATAATACATTTAATGATAACTACAAATAAGTTTTTTTTATATATTATTTGCGGAGGGAAATTAGAACCTAATTGAGAGACATAGTTATCAAGCTATTGTCTTCCACCACGATAACTATATATAAGTTATCCATAGTTATTTGGGATATAAATTTAAGATATTTTTATAATGTCTAAAATCTATTTATGTTTTTCTTCGACTTATAAACTATAATGACAAGACAACATTCTGGATTTTAATTTCAACTGTCAATTTGTAATTGAAGAAATAAAATCTATAAATTGAATGTACCGACCAACATAAATAGAGAATAGATTGGACTGGAGAGTTGTTCTGTGTTGTGTTTAAAATATATGTTCTGTGTTGTGTTTAGAATATCTGGGATATGATAGGATAAAATGTTCAAATGACTAGAGTGTCCTCCTTATATATACAATAATATATAATAATAATATGATATATTATATTATTATATATAATAATGTATATAATATATATAATATTATATATATTATATATTATATATATGTATCCTATATATAATAATATAATATATGTATATATGATATATTAAATATTATTATTATATATATATAAGATATATAATAATAGTATATAAATATATGATATATTCAATATTATTATTATTATATAATATATATATATATACAGTCATTTTCATGTCAGTGCGCACTGATATAATTATATAAGGATATTGAATGCGAGCCACTCATTTATAATAGAGTTTTGACAAATGCATACATACCAAGTTAAAATATATAAAATGTGTGGCTCACATTAAATGTTCTTATATAATTCTATCAGTGCGCACTTATATGAAAATTATTGTATATATATATATATATATATATAATATTAACTATTATTACATGTACAATAATATATATATATATATATATATTATTTAGGTAATAATAATATTATATAGGTAATAATATTTAATATTTTATATATTATTATATATATAAATATAATATATATTTTTTATAATTATATTACATATATATTTTATATAATCTATAATATATATATATTATTATAATATATATGATATATATATATTATATGATATATATATTATAATAATATGTATATCAGTATATATTATAGATTAATATATATATATCCCATATATATTAATAATGTTTGATATATCATATAATATAATAATATTTTATATAATAATAATACTATTTAATAATATATATCCTATATATAATAATATTTAATATATCATATATATATATTATAATCTTTAATATATTATAATATAATATATATATATATATATATTATTGGACATGATTGTAATTATTTGAAAATTTAAAGGGTAAATTGGTCATTTGACATTTGTCCCATGTCATAGGATAAGTTGTCCTAGGGTCTTGGGTGGGACAGATTTTTGAGAATTTTGTCCCATATTGTCCTGTCCGGTCCCATACTAAGGTCGCGCCAAAAGTGAGACAAGAAGAAACTGTCTCACATTGTCATGTTTCGTCCCGCGTACCAAACACACCTTTAAGTACAACAATATACAAATATAAAGAGTTTGAGTAAGAGAAGCTTGGACACCAGCATTTACGTGGTAAAACCTTCTTCCGGAGGAAACATCCACAAGTTGAATCCACGACCACTACAACACTCTCCACTATTTGAATAATGTGTACACCCTCAAGTGATCAAATCAATGATCTACTCCTATTGACATGTCTCACACTACTCTACCCTCAAACCTTTTACTAATGGATGTTTGTAGACACTCCACTTAGACTAATCCAAGTCTTATTGAGATTTTTTTTACGGTATCTATCTATCTACCTATATAGACCAAGTATTTTTTAAAGTTTTTTGCCATTGGTAGGATCCGGGCCGCTGAGTTGTGAATCATTTACCCAAACCCCAAGCTCGTCCATCTACCAGCTGAGCTACGCCCCTGAAGACAGTCTTATTGAGATTTTTAAACTTTTTACAAGGCTTGATCTAGGTGTCCAAAATGACAACATGCAACATAGAATACATGATTAATATCTCTTATGTGTTGACGTAGATTTTTTTATCATTGAAAAGTCAACCCATCAAACAATGACATGTAGGCAGATCGAGGTTTTGACCGGTCAAGGTGAAAAGACCAAAACCCCTCTCCTCTACGTGGATGTGATGCAGTTGTTGAATAGCTTGCTATGGATGGCTAGTTTAATGAGAATGGTAATTTAACGAGTATGATGGATGAATAAATTAAGAATGAGAGAGAGTATGAGAGATGGAGATGATAACATATATCATTCTTGTTGTTTGGTATTGAAACAAGAGTTAAATGGATGGATTGATATATAATTTATAAATTTACTATATCACCATTTTATAAATTAGAGGGTAATAAAAAATTTGAGGGTAATGTTGTCCTTTCCCACCAATGAGATCCCTCATCTTCTCATTTGTCTTATGAGGGAAAGATTGATTTTGGCGAGCCCTAAAGGAGTTGAGATTCATCATCATCTTTTTTCTTCTCTCTTGTCTCTCCAACTAAACAATGGATTGAAGCTCTCCTCCATGCCCTCTCCCTCCAACCAACTATCTCTTATTCGTACCAAAGAGATCCTTGAGTTCTTTCCCGATTATAATTTTCGATACATGAGCGGAAATAGCTATATTTCTTTATTTGATTGTGATTCTTAGATTTCGTATATGAGTGGATATTCACTTGATACGGCGTATCTTCATAAGGTCATATTTCCCATTTTGGCTGAGTAGATCTCGCCGAGTAAAGATCTTCAACAAGCAGAATATTTGTTCATTAATCCTTTCTAAATCAAACAATTTATCTTGATGAACACATACCTAGCTTATACAAGCTTTCCTGACAAGTGTCCAACCCTGGTGATGTGTCTTCGATCAATGCACATTTGGTTGACTAATTGACTCCGGATGACATGGCACCATCACACGTCCATACTATCCGTTGTCTTTGCTGACGTGTTGCCCAACCGGATTTACACATATACGACTATGGAAACTAGATTTCAATTAAGCACAAATCAAAGTAAATCTAGTTTAAACTAAGCTAGATATATTTAAAGCACATAATAAAGTTAGAAAAGATGTTTAGCTCATAATCAAAAGTTAATCTAACTTAATAATGAAAGAAATACCACCAATCTATGTATGTTCAAGTAAAAATACTAAAATCAAAGTAACAAACAAGGGTTCATGCAAAGTAAATAAAAACAAGTTTGAGTTCATATAATGCATTAAAAGTGTGAAGAAGCCTCCACCAAAATTAGAGTGAATCACTCTATGACTTGAACAATTGACTCTAAAATTGATTGGGCTTGGTAGAGCTCTCAAAAACGAATCTCTTGGTCTTTGAATCATTCAAATTAGAGTTCGTATGAGTGAGAAATCAAAGATTGAAAAAATGAGAGTTTTTTTAAAAAAAAATCCAGGCAAAATCAAATATATGGAGGCTTGGGAGGCATTGGAGCCCTTGGCGTGAGGTGCCCCACACTAAGGCACCATGCTCTCACACATGGGTGTGCGCATGAGGTAGCTCACGCCAACCATGTTGCCTCACGTGAGCAGCAAGGCTACCATGGCGTGAGCTTCCTTACGTCGTGGCCTTGTGGCAACGTGGGTAGCAAACCATGCTTGGTGTGGCCCTGCCCACGCCAAGGCCATGTGGCCACGTGAGATGTGAAGTCACTTTGCCCTCGATGTTCGGAAATAGATTCTGAATTATAAAACCGATCCCAATTTTTGACCAACATTCGGAATGTTCCAACTATCTTGGAAAATGTCTGAAACACCTTCGATTTTCCCAAAAAATACCCATGAATCATAAAGTAACTCGAAAAGTCTTAGAAACACTTGAAACCACGTGTGTAAGATACCGAATCACTTAGAACTCAACTAGGGACAAAGCCTAACATAGTTGAACTCGTACAAACGGAAAAATCTCAGGAAAATAATTTTCATGATGAGATATTCAACCGACAAATAAAATCAAACAAATATAAAAATCAGCAAACATGAAAACCAAACATAAAAATGCACAAACATTTTCAAGTATGTCATTCCTTAATTCTAATTCCTAGAACATGTTCAACTAGAAATATTTACGAATTAATGCATGAACATACAAATGTGAACGTGTATGCTACATATAATTTGCACAACGATGCAGGGACACAAATGCATGATATGTGTGTGTGTCCACACCTAAATCCTTACAAAAGGTTAGAGTGTCGTTTTTTCCTTAACTTTGTCAATGAAGTGAACACATCTTGAAGACTTTGTTTAGATGAAGAGTCGTCCTTCCTTTGTTGAAACTTTTTCTATCATGAACAACCTAGACAACTAATCATTACAAACAAAACCGTTTTGATACGGAATTCTGTCAACACAAAACAAAAACCTAACAATATTAATGAAAACCAAACAAATAAAAACTATAATATTTTTAAAAAAATATTACATTAATTCGAGGTTTTATTTAGGAAGAGAAAGAGACTCGAACCCATAACCTCATAGTGTGGGTGTGAGTGGTTTAACCATCAGACCAATCTCATCTTGTCTAAACTATAATAAATCGAAAAACTTCTTTTATGCATGAAAATGTACAATGGCCACATGTAAGCTAATATTGAAAGTGGTGGAAATGGTCAAAAATGTCACCTTTTAAAACTTATTTTCCATACAAGTGAGTGCTTTAATAAGTTATATTTAAAATGCACCTATTATGGTGAACTACCAAAATTGCCCTTAAATAATCGGTTTTTTATTCTATTTGTACTTCCATCTTAGCTAACATTTCCAACTCAGTAACTCTCTCTATTACAATAAACTTCTCTGAAAATTGAAATCCCCTACAACAAAAAGTTCAAGGTTGCCTCCCCTTTCTTCTGCAACTTAGAAGTTGACGTTCTTCAGTACAACAAAATAATTATCTCTTAAATACTTCTTTTCTATACCTGAGTTTATGAGTCTTGTAACAATTTATCTATTCCTTTTCATTTGTTATTCGAGTCTTTTGTAAACCTTAAGTTGGTTGTGTGAATTTTGAATCTCCGAGCCTTTCTATGCTCTGTCCGAGCCTTTGTGAAGTTATGTCCGAGCCTTTTGCATAACTGTTAGGTTTGTCAATGAAGCAGTGTCCGAGCATTTTAAAGAAGTGTCCGAGCCTTTTACATCTGTGTCCGAGCCTTTTAAATATCATTTAGGTTTGTCAATGAAGTAGCTTTCGAGCCTTTGTAATTACATTTCAAGCCTTTTGTATAAAATTTAGGTTTGTCAACTCTGTATCTCTGAGCCTTTTAAGTACTTACCCGAGCCATTTGATATGTAAATCGAGCCTTTGTGAAGTTGTGTCTGAGCCTTTTGCATAGTCGTTAGGTTTGTCAATGAAGCAGTGTCTAAGCCTTTCTAAGAAGTGTTTGTGCCTTTTAAAGTAGTGTTTGAGCCTTTTAAAGATTGACCCGAGCCATTTAACATGTAACCTGAGTCCTTTGTAAATGTAATTCGAACCTTTTGTATTTGAGTTTTAAATTGAAAAAAAAGCTTTGGCGACCCCCGAGTGCGTCAACGTAGCGCCAGTCCGTCGCCGTTCGAGTGATTGCCTGGATTTTAATGGGACTTTCTCTCTCTACTTTACAACTCTGTCACCGTGACCTTAATGAAAGAAATCTAATGTGGAGTAACTGTTGGGGGTATTTTTAGTCCGTTCACCATAATATGTGTCTTTTAAACATAAGTTATTAAAACAATGACAATGTTGAAAAACCACCTCTAAAAAGTGTCATCTAATTTTTGAACCCATTGAAAGTGTCTCTTGTGGTCTCTAAAAGAACTCTATTTACGATTTAAAGTCATGTTGGTCAACCAATATTTTCTTTATATATATAAGAAATGTCGGTTAGGCTAAACCAACTTAAATCTATGACTTAAAATTTTAACTTCAATATCTCACCCGCCCATACGTTATTGATCCAAGAGTTGTAAATTCATTTAAATCTCAACCATTTGATTAAGACCATATGAGTGATTGAGATGGTGAAGTCAAAATTTTAAGATTTTTTAGTTTGACCTAAGAAATATATATATATATATACCATTTTTAAGTCTCAGCTTCAGCATCAACTATACTCCCCAATTAAAAAACAGTAAGACAATGTCGATGAACAAGCAATAACTCAAGTTTAAACTTATTTCGGGTCATAATTGAATTTGAACAAAAACATAATCTTAAAGAAGAGTTTCGAGACTACTGAATTGAAATCGTAATACAAAATTGGCAAATGAAAGTTGCATCGTAAGTTTTTCATGGTGAAGTGACCCAAATTAGTTATAAGAATAAATTTGAACACAACTCGTCAAGGACACGTAATTTTTTTATTTTTTTTTATATATGTGTTGTAGAATTAAACCAAGTTATTATTAATAATTATCTTTAATTATAAGTTTAGATATTAGGTTGGATTTATCCTTTAGATAATTCCTATTTATCTTTTAGTTAGGATTACCAAAGTTTTTTTATTTCCTTGTTATTTAGAGGTTTGATGTTATCAGGTTACCTCATCCCAGCTACTATAAATAGTTGGAATTATTTCAATGTAAAATATCAATTTAAAAAACAGTTCTTCAGTAAATTCTTTTGCGTGTGTGTGAGTTTTTTTACACTTGGTATCAGAGCCTAATTCGAGGCTTGGAGGGCAGTAGGGTAGGATTCAGGAGTTGAGAATCCAGGAGTGGTAGGTGGATCCAGGAGTTGAGGATCCAGGAGTTCGGAGCAGCAGCCAGCGCCGCCGGACTGACCTCCACGCAACCCACGGCCGCCGGAAAGTAGTCTCACTTGCCCCCGCGAGTGGACTGTCACTGCCACCACCAAAATCTTCAGAAGAAGATAGGGAACAAAACCCAAGTATCCGTTGACCAGATCCGACGAGTTTTCCGGTGCATCGGAGTGATCCAAGTTCGCGGTTCTTTCACCAAGATCCGTCGATCCTTGACCGTTGCTGACCAGCAGAGGTTGGTGGTTGTCCCTTGCTTGACCGGAGTACGCCGTTGCTGACCAAGAAAGTCACCAGAATCATGACTTGAAGAGGAGTTGTGATCAGTGTCGCGAACGAGAGACAAACTCGTTGAAGGACGAGAGGGTTTGGTACGTTTTGAAGACCCAGGAACTGTGTGTTTTTGATACATAAGCTGAAAATGGGTGGAGACGTGGAGTGTTTGACTTTTTGATTTGCATATTTATTGGTCTGTTCACGTAATCAAAGGTGATGGTGCTTTAACTTTTTGTATTTTATTATTATTATTGTTTTTGGCAAATTGCATTGCAATTTTCAATGGCCACCCTTAACAATAATAATAATAACACAATACAACCACAAATACCAAAGTTTGACGGAAAAACCAATTTTGAGTATTGGAGGGTCCATATGCAACTATTGTTTGAATACCAGGAGTTAGTGGACTGTTGTTTCCGAGGGTATTGTTGGGCCAACAGATGCTGCAACAACCAGGAAGGATTTGAAAGCAAGGTTTTTCATTAACCAGTCGCTGGATCCGGTGATTTTTGAGAAAATCGCACATACAACATCAGCAAAACGGGCATGGGACATTCTGATGAACACCTATAAAGGCAGTTGAAAAAGTGAAGAAAATTCACTTGCAGACCATGCGAAGGCAGTTGGAGCTTCTCCAGATGAAGAAAACGGAGAAAGTGACAGATTACTTCTCACGGACATTGGCACTTGTTAACCAGATGAAGTCCAATGGTGATTCAATTTCAGATGTTCAGATCATGGAGAAGATTCTTCGAACACTGACCGAGAAGTTTGAGTACAAGGTGACTGCCATCGAGGAGTCCAAAGATCTCGAGGCAATGACGTTGGATGAATTGATGGGCTCACTCCAAGCTCATGAACAACATCTGGATGAGAAGTCTGAGATCGAGGTGGAGGAAGCTTTGCAGAGCCAGTTGAGTCTTAAGAAAGATAAAGACGAGACCCGAAAAAATTCTGAGGCAAGCCAGAAGGGTCAGAACTCGCAAAATAGGAGGGGAAGTGCTTCCAGATCTAGCCAGGTGAAAGACGGAGGAGGCAATAACACTAATCAGAAGAGTAAATCTCAGATTCAGTGTTTCAGATGTAAAAAATATGGCCACTACAAGAATGAGTGAAAATCCAATGGCAGAAATTTCCAGGCTAATGTTGCAGAAGATGGAGACTATTCAGAAACATTGTTGCTAGCATGTAGTGTAGCAGTGAATGATGCCAAGTACAAATGGTTTCTGGATACAGGCTGCAGCAACCACATGTGTGGTAGGAAGGAGATGTTCTCAGAATTGGATGAGACATTTACTTCGGAAGTGAAGTTTGGGAATGACTCAAAGGTGCCAATAATGGGGAAGGGTAAAATCTCCATCTCTCTGAAGGACGGATCCAAGAATACCATCTCAGAGGTACTGTTTGTTCCAAGTCTGCATCAAAATTTGTTGAGCATAGGGAAACTTTCAGAGAAGGGGTATGATATGCGGATCTACAGAGGGGTATGCACCATCAACGATGAACAGAAAGGACTGATAGCAAAGGTAAACATGTCACCAAACCGTTTGTTTCCGCTGCATATTAACAGTGACACTTTACCATGCTTTAGTTCTGTAATCGGAGATGGGAGCTGGTTATGGCATATGCGGTTCGGCCATGTGAACTTTGGGAGTCTGAAGCTACTTTCTTCAAGGAAGATGGTTTCAGGATTGCCTGTCATTAATCCTCCTAATAGGGTATGCGAGACATGTGTTGTAGGAAAGAAGCACAGAGACCCATTTCCTACAAAGAAGACGTGGAGAGCCAGTTGGCTCTTGGAGCTAGTGCACTCAGACCTATGCTCCGTGGAGACTCCGTCGAATGAGGGATATAGGTATTTTATTACCTTTATCGATGACTTCAGCAGGAAGGCTTGGGTGTATTTCTTGCAGCAGAAGTCAGATGCTTGTGATGCTTTTAAGAGATTTAAGGCATTGGTGGAAAATCAGTGTGAAAGGTCTATCAAGACTTTGAGAACAGATCGGGGGACAGAATATGTTGTCTGCGATGGTTTCTTGCAAAAACATGGCATCAATCATCAGTTGACAGCGAGATATACTCCTCAGCAGAATGGTGTAGCAGAGAGGAAGAATAGCACAGTCATGGACATGGTCAGGTGTATGTTACACTTGAAGAAACTGCCCAAAGGTTTTTGGGGTGATGCAGTTGCTTGTGCGTTCTATTTGTTGAATAGATGTCCCACCAGTAGTGTTCTCGGAAAGACTCATCAGGAAGCCTGGACTCGACTCAAACCTAACATTGAACACTTACGAGTGTTTGGGTGTATTGCTTATGCTCATGTACCTGATGCTTTGAGAAAGAAGCTTGATGATAAAGCAGAGAAGTGCATCTTCATTGGCTACAGTCAGGTAACGAAGGGTTATAAACTTTATAATCCAGTGACAGAAAAGGTGATTGTCAGCAGGGACGTTACCTTCGATGAGCAAGGATGCTGGGACTGGTCTTGAGGTAAGGGGAGCTCTTCTGACATTGATGTTGACCTGGATGATGGTCATCCGAGAGATGATCCGGTTCCGACCCTAGTGGCTCCACCATCCCTGGTGAATCCACATCCAGCAGAATCTTCTGGTCGTCCACAACGTGAACGGGTGTTGCCAGCTCGTTTAGCAGGATTGTGTTCTCAGTAATGACGATGATCCAACAGATGAAGAGTTGGTGAACTTTACACTATTTACAGATTGTGATCCTATCACATATGAAGATGCTGCTCGTAATGATTGCTGGTTGAAAGCAATGGAGGAGGAGATTCATGCGATTGAGAAGAATAACACATGGGAGCTTACTGATTTGCCAGGTGGAAAGCAGCCCATTGATGTTAAGTGGGTGTACAAGACAAAATACAAGCCAAACGGTGAGGTGGAACGCTACAAGGTGCGTCTGGTTGCAAAAAGTTACAAGCAAAAGCCAGAGATCGATTATTTCGAGGTGTTTGCTCCTGTTGCCAGACTTGACACTGTTCGCTTGATTGTGTCTCTTGCTGCACAGAACATAGCTCCCCTTAAACCAAGTCCTTCATAGCTCATCATGCCCAAAGACTTCTTAAGCTTCTGAAAAATGTCAACTTTGAGCGGTTTCGTGAAGATGTCTGCAACCTGTTCCTCTGAACGGCAGTACTCGATCACGATCTCCTTGTCTTTCATCAGGTCTCGTATGAAGTGAAACTTGATGTCAATGTGCTTACTTCTAACCAGGCTTTGATACCAAATGTAAAAACTCACATCACAAAAGAATTTACTGAAGAAACTGTTTATTGAATTGATGTATTACATTGAAATAATACCAACTATTTATAGTAGCTGGGATGAGGTAACCTGATAACATCAAACCTCTAAATAACAAGGAAATAAAAAAACTTTGGTAATCCTAACTAAAAGATAAATAGGAATTATCTAAAGGATAAATCCAACCTAATATCTAAACTAATAATTAAAGATAATTATTAATAATAACCTGGTTTAATTCTACATATGTAAAAACTCACACTCACAAAAGAATTTACTGAAGAAACTGTTTATTGAATTGATGTATTACATTGAAATAATACCAACTATTTATAGTAGCTGGGATGAGGTAACCTGATAACATCAAACCTCTAAATAACAAGGAAATAAAAAAACTTTGGTAATCCTAACTAAAAGATAAATATGAATTATCTAAAGGATAAATCCAACCTAATATCTAAACTGATAATTAAAGATAATTATTAATAATAACTTGGTTTAATTCTACATAGCTCCCCTTAAACCAAGTCCTTCATAGCTCATCATGCCCAAAGACTTCTTAAGCTTCTGAAAAATGTCAACTTTGAGCGGTTTCGTGAAGATGTCTGCAACCTGTTCCTCTGAACGACAGTACTCGATCACGATCTCCTTGTCTTTCACCAAGTCTCGTATGAAGTGAAACTTGATGTCAATGTGCTTACTTCTACCATGGTAGACTGGATTCATTGCAGCTGCTGGTGGTGCTACACAAGCTGTGTGGCTACGTCGCATGCTTTGCGCGTCTGGTTGCAAAAGGTTACAAGCAAAAGCCAGGGATCGATTATTTCGAGGTGTTTGCTCATGTTGCCAGACTTGACACTGTTCGCTTGATTGTGTCTCTTGCTGCACAAAATCACTAGAGAATCTTTCAGATGGATGTGAAATCCGCATTTTTGAATGGGGAGATAGGGGAGGAAGTCTACATACAACAACCTATGGGGTATGTAAATAAGGGGCAAGAAAATAAGGTCTACAAGCTGAAGAAGGCCTTATATGGGTTGAAACAGGCACCCAGAGCGTGGTATACACGCATTGACACATATTTTATCCAGCATGAGTTCCAGAGATGTCCTTATGAGCACACTTTGTACATCAAATCCAACTCCCGGGGAGATATTCTTATTGTGTGCCTATATGTTGATGATCTGATCATTACCGAAAATAACCCTGAGATGATTGCAGAGTTCAAAAGTGCAATGACTGGTCATTTTGAGATGACAGATTTGGGGTTGATGTCTTATTTTCTTGGTATTGAGGTGACTCAGATAGATAATGGCATCTTTGTGTGTCAGAAGAAGTATGCTGGTGATGTGCTGAAAAAGTTCAAGATGGATGGATGTAAGCCGATGCTAACTCCAGTTGAGGAAATGTTGAAGTTGGAGAAGGATGGGACTGGTGAGCGAGTTGATGCTACCATCTTTCGGAGGCTAGTGAAAGACAAGTGAGCGAGTTGAGCGAGTTGATGCTACCATCTTGCGATATGTGAAAGGTACACTGGGTGACGGTATCTTTTACTCTTCCGCTAACAAAGTCGAGCTTGTTGGGTATACAGATAGTGACTAGGCAGGTGATACGGAGAAGAGGAACAGTACATCCGGATTTGCATTCCATCTTGGTTCTGGGGTATTTTCTTGGTCATCGAAGAAGCAACATGTGGTTGCTCTATCGACAACTGAAGCTGAGTACATTGCAGCTGCTGGTGGTGCTACACAGGCTGTGTGGCTACGTCACATGCTTTCTGAGTTGAAGCATCAACAGAATGCTCCCACTGTGATCTACTGCGACAACAAGTCCACCATTTCTCTGACTAAGAATCCAGTCTACCATGGTAGAAGTAAGCACATTGACATCAAGTTTCACTTCATACGGGACTTGGTGAAAGACAAGGAGATCGTGATCGAGTACTGCCGTTCAGAGGAACAGGTTGCAGACATCTTCACGAAGCCGCTCAAAGTTGACATTTTTCAGAAGCTTAAGAAGTCTTTGGGCATGATGAGCTATGAAGGACTTGGTTTAAGGGGAGCTATGTAGAATTAAACCAAGTTATTATTAATAATTATCTTTAATTATTAGTTTAGATATTAGGTTGGATTTATCCTTTAGATAATTCCTATTTATCTTTTAGTTAGGATTACCAAAGTTTTTTTATTTCCTTGTTATTTAGAGGTTTGATGTTATCAGGTTACCTCATCTCAGCTACTATAAATAGTTGGAATTATTTCAATGTAAAATATCAATTTAAAAAACAGTTCTTCAGTAAATTCTTTTGTGTGTGTGAGTTTTTTTACATGTGTGATCCCAAATTAATGGCTATTTTATGTAAAATTTAAACATATCTTTTTTTTTTATGTTAGAAATCAGATTTAAAACATTTCAAACAAATATGTTGCTTTAGAATTTAGTTTAATTTTTTTTTTTCCTTTTGTGTTGCTTTCAACTACTTTCAAGTTTCAAGGACTCGAAATTTATCATATCTGGATAATTTTTTTTTTAACTATAATCAAAAGCCTCTCAATCTTTAATGGCAGAAATTATAGATTTATTGGCTTAATCTTGAAATTCCTCCCAACGTATACTAATTTTTTTATGATAGTATTATATTATTATGTCAATAATCATGCTATTTCTGTCGTGAATAAGTAATATGAGACAATCATGTTTTCTAAAAATATGGATTCATATTTATGGCAATGTTGGGAATTTAGGATAATTTGGACAATTTTGGAATGTTTGAATTGGTTGATTCGAGAGAACCACTCTCCAGTCGGGTGTTTCGAGAGAACCACTCTCCAAATAGAATTCTTTAAATTATTAAAGAACTTCAATTACAATCATTTTCCCCTTTTGTACATGGTAACTAAACGTACATGGTAACAAAATTACATGGTAATTCTACAACTGACCACTACTTTTAATCTAAACGTACATGGTAACAAAATTACAGAAAATATAAGAAACCTATTTGTAATCCAATAATTCACTTAATCTATAATTTCACATAAAATAGGCACTTAACATAATAACATATTTTATGAACAACTAATTATACCACACTGTATTCCAAGTTTTTTGAAGGAATAATTTCACAAAATGGGCTATAATTATTTTTAATTAGATTTGGACAAATGGTCTTGGAGAATCCCTGGAATTATGAGAAAAAGCTTGGGTTGCGTTAGCGGTGGTCTTTCCATTTTCCTTCTCACTCGTAATATGGGGAAGGAGTGGACTTTAGAGATACTGTGAATTGAGTTGGGGAATCAAATTGTATCACGTTTTTATTGATATTTTATATATCGTTTTGCAAAGCATAAATAATCTTTATTAATTATTTAATATAATTTAATATATTGATTTTATTAATTTAATTCAATTTATAATTAATAAATAAACCGTCACTAGTATGTGAAAGAATTTTTGTTTTTGTTTTTTAAACTACAACCTCGATTCATTTGACATAAGTTCTGTTATTTCAATTAAACGGTCAAAAGGGAAGTAGATCTACTTTGTTTGTGACAAGGGAAACTAAAGCCTCATTCATTTTACATAATGTTGGAGAAATAGAGGTGATCTCTTATTTTTTCCAAATTCTTAAGAGCTTGTTTGGTTAGGCTTTTGAAAAACCTCTATTGGTAAAAGATCTACTTATAGTAGATTTATTAGAAATAGAGTTTTTGAAAAAAAAATTATAGTTGTTTGGTTGGTAGATTTTTTTTATAAAAAAAAGTATACTTGAAGAAGCACCTCGACATGAGCTTTTGCCTAGTAGAGGTTTAAACTCTATTAGAGCTTGTTTGGTTAGACTTTTGAAAATCCTCTATTCATAAAAGGTCTACTTGTAGTAGATCTAATTAAAATATAGCTTTTGAAAAATAAATTATAGTTGTTTGGTTGGCAATTAAAAAAACACTTTTATAGCAGTAGACCGTTTGGTTGTAAAATCTCAAAAAGTCTACTGAGATATTAAATTACTAAAAAGGACATATTTTTTATTCACTATAAAAAAATTGAACTTAAAATGTTTTATACATGTTAACTACATTTTCTTTGCGCAATAATAATAAAATTCAAAACTTTCAGCATATAAACTTAAAAGATTAAAATAATAACAAGAAAATATTAAATTTTCAACAAAGTTGAAGCATTGTCAAAGATTAAACAAAAGGAAAATGATTAATATCTCATACAAAGATAAAAAGTTAAATGGAAAAAAAATCAAAATTAAATAAGTTATCATTGAAGCATGAGAAGAGTCGCAATACTATTTCATTCATCATATCGATTTCATTTATATATTCACCATCAGTAGGTATAAACCCTAAAGATGGTGCCCAAGATCCTTCCCCAATAGCAGCGACATCTCTAAACAAAATATCAAACTGGTCAGCATTCCTCAAGCCTTTTATTCGAAATTTAGATGCATCCAGATTTTCCTACATTAATATCAACATGCATATATATTATATTAAAATTTATTCTTAAAAAATAATTAAATTTTCAATTAGCATTACAAGACTATAGTAAGAAATTGCACATTTAACTAAAGTTTATGTGTTCTTATTAAGTTTTTTTTAATAGATAGATTTTATTGCAAGAGTCCAAGGACTCAGAGAAAACAACAAACAATCACCAGACACCAGAAGTAAAACACCACTGGTCAGGAACACACAAATAACAACCACAAACATGAGCAAAACAGAGCAAGCAAACTCAAAAAGAGAGCCAAAATAGAGGAGACCAAAACAACAAGGAAACACAACAGAAAGCAGAAGTCAAGTCACAGACCCACGACAGTACCTACTGCACATTAAGTTGAGTACAATATATGATTTACATCTTAAATTGCTCACTATTCCATTGTTGTATGATTCATTATATCTCTTACTTTAAAATTCCCTATATCTCTTTACAAGTTCACCGAATTTTTTTTACTATTTTCATGTTACTTTTAAGTACAGAAGAAAACACAAGTCTCAAATACTCAAGCTATTATTTGATAAACCCTAATAAAATAATCCAAAAAAAATAAAGGAACAAGAAATTCAAAGCTCAAAACTTCATGGCACAATAATCAAACAACTTGGTAATGAATATAGAAAAACATGGACATTATTTCAATACTTTTGACAAAAATTAAAGTAATCAAAAGCATTAAAAAGAAATAAAAATTGAATCAAAGCCGGTAGAACAAACATAAAAATAAACGAATAAACAATAAAAATAATAATGAAGAAATATTCTACATATCGATCTTCTAGTTTGTGTAGTGCAAAGAAAATAACCTATCTGTAGAGAGCAAAGAATAAAGAATATAAAAAGGTTCAAGGGTTTTATTTTAATAAGGGTATTCCATGTTAATAATAAAAAATTAGGGATATATAAGTCAAATACTTCTTTTTTCAAAAGGTCTATTTAAAAAAGCACCTAGGGAGGAGCTTTTGTCTAGTAGAAGTTTAAACTCTACTGACCTCTACTGAATTTAAAATAGACAATTTCAATAGTCCAACCAAGCAACTCTAAAAAACTCAAGTAGAGGTTCGTAGACCTTTTGAGCCAGTAGAAAGCCTAACCAAACAAACACTTAGCCTCTACTCAATTTAAAATAGACAATCTCAAAAGCCAAACCAACAACTCTAAAAAACTCAAATATGCGTTTGTAGACATTTTGAGGCAGTAGAAAGCTCAAACAAACGACCACTAAGTGTTAGGTTTTAGCTCGTATTCTCAAGTGAACCCGATATTAACAAAACGAGACTCAACTGATGTGAAACTTCCTGGAGACGTGGGATAACATTTAGAAGTTGGATATGGTGTTTGAGGGAGATTTGAAGATCGAAGAAGAACTGAAGAATCAGATTTCGGAAGGAAACGCGGTGCATTCCAGGTGACTTGTAATAGTGTAGGGAGTGGGTGGCCAACCGTTACCGGAACCGTAGTCAATCATAAGCATGCGTGAAACGGGAAATATTCAGCAGAAAAGGAAAGTAATTCTTTTGGAAGTTATTGTGCTTATCGGAAAAGGAAAAAGAGTTTGTCTTCATGAATAATAGGAAAGTCATGTACTTGAAGGAAAATAATTTCTCCTTAACAAGAAGACTTGTCATAAATAGGAAATAGTATTTATGTGGAACAAGTAATTCTGGTACGTTTAGGAGTAGAGTTTCCTTTTATCTTAAACTCTCTATAGGTAGTATAAATAGACCTTGTAATTATGTTATTTTGTATGGAGTCAAGAAACACCATGTAACATCAGAGAGTGGTGAGATCAGGGTGAGAGACCCAATGGAATATACGGGGAGGGATATAAGGGAATATCAGTAGATCAAGTAAGAGATCTGTGGGTGATATTCAGGGGAGACCTAGGGGATATTGATGGGTTCTTGGTGAGGATCTTGTGAGCGTTTGTGAGCTGAGAGTCATGATGTAAAGCTCGTGTGAGCTTGGGGACTTGGTAAGGCTCAATGGTTTGGGAGATGAGATGTGAGAAAGAATCCTGGAGTATATGGTTGATTTATTTTCTCTCATCTTATTTTTTTGCTATTAACGTTAATTGATATGTGTAATGTGCGAATATTAGGCATGTCATTTCTGCGATCATCGGCTCAAATCCCTAACACTAAGTATTATTTTAATTTTCAATACAAGTGTTATTTCATTAACTTATACTGTATTTTAAATATTCAATGATTTTTAAAACCTTATTTTTATCTTTCTAAAAAAGTCAAACATAGTTTATTTAATATCAAAAACTGTTGCAAACTTGCAAAATATATTTTCTAAATTTAGAGATTTATAGGTTGTTTGTATAAACAAAGGATCACAACATTTTTTTTCTAAACCTGATAAAAGAATGATATTTTTAAAACCAAGGCAAATTTCGTGAAATTATTTGTTTGGGAAAATGTGACATTATTTTTTTATGATTTTTTAATCACATGACACATTCAGATGACATTATTGCAAGTATTCAATAGAACATGCATCATATTATGCTGTGTCTTGACTGTCTTCTCGAGCGAGGGGCACATACTGCATTTGTCCCACCTAAATTTTCCTCACGAATCACACGGCCAAGTCATTTGACATTGAAGTCAATTCACTAAGGGACCATTTGGTATGCGGTAATCAAAATAATTTCTGGTTTAGTTAAACAAAGTAAAGTGATTCCTAGAAAACTGTATACATGTGTTTGGTTGTGTATGTGAATATTATGTAGAATTTCTGAGAATATCAAGTAACAGTGTTTGGTTGTATATGAGAAATTTTTTAACTTTTTTTTTATCTTTTGAATTGTTTTTTTTTTCCATTTTTTTTCCATAATTACATAAAAAAAAATATTGCACTAAAGAAAGGAAAAAAAACCATTTCCAAATTCAATCTTCACGGTCCATCTTTAAGATGGACGGTGGAGATTGAATATGGATATGATAATGATATGGTGGAGAATGAATCTATAAATGATGATGATCAGAAAATTACATTCAAACAACCAAAAATATCAAACCCAGGTTTGTTAAAAAAAAAACAATCCTAGAAACACAGCCACCAACATCAAATATCAGTCACCAACACCAAACCACCATCATCAAATACCAATCACCGACACCCAATTCAAACACCCAGTCCAAACGCCCAAACCATCATCAAATTTCAGTCACCATCATCCTAATCCAAACCCCTCACCAAACATAGAAACCAAAACCCCAAACCCACAAAACCCATAAACTAACTCCCAAACCTAGAAAGTAAAACTACGATTTCTTCTTAGAAGATGAGATCGGCGATCAAATCCTCGTCAAGATCACCAGATCAACTCGAATTAGAAGGCATCGAATATAGAGAGATAAAGAATAGAAAGAGAGAAGCTCGAGAGACTGAGAGGGATACCACCGCCTCTCGCCGGCGGGCAAGCAACGGTCGAGATGGAGAGAGACTGAGTTTGGTGTTGCTGAGAAAACCTCTAATGGAGGTCACAAACCAGAAAAAAAAAGTAGAAGAAGAGGAAAAAATAGAAGGAAACATAAATCACAAACTAGAAAAAAAATGAAAGAGAGTAAGAAGAAAATAGATGAGAAAAAAAATATAAGGACGAAGAAGAACAAAAGAATTGAAGAAAGAATAATAATAATTTGTTTTTTTTTACTATGGTGGGTCCCACGGTGGGAATTAGATGGAGGGAAATGTGCTTCCTATGATATTTACTTTCTTGGAATAAAAAAACAAACTTAATAACAAACATGGAAATACTATCAGATTATCATTTTCATACAAACATTACCTTATACCAAACAGCCCATAAGAGGTCCCTTTATCTACTCCTTTTTTTTCACATACACCCGCATATCAATGAATGAGGACTAGCCACGCTGCATCGTTGTACAATTCTTCCTTTATTTATGTTATAAAGGTTTGATTCTTACATTTTGAATATATCTTCCATGTATAGAAATAGTATAGTTACATTCTGATAGCACCAACTCTTTGCCAGGAGCGGCCCTGACTTATTAGAGGTCCGGTGAGAAAATCTAAAATGAATCATTTTGTTTATATTCATAGTTATATATTTTTTTTATAAAAGGAGTCCCTTATCCCTTACAACCGATATTATTGTAATATTTTAATAAGTTGGATTGTGGCCATTTTAATGGCTCAAATGTATGTTTATGAGTCAAATTTTCATGTATTATAGACCCTATCTTGGAATATAACATTCTATTTTTTCATAAAAAATTGGCCCATTGATGTTGGGTTCAGAGCGGTGTGTCACGGGGTGAGATTTCAGCTAGGCACACCCGTGCGGCACTTAGGCAGATTCCGTGGGAATGTTGCAAAGTAAGCCTTGTAAGAGGGATATTCGGGCAAGTTCTTGGACAAACGTGGCCAAGTGTGAAGATGCGGAAACGATTTAGAGTGGGGAGAGTCAGGAGAGGGGCGAAATGGGGAGCCAGGAGGCAGAGGATCGGTGGTGCTTGCGAAGGAAGACCACGATGCTCTGGATCGCTAGAATGCTCACAAGTACTCTCAAATGAAGAGTTGTATTAATGAAAGAATTCAAGGATTCTAGGATGAACGTACAAATGAGAGAGGTTGGCAATTTATAGGTGAGCCACCTCCTTAAAGAATGTTCTAGACTAATCTAGTCTAATAGTGGAGATTAGGTCTCCAGAATATTCTACTCCTATCTAGAATACTCTAATTGTATGTACAAGCCTTTACATGATTCTATAATATTCTACACCTATCTAGTTAAGTACAAGAAAGGTGTAGAGATGATTGAGTTGCTTGAGACTTCCAGAAACTTAACCAATGCTGGAACTGTGGAGAAGTCTCTAGAATCTTCCAGGAGCTTGGCATAGCTGTGGCCTTTGTTGAACTCCTGGGCTTGTAAGCTTGCGGCTCGTGACAGGTGGCACAGGGTGCACTTGCTCGGTCTCAGTAGTGCTCCCAACACATCTCTGACCCGATTGCCGATTGAACAATATTTTTCAACGTCATTTTCTAGTTCAAATGATGTGCATCTTTAGTTCACATTTGTGGTGAGGATTCGAATCTCATAATACATAATTTACAATCATGTGTGAGAAATTTTCTCTTTAACATTATGAGATTAGATATTGAATGTGTCAGAGAATTTTCTAAAAAGTATCTTGGAAATAGATTTACAATGAGGTTTTTTTTTTTTTTTTTTTTTTTTGAAGAGATCGATGACAGATTCCCAAAAACAATCTTATTTTTTATTATTATTATTTTGTTGTGACATAAGTACATAACATCCTAATTATCTTAAATTTGTGTAAAAGTAATTTGATTTTTTTAATTCTTTAATTTAATAATTTGATTCAAATTTCTGATTGTGAGCTACGCCCGAGAGTGATATAGCAGAGCATCTTCAACGTGGAAAAAATCTATTGGCGTTGAAGTTCTCACTTCAACAACTGTAAAAACATAGTAACGCATCCTCGGCGCATTTTAGGTAGTAACAAAACAAGCACGTTGCTAACGTGCACCAAAAACCAATCAGAAATTCAGAATCCAAGGGTTCACGATGCTATTTTACACCGGTCAGCTGAGGCCACTCCCTTATATTAAGCTCCAATACAGATGCATTGAAATTGTGTGCACCAACCCGGACACAGACATTTTAAAACGACAACAATAATTTAATCTTCATTTCTTTTCTTCTCTAATAAGTATTGAACAGAGAGAAATAGAAAAAGAGAAAAGAGAAAAGAGAAAAAATAAAATAAAAACCAAAACAAAACAAACCAGGAGAGTCATGGTTTCAACGAGACGAAGTGGATCTCTCTCTGGTAATAATAGCAAGAGATCTTCCTCTTCTGAAGAAAAGCCTCCTTCACCGAAGCGTCAGAAGGTGTCATTTTCTTAAATTTATTTATTATTATTATTATTATTTTTTTTTTGTGTTTGGTGCGTCGAATGTTTGGGATTATATGATATTATAGCGATTTGACTTTGGATTTTGTGCAATTTAAGGCGGAAAATGGCGGTGCGGCGGAGAAACCTATGCAGGCTACTGAGAATTCGAAAGAAGCGTGCACTCCGGTGGCGGCGGATCCCGGAGAATGCGGGACCGGCGATGCTCCGATCGCTGGACAGGATGTGAGTGGTGGAAAGGCTGAGGCCACGTCTGCCGGGGCCGTAGCAGCACCGATCGCCGAAGGTAGTCGTTTTCAACTCTTCAAAATTAGTATCCCCCTTTTTTTTTTTCGTTTTGTATTTTATTATTGTTTCAGTGAAATTTCGGATTAGAATGTGAAATATACTAAGTTGGTTGTTCGTTTGGAAGGGTCCACGCCAACTGTGATGGAGAAGCCGAGGAGTTCTTTATCTTCATGGAGTTTATATCAGAAGCAAAACCCCAGTTTCGAGATGTCAGCACCTTGGTGCAGGCTTTTATCACAATCTGGACAGGTAATTTGAACTCGTCAATGAATATGTGACTATGTGTGAACTGCGAAGTGACTTTTGTTTGTTTTAGATAGAACTCTAATGTAGCTACATGCAAATCAAATCCACAATCGGTTCAAGTAGATAGATCTTTTTTGTTTTGTTTTCGAGTTTAGTCTTGATTAGAGAAGTTATCAGTGAGTGAATTACTTGTGGTACTGCAGAATTCAAATATATCTATCTGGTCATCACAATTCACAATTGGATCAAGCAGAAGCTGCAATTTTTATTTAAAGGACCATACTATTAGCGGAGTTCTATGCAAGATCAAGCATACACAGGTATTGTCTAAATCTATTCTCAGACTGTCATTGTTCATAGATTGTTAGAGAACTAAACAATTTTGTTTGTTAAAAGGCACATAATAATATGATATAGGTTTCTCTTCCTAGTATGGTAGCTGGGCTTTTGGAGTGGTCTATTTATATGCCATTGGATTTAGTGTATTGGTCCTCTTTTGTTTCTGTGACTGGTAACTATTGCTTTTATTTTATTTGTGGGGATAAACTCCTTAAATATGTATATGCAGTATGAGTACTCATTATTTGTGGACATGATCAGAGCGAAGGCAGTGCAGTGGCTGTGCTAGAAAGTGCGGGGAGCAAAGGTTCAGTGCAAGTAAATGGGACAGTTGTGAAGAAGAATACAAATTGTGAGCTTAAGTCCGGTGATGAGCTTGTGTTTGGTTCCCTTGGGAATCATGCTTATGTATCCTTTCCTTTAATGCAAGGGCTTTATATTTGCTAGTTCTTTCTTGCTCAGATATTCTCTAATGCATTTTCCTTTCATCTTCTCTCAATCTATCCTGTATTGTATGCATTTTTATCTATGTATATGCAGACAATTTCCTTAATTTTTTTCAACATAGATATTTCAGCAACTCATGACTGAGGTTGCCGTTAAAGGTGCAGAGTTTCAAAGAAGTGCTGGAAAATTTCTGCAGCTTGAGAGAAGGACGGGAGATGCTTCAGCTGTGGCTGGGGCTTCCATTTTGGCATCTCTTTCTAGCCTGAGGCAAGATTTATCTCGTTGGAAATCTTCAGCTCAGTCCACCAATAAATTTCACCAAGGGTCCGAGTTGCCTACCCCCTCCATTGATCATGATGGTACTGAGGTTGATCTCGATGGCTTGGAAGGCGATTCAACTGCGACTGTAGGGAATGCTAAAGCTGCAGATGTTGGAGCGATCGGCAAGGATGGTTCTCTTGAAAGCAACCAGGATGCTGGCATAGAGGCAGGCAATGTAAAACTCTCTGGGGTTAATGATTTGCTAAGGCCTTTCTTGAGGATGTTAGCTCCATCAACTAGTTGTAATCTGAAATTGAGCGAAAGTATCTGTAAACAGGTATTGGACGAAAAAAACGAGTGGAGAAGGGATTTGCAGCCGGCATCAACGTTGGGTATGTCTCTACGATGTGCGGTATTCAGAGAAGATATTCATGCTGGAATTGTGGATGGTAAAACCTTGCAAGTTTCATTTGACAACTTCCCATATTATCTAAGGTATGATACTCTGCCATATTCTGCATTTGTAAATTTTATGTGTTCATGTATTATATCTTTATATTTCGTCTGATCATTCGTATGTTCAAACGTATATATGTCAGAATTTCAGAATAATTCCACATTTGCTGACTTGCTCTGTTTTTCTTGCCTACTATGGTTGGAGCTACTGGCTGATCATTAGTATTGTTCAGTAGGGTTGATTGTTTTAATTTGATTTCACTATATGTGCTTGGACCTTACAATTCTCCTGATGCTGACATATGATTCAAGATTGAATATATTGAAAAAAAGAGGGGTATAGCTCCGAGGCTGTATACCCAGTGTTACAAAATGTGCCTAGGCGGCCGCCGGCCGCGGCGATTTTGGAAGTCCAAAATTGCCGTGCCTAGGCGGCCAGCGCCTAGTCGGGAGCCTGGCGCTGTCTAGGTCGCCTAGACGGTCAATTTTTTATTTTTTTGTTGGATTTGATTGAGTTGTTAATGGATTTAAGATTGAGTTGTTTACGAATTTTAGATTGGATTTTGATTTTCAATATTTAAAATATATACAGATAAGGTCTATACGGTATATTAAAAAAAATAAAAAAATAAAAAATTTCTGGCCCCCTAGCCGCCTAGGCGGCCTAAGGGTCATCGGCCGACTAGTGCCTAACGTATTCCACAACACTGTGTATACCTTGTAAATATATACTTAAAAGAAGTTCCTCTTTGATGTTTTTATTTTCAATTTTTTTATTGCTTTTGTAGATCTTCTTTTAATCTACATATCTATCACCAAATGCGTAGTTATGTCTTTATGTGTAACTTGATTTTTTGGTACAAGAATAGTGACTTAGTATATAAATATATTGTGGCGGAATGGAAACGTAAAGCAGCTTCTTTCTATTAAGCAATATGGCCTTGAGATATAAGGTATAAGAGTCTGGCTTAAATTATGAAAGTGGTCTGTCATCATGAGGATATTATGGTTCAGTGTTTTCCAAATTGGGCTATAGATGAGAGGAATGTTTAATATATGGTTCGAACAAAGATTTGTTAGAATGTTTTCTGTAGAGGTCTGGAGCTGCCTCAGAGTGAGTGGGCAAGGAAAGGAAAATGATGGAGAGAAGCACCAAGTAATTAGGGTCTGTGAATGATGCTGCTAACAATGCACGTCAGATTACAATCTAGCATCTATTGATGAAATCTGAGTAGTGACCTTTATGCACCGGTATCGGCTCTGGGTTAGGCATTTATTTTTACTACTGGTGATGACTTGGAGTTGCCATATTAAAAGGATTGGTAGGATGGGTGCCAGAAATATGGTAGCTGTAAATTTATTATTTTTTTATATGAATCATATATATTTATGTGCGATAATTTTTATTTCAGCCTTAGAAAAATTTTCAGTTTAATTCTTTGGTAACTCACCTTCCCCCCTCCATGTGTTTGTCTCTATGGTTGAGTGAGTTTTTTGGAGTGTATGTAAAACATATTTTATATTGATTCCTAATAAGTCAGACCTTTTACATGATTTCTTATATTATGTAAACACGTTAGCAATTTGTGGGCTTATTTCTTTCTGTTGCAGTGAGAATACAAAACATGTGCTGGTTGCAGCTTCATATATACACTTGAAGCACAAAGAACATGCAAAGTATACATCAGAACTAACCACTGTAAATCCGCGAATTTTGCTGTCTGGCCCTGCAGGTGTGTGGATATTTTACTATGATAATCCTAAATACATATGTTTTGTTGGTTGTATCATTTCACATTAAGGATTTTGAACTTCACATTTATGTTTCTTCCGGTGAATTTCTTTTCAGGGTCTGAGATCTACCAGGAGATGTTAGCAAAGGCACTTGCCCAATACTTTGGGGCTAAATTACTCATATTCGATAGTCATTCAATTTTGGGGGTAAGATAAAAATCACCTACTTAATAGTTGATACTAATAAGTTGGTCTATGATTAATTTGACAATGTTATCAAAAAATAAATTTTATTGTTTATTTACTTATTTTTATGATTATCACACTGTTATATCTTCTTTGCTGCTACTGCTTTACCATTAAGAAATTACAGAGACCGATAAGTGGGCGACTCATCTGATTTTAAATGTGTAACAGGGTTTATCTTCTAAGGAAGCTGAGCTGCTAAAGGATGGATTGGGTGCAGAAAAATCGACCAACAGCGTCGTTAAACAAGGCCCTCTACCCACTGATTTGGCTAAGAATGTGAATCTATCTTCTAGTGAAGCAGACGCACCTAGTCCTTCAAATCCTCCTTCAAGTGGTCTTGAATCTCAAACAAAGACAGAGACTGACGTTGCACCTACTTCTTCTGGCACATCTAAGAATCACATGTTTAAAATAGGTAGGGCATTGGAGGGGGAAATGGTATGCCCTTTGCCATTTGGCATTTTTGCTCGAGACTCCTTTCATACTTGGTTTTTCAGTGTCTTTTTACAGGTTGAACTGACCAAGTTATCTTGGATTTGGTGATAACTCTCTGAAATTGAAACATGCAGGTGACCGGGTAAGATTCATGGGTTCGACTTCTGGTAGCTTGTATCCTACAGCATCTCCTACAAGGTGCAATATATGCTGACAATAGCCTAGGGATACCAACCCCTTCTTATTCTAGATGATTTTTATTCTTTTGTCTGTTTCTATGTGATGGGTCTTGCTTTTCGTGGCAGTAATTATTCTATCTTGGGCTACATCTTGATCTCAACACACCTCTGTCTGCATTTTTGCTGATTATATGCCTTTAGTTTTTAATTGCAAAGATAATTATATAAAATAGTGAATAATGTAGTTTTTTTTTTCCTTTTTGGAATTAAGAGAGAGCTTGTAGCTCATTAAGCGTTCCATGTAGATAACAATACTTGTTTTGTCTGGTGTTTAAAGTAGAAAGTTTCGTATAATATATTTTCGTTGTCGGAATGGTGTTTAAAGTAGAAAGTTTTGTGTAATATAATTTCGTTGATGGAAGATTAGGAATTGTAGTTGAGTTTTCTTTAAGATTGATGTATTGGAGATGTCTACTTGTAGCCATTTTGAGGCAGTTTAAGTTTGATCATTTGGGGTGCGTTTGGTACGCGGGACGGGACGGGACAGAACGGGACAACTTTTTGTTGTCCCACGTTTGGCGCGCCATTAGCTTGGGACGGGACGGGACAAGGTGGGACAAAAACCATGAAAAGTTGTCCCACCTTGGACCCTAGGCCAGACTTGTCCCATGCATGGGACAAGTCTGGAAAAGACATTTTTGCCCTCAATTCTTTTAAAAATTACAATTATACCAACTATAAAATAAAACTCAAATCTCATTCTCACTTTCTCTCTCTCTCTCGCTCTTGCTCTCGCTTTCTCTCTCTTCTTTGATCGCCGGCGATCTTCTCTCTTTCTTTCTCACACCATCAGATCGTCGCCGCTGCTGCTCCGATCGCCGACGACGCCTGCCGACGAAGCTGCTGCAGCCGACGACGCCTGCCGACGAAGCTGCTGCAGCCGACGACGTTGCTGCTGCCGATGACGCCAGCTGCTGCTCCGCGCCTCCGCCCGCCGCTGCTCCCCGCCTCCTCCCGCCGCTGCTGCTCAAAGCCTCCGCCCCTCTCTCTCTCTTTCTCACACTTTTTTGATTTGTTTTCAGATTTGTGTTTTCATAATTTTTTTCAGATTTGTGTTTTCATAATTTTTTTCAGATTTGTGTTGTATAATGGTTTGGTGTTGATTGTTGATGATGATGATGATTTATGGATCACACTTTGTTGATTTGTTTTCAGATTTGTATAATGGTTTAGTATGAATTTTGTGGAATTGAGTTAAGAACAAATTAGTTTTAAGAACAAATTAGTATGAACAAATTAGTTTTAATAACAAATTATTCTTTGTTCCAGATCTTGTGAAGTTAGAAAATGAAAGAAAATATTAATTTTAAATGATTTTTAATTAGTTTTAATTCAATAATATTTGATATTTTTTTTGGTACAAAAGAGGGCAATTTGGTCATTTAAACCTCTTGTCCCGTCCTGTCCCAGCCATACCAAACGCATAAATAGTACAATTAACAGTTCTGTCCCAGGCATTCCAAACACAATACGGAACAGCTGTCCTGTCCCGTCCCGTCCCGTCCTGTCCCGTCCCATCCAGGTGCCAAACGCACCCTTGAGGATATTGGATATCTTGAAAGGATTTTATTTAATTCATGAGAGCTAGGGGTGAGCAACTAGCTTGCCAAAAATTTGGGTGGGTAATATTATGTTCTCTTTTGAGATGCTATGCTAGTGCTGTTGAACATTCTAAGGAGCTACTCGCATATATCAGGCATAGGAAGAAGATTTGATTTTAATTAGCAGTTTGCGTTTTCCATTTTTGTTTTATTTTAATTTCCATGTTTGAATAAGTTCTTTACAAGTTTGGAAGGTAAATTGTTACCTTCTTTAGTTTGAGTTCTTGAATCCCTAGGATTCTCTTTTGGCTACTATATATAGTGGCCTGTGTTCGTTGTGTTGAGCAGACTTGATGAATAGGAAATAAATAGAAATTTCTTCCTCATTTTATTTTAAAATGTTTTCCCGTTCCTCGTTAGTTCCTTTTCTCTCATCTGGTTCTCCACCAGCTACTCTCTTATATGAGTTAAATAGTCTCTCTCATGCAGACTACACTAGAAGATTTCTGAATAGTTCTTGACACAGCAAATTATTAACAGATGAACAAACTAGAAGTATCATGCAGATTCTGAAACTTCAAAAGAACTTTTAACATGACAAATTACTAATACATCTTTAGCGATGCAGCCCAAAGAGGAACTTATTATGAATTAAGATTCTATTCTGATTGAAATGAGGCTTGAACTTGAGGCTTATAATTTTATGCTGATGGCAGGGCCAGAAAGCCTGATTATATGATGTTTAAAGAGGGAAGGTTGGGCAACAAATTGAAGACGTTTGTAAAATAAACATTAAGGGGAGATATAGAACCTTGTACTATCACTGAAAAACAGCCTACAAAGGGATAGAATAGAGATTCTTGTTGGAGAGCACCTATTGATGTGGTTAGTGGCTGTCAAGGATGAACATAATGTGCAATGCTTTTTACACTGCAGTGTTAAGAGTAGATCCATTGACTTTTCTTGTCATATATGGCCCAATAGGACATCCAATCTCAAACATTCAGATTTATTTCTCTTTCTGTTACATGTTACATCTTGATGTTTCCGTTCGATTCTTTTGTGATTTATGCCTTTTCAATTTAATTTGTAGGGGCCCATCCTATGGAATTCGGGGAAAGGTTGCATTAATTTTTGAGGACAATCCTTTGTCAAAAATCGGTATAAAATTTGATAAACATATACCAGATGGTGTTGACCTCGGTGGTCTCTGTGAAGCAGGTCATGGATTCTTCTGCCATGGTAATATCGGGTTCTGCCATCAACATTTCACCTGTTAGTCCATGTAAAATTCCTATATTTTTCAGCCTTTTGCCTCAAATTATTGAAGCTCTCTCATTCTCTCTCTAGTTACTGATCTTCGTTTGGAGAGCACGGGTGTGGAAGATTTGGACAAGTTACTCATTAGCACTCTCTTTGAGGTAGTATTTCTTTACTAGAAAAGTGAGTTTATATCTGTGTATATTGGTGTTTTACTTCTATTCTATTAGTTTCTCATTCTTTGCAATTGGTCTTATCTATCAGGTTGTATACAGTGAAAGCCGGAGTTCTCCTTTCATTTTGTTTATGAAAGATGCTGAGAAGTCGATTGCAGGCAATCAAGAATCTTATGCCATATTTAAGAGCAGACTTGAAAAACTTCCTGATAAAGTTATTGTAATTGGTTCACATAGTCATACTGATAATCGCAAAGAGAAGGTAATGATTGATTGATTTCTTGCATTTAATCATGGCAGGAATCTTGTGAAGCATTATGCCTTATGAGCATTCTGAATCAGTTTATGCTTTAAAATTCTCGATAGAAAGAGTATAAGTAAAAACTTTTGACTGAATTTAGAGAAGTTACAAAACAGATTATTCACATAGTTACATGTATGTCTGCATGACATACATGTGATTTGGCGATTGTATTGGAGAAAATATCTTTAGGAGTTAACTAAATGACGCAATATGTTTTGCTTCTTGGTTAATGTAAATGGAGATATAAAAAGTAATGATAATGTCATCTTAGGTTTTTATGGTACTGTTTTATGCAAATTTATGGAGAATTTGTAAAACAATTATTCTGCACAACTGTTTCCTCTGCAACATGTACTCTTACTTTCAGAGGTGAGGCTAATCTGACCATAATTGACTGCAAAGCTAGTGCTAATCCAAATGTGGTGTTTTTCATATCAACATATCAAGTGCAGTTGCCGTATAATTCTTTGTTATTTCCAACATGATTACAAGAAGAGTTTCCCTTTTTCACAAAGCAGCATTATAATTATGTTTTGCAATTGTGTTAGATGTAAACTTTTGGACAGAAAAGAGGAGCTTAAAACTGTCTGCAAAATGATTACAGAAGAAGTTAGTAGAGTTAGGTTTTGACACGGGAAGAAAAGCTTTCCAGCATGTAGTAATTAATAAAGAGTATATGAACCCACTTCAAGCTTTGATGGAGTAGAAACTTAAAAATAAAATAAAATTATGATAAATAATTGGAAATGTTATCTTAGTCGAGTAGGTTAGGCAAAGCCTCTGTTACTATATGATGACGAGTTCTTTATACTATAGCATTTTCCTCTTGCAGTCGCATCCTGGTGGCCTACTTTTCACAAAATTTGGCAGCAATCAGACTGCTCTGCTTGACCTGGCTTTTCCGGTAATTATTATAATTTTTAAAAGATACGTTTTGTTACATTTTAATGTTACTGTATTATGATTGCTTATCTTCTTTATTTCTTCTTTTAAGTTTGTAAGTGTTAAGATGTGGAGGTGTTTCATTCTGTGGAGAAACAAGTTGTCTGTCATTTCCTGTGTGCATGAAAGCTTCAAGTTTCTTTTTGTTTTTTGTTTTGTTGTATTGACAAGCATTTGGATAATACACTTCCAAGATGAGCACTTGGATACTACGTTTCTCCAGTTTTTGCATGCATAGATCTTCATGTAGGAATTTCAGCAATTTTATTTTTTGTCTTCATGCTCATGTTGTTTGTTGATATGTAATTGTTCCTCCATTTGCTCCCTCAACGTCTATCTAGTCAAGTTATTTTCATACAATACCCGGTGGCTTGAAATATTAATTTACTTGATCATAATATCATTCTTGGCTAGGAGTAGCATTGCAAATTTTTCTTCATTATTATTCAATTCACTGTTGGAATTGTGAAATACCTAGTACAATGTATATCAACTTAAGCCTTGAATTATTAAATATTTTAAAGACGGTGTATGGATACTGTTGTTGTTGTTTGTCTTTGGGAATTGAACTCAAGTTCTATTGAGAGTTTTTCTTTCCAGTTAAGAAAGCCTTGATATCTCATTTTTCAAATCAGATCCACAAAAAAATAGAATTAAAAAAAAAAGTAAATTAAATTGTACTGAAATCCTTCATTTTTCTGTGTTTTCTTTGTGACAATTATTGCAATCCGAGTTGGATTTCCTGTAGATATGAATATTTTTCGTACAGCCCTGTCAATGCACCTGACGGATTGAATGAAACAGGGTCAGTTTGATAGCCACAATCCTGACCTGGATTTAGAGGAGTGGATTTAGCTGACCCAACCTGCCCCACCCTTTTTTTCTTCTATACCCATCAATATTTATATCAGATTACAGATTTTTCTACCCTTTGCTCTCTGTCTCTCTGTCAACTAACAAGAGTTCCTTGTCTCTGTCTTTCATTTTATGATTATTTGTCACCTGTACTTGTACTATAACTGTTCTATGATAACCACATTCTGATCTCTGGTAGCTCATCTAACTTGCATCCTTTGTCGTGTAAATTGCTTCCAGTTACCAGCCTACCCCTAAGTTTTATGCTTTACATCCCCTTCTTTTATGCTTTATTTCTCTATCTGGTGTTCTAAGGTTTGTATTAACTTGTATTTTGTGTTGGTTTTGTCAAAAAATTTCGGAGGGGCTGTACATGGTTTTATAGGTGTATAGATATGGGTCTCTTCTTTGGGTTGTAAGGTACCCTTAGTGGATTGCTTGTTCATTTATTTTCTTTTAATATAATCTTCAGTTTCTTAATAAAAAATAAAAATTGTATTAGTGAAGTTCTTTTGTTTGGTTGTAAAAACAAAGGCAAATAAGATAGCTGGAGTTTCCGTTTCTCTTATCTATGTATATGATCACACTGGTTCTGAAGAAACTTGTCTGAGTTGTTTTTGTATATGTATGCTAGTCTGTGTATTAACCTATAATTTTTTGTATAAATATGCTTCTCATTACTGTTTTTTGTCTGTCAAGCTTACTTTTATTGGCTATTATGAGTGTGCCAAATGAAAATTGTGAGACTCTTTCTGAAATTGTTGATTTCTGATGGCATGATCTCTCTCTCTTTTCAGGATAGTTTTGGAAGACTGCATGACCGGGGTAAGGAAGTTCCAAAGGCAACAAAACTTATGACTAAGCTTTTTCCTAATAAAGTCACCATTCACATGCCGCAGGTCTGTACACTAGATATCAGATTATAAGCTTTTTTATTTGATTATTAGTTTATGTACTGTCATAATATTTTATGAAAGCTTGTACAATACTGTAGGATGAAGCACTTCTTGTATCTTGGAAGCATCAGTTGGATCGAGATGCTGAAACCCTGAAGAAGAAGGGAAATCTAAATCAGCTGCGTACAGTGAGTAATTTTTCGGTGTACTTCAATTATTGGGCATCAACACTATAGATTGGATTATATTGCTTATTTTGGCTCCGATGGGTTTGAGCTCATGTTGAAAATCTTTAATTAACTTTTATAAATGAAATTGAAAACATAATATCTCTCTTTCTTTATTTAATCATTGGGTAATGTTGTCTGTCAGTGTAACAAGGTGGTCAACTGCTTTAATGTTACAGATCAGAATTGCCCTTAGAAAATATATGGAGGATCAGATTTTGCTGAGGGTCAATATCAGTGTGGTGGAAATTTGATGCTGCTGCTGGCATTTAGGAAATTTTATAGCTAGATAAACAGCAATGTTTCCAATTTTACATTGTCTTGCATTTTTGTAGTTAATTTTGCTAGACCATTTTCGGAGTTACTTCAAGCTATAACAATTCCAAAATAGCCTTTAACTAATCCCCAAACTGAAACTTCTGAAATAGCATATGAAGTTGGACAAGTTACAAAATCTGATGGTTCCATTTTTCTGTTTTGTTTTTCAATTTTGGAATGAAGACAGACCAGACCGTTCACTGTAGTGAGCTGTGAGAACACTTGATCCCGTTCCAACTTTAATGACTTATCTTTTGGAATTGTCTCATGCCATATGTGCTGAGATCATAAGTTGTTTTGCTTGAATGAATTATAGTTGGTACTCAAATGTTAGAACTTAGAACAAGTAAAGGAAGAGAGTAGTTCGTAGTCAAAAGGATAGAAACACTTCTCAACTAGAAACCCAAGTAAGGAGTTCCTGCTTGGGTCATATACTGAGCACTTGGAGGACATAGAATGATGTCAGGTTACCAACTGAAGTGTTTTAATTTGTACATCAGATTTGATCACTCTTGAAACAGTGAAAGATCTGGAGTTAGAACCAGTGGATGCACATTTTCAGAATTTGTATGAAAAGCAGTGAGATGCTGGGAGTGTTGATGACTTTGGTCAGAGGCTGAGTTGTTAAGGTTCAATAATTCTAGGTGCTAGGTAGAGTTATTTCTCAGGGAAATTGTTTTTGTACCGGGGCATTCCCATCAAGGCTGCTGTATTCTTACTGCAATCAACTCGTTGAAGAGAATACTATTTGGTACTCAATTGCTTGTTTTTGGTGGCAATAATGATGATGAAAGAAATGGTCACTTGCATGTATGATGTCCAGTAACCTATATGGTTTTTTATGTCATGCCTAAATTGCTTGTTTAACTGCTGGTGTTTTGACGACATAAATATGCAGAATGAGGATTTTATTGCTTGGAGAGTCCTAAAGTTTTGGATACCTTCTCCTTTTCTCTTTGGGAAATTCATCTGTGGCTTAGACTATAGGTTTATGCTGTTTCTTTTTTTTTCTTTTTCTCCAATAATCTCTCTTTTTCCTCTTTTGATCGTTGGTTTTTAGCAAGTGATACTGATAAAAACTATTGGAATGAATTTTGATTCTGTTTTTACCCACAGTTTCTTCGTCTTCAGAAAAGTTATGACTGATTTACCTTTTTTGTGATGGTCAAACTCACAAAGTTCTATGGCACTGTGCTTAGATTCTATGAATATGCTGTTCTTTCTCTCTCTCTCTCTCTCTCTCTCTCTCTCTCTCTCTCTCTCTCTCTCTCTCTTTCTCCCTCTCTCTCCATCCCCTTTTGATCGTTGGTTTTTAGCAATTGTTATTGATAAAATAGATGGGAATGAAATTTCATTCTGTTTTTAGTCATAGTTTCTCAGTCTTAAGAAAAGTCAGGACTAATTTACCTATTTTGTCACGTCTTTCAACGTTCAGTGGTACTGTGCTCACAGATACTCTATACAGAAATATCTAATTGGTGTACTGTTTAAGATGATATTTTGAGGAACTAATTAGTTATATTATAATTATTAATTTTTCATATATAGGTTCTGTCTCGGAGTGGGATGGATTGTGAGGGACTCGAGACATTGTGCATCAAGGACCAATCACTTACAAATGAAAGTATGCCTACTATGATATATCTTGCGTGAAAGAATTACCATATAAAACTTCATGTTCTTCTCTTTACCTGCAAGATGATGACATCTACAATGCAGGCGCTGAAAAGGTAATTGGATGGGCTTTAAGCAACCATCTGATGCAGAACCCTGAAGCTGATCCTGATGCAAGACTTGTTTTATCTTGTGAGAGGTAACTAATAGCCCATCTTCAAAAATCTTTCTCAACAATCGTTGGCTGAATTATTGGCTTTCGGATGGAAATTACACAGTTGTAATGCGATGTTGCAATTCTGGCAGCATCCAGTATGGGATTGGAATCCTACAGGCTATCCAGAATGAATCTAAAAGCCTGAAGAAGTCGCTTAAGGTGATTATTGTATTTTCTCATGCATAGACGATATTCTATCAGGCTTTATGAATATTTAAACATTCTTTAAGCAAAGTTATGCTTTCATTGTGACTGTTTTGTTCAATACAGGATGTTGTAACAGAAAATGAATTCGAGAAAAGGCTTTTAGCTGATGTTATTCCACCTAGTGATATTGGAGTTACATTTGATGATATTGGAGCTCTTGAAAATGTCAAGGATACATTGAAGGAGTTGGTGATGCTTCCTTTACAGAGGCCTGAACTATTCTGCAAGGGGCAACTGACCAAGGTAATCACATTTCATTACATTAGGAAAATAGCTGCTCCATTGAAGTACTGATAATCTGATGTTATATGAGATGGTGATGCACTCTTAGCTCTTATAGGCAATGACGTCTCTGTTGTCTCTGGTCTTTCAAGTACCTTTGTTAGATTGTATTATGGTATTTTCCAACCATGCTGTTGGTAATATGATTTGAAGGATCATGCAACGTATTATTCATTTGAACAACACGTTGCAGTTACTCTGGATTCTTTTAGATAAAGACAATTACCCTCAATACTGTAGCTATGATAATTAAAGCTATGCGTCCCAATGTTGTCCTCTTGCTTTATTATTGACCAATTTCGTATCACATTTAATGTTGCAAGTTCTCAGTTTCCGTGGATTTTGGGTATAGACTAAATAACAATATTGATACACATAATAGGCTAATGCTTGCATATCCATAAAATGTTCTTCTAACATGCCTCTTGGTAGAATGGATGGTGGTTCGCAGAAGTAAATATGCTTGATATACATTTCAATTTAAAATCCGGACTCTTTCTTTTTGGAGTGGCTTTAAGTTTTGGACAATAATGTGCCTACTCAAAGTTCTAAGCAAGCCTAGTAGCACAGTAAGCATATGAGGTCTGTAATTTTACTTGATGCTTTTTAGATGTATAATGTAAGACACATTTTGTATAACTCTTTATCTTTCTTAGAGTTTAGTTGTATTCTGCTCTGTTGCTTGATTGCATTCCTATTTTATTATTTAATTTAGCTGTAACCAATACTCATGCTTGTGTCAATGTCTGACTTGTAATAACCAATTCAACAGATCAATTTTATAAAATTCTGGAATTTAGGTTGTAGTTTTAAGAGGTTTTTAAGGTAATCTCACTGCAATTTCTTGGTGAAGCCTTGCAAGGGAATACTTTTGTTTGGACCTCCTGGAACCGGTAAGACCATGCTTGCAAAGGCCGTTGCAACGGAAGCAGGTGCAAACTTCATCAACATCTCCATGTCAAGCATCACATCTAAGGTCAAAGATCGTCAGAACCTTCTATAACAGTTAATTTCGCAATGATTTTATGTCATAATGTAAAACTTGTAAGTTCATCTTTTACTGCAGTGGTTTGGTGAGGGTGAGAAGTATGTGAAAGCTGTCTTCTCACTAGCCAGTAAAATTGCCCCAAGTGTTATATTTGTTGATGAGGTAAGGTTCTCATAGCACTTCTTTAGTACTTTGAATTAGGGTTTATATCATATACAGATTCACTGCCTTCTTTACACCCACTTTTTGTTGTACTTCTTATAGGTTGACAGCATGTTGGGTCGGAGGGAAAATCCAGGGGAGCATGAGGCCATGCGCAAGATGAAAAATGAATTTATGGTGAACTGGGATGGCCTAAGAACAAAGGACACAGAACGAGTACTGGTGCTTGCAGCCACAAATAGGCCCTTTGACCTTGATGAGGCTGTCATTAGAAGGCTTCCGCGTAGGTAAAGTTTTACTTTAAAATAGTCCCATTACATACAGCTATAGATTTACATCTGCAAAGCATGCTCTGATATCTTGCCCTGGTTTAGTTTATTTTTGACATACAAGTAAATTTTGATTTTAGTGTTCTGATGATTTGTTGTTTTCCCCCATAGATTGATGGTAAATTTGCCAGATTCTCCTAATAGAGCGAAGATACTACAAGTTATTTTGGCGAAAGAGGATTTGTCTCCTGGTGTTGATTTTGATGCAATTGCAAGTATGACTGATGGATATTCTGGAAGTGACCTTAAGGTAATATTTGCTATACTCTCTGTTATGCAATTGTATTTTTTTTTTTTTGAGTTTCTGTAGTGACTTGTCTTCATGTTTGCTTTGATTGTATCACAGAATCTGTGTGTGACTGCTGCACACCGTCCAATTAAAGAGATATTGGAAAAAGAAAAAAAGGTATTTTTCTTTCATTTTTTATTGAGTGGTTTCCATTTATTTGAGGTAAAGCATATATATATGTATACAATTTTTCTATTGTCAGTTCGTCCTGATATATTTTATATCAGGACGAAAAATGTGGACCATCAGATTTATATACTTTGACTCAAAGTGTATGCATTTGTCCAAACTTCTTTATAATTTGCGGTCCACATTTTTCTAGTTGATATATTTTATATCAGGACGAACTGACAGTAGATATATAAGAAAAAACTTAATTAAAAAAGAAGAGAGTACAAAAGTGAACCAGTAGTCCACCCAACACAACAGGCTAAACAAAAATAAAAATAATTACAGTGAACTCAATTAAAAAACAACTTTCCAATCTAACATGATGAAAAATAGAGAATTGTCTCTAAAATCTTCAGAAATGAATGCCCATAGAGAATCTAAATAATAAGCTTTATCCCACAAAAATTTGTCCTCCTCTTTAGCTTCCACAAAAATCATTCTATTCTTCTCTAACCAAATAACCCATAAAATAGCAAAAATTCCACAATACCAAAGAGTCATAGCTTTCTTTCCTTCGCCAAAAGCTTTAAAATCTTTCAATAAGAAAGAACCCACCGACCAAGGAGCAACCCATTTTAATCCCCCCATTGAAAACAACTTACTCCATAACTTTATGGCCACCGGACAATGGAGAAAAAATGATTCAAATTTTCTTCAGAATTATGACACACAACACACCAAGAGGGGAGAAGGCAAAGATTAGGGTATAACTTCTGAATAATATCATAAGTATTAACTTTGCCATGAGCTAATAACCATCCCAAAAATTTGATCTTGTTCGGAACCTTTGACTTCCAAACTACATTAGCATGCTTAAACAATGAATGAGACTCATCAATCACCAAACACTTAAAGAAAGACTTACAAGAGAAGATTCTTTAGAATCCATAGACCATGCCCTCCTATCTTCTCCTTCCATATTTACAGAGACCGTCCAACAAAGAGAGAAGAGAAGACAATCCCTCAATCTCTCTATCATTCAAGTTTCTTCTAAAATCGAAACCCCACCCACTATATTCCCCTCTATTTTGAGTTAAGGCACTTTGCGAAAAGCAAAGCCTATATGTTCTTGGAAATCTCAAGCATAATGGTGTAGGATCAATCCATCAATCCAACATGTTGCATTTTGGCTGAGATTTGACCAAGTAAAATCTGTATGATTCAGCACTGGGTCGATCAAATTAGTTTCTCTTATAAATCGATTGAAGTCTTTCATGCTTCTAGTTTCCCTACCCCATTAAACTGTTCTGATGGAAATCAGACCATAATCCGATTTTGATTACTTAAAATCTCCACCCACACACCATCTTGGTGCACATAAACCGAACAGGCCAGCCAACTCATCCCAAAATTCTCCCCTTTCTTTTTTACTATTAGGTCCATAAACCCCTGAAAGCCACTAATCTCTTCCATCGGATCCCTGAATATTAATTGAAATAGAAAACACTCCGAGCACTGAACCCACTACCTTAATTAACTTAGAATTCCTTATCATCATAATTCCTCCAGAACTGCCTCGCGGGTAAATAAACCCACTCAATGAATATAAATCCACTCCTTGAACAGGAAATTATTCGGTTTTTCCAAACTTTATATACCAAAGAAAGGTGGTTAGACCTAGAATTCAAGGTCTAAATTGTGGTTGTATAAGTAGAAGTAGAGCTGATTGGTTGGAGAGACCTTTTGAAATAGAAGAAATTAAGAAGGCTGTGCTTGAGTATAGTAAAGATAAATCCCCTGGACCGGATGGGTATCACTAACACATTTCACACACTCATTTCTATCCAAAACATACTGAGCCTTATCACAAAGAGGCCTAATTTCATTCAGGCCTGCCCCACCAACACCTCTAACTCCAATATCCGAATTGTCATTTTTTTGAACATAACATTTATGATTCGCAGTAATCATTACAGCTCCATGGGACTCTGCATTTTCCACAGCCACCACCTCTTCGTTACTCCTGCAGCTGTCACTCTTCCTTCTCCAAATAACATTAGATTGCTTTTTGAAACTCACCCCATTTTGAACTGTGGGCACATCTTATCTGCCTCTGCTGCCACGTGTCACTTTCAGTCTTGCAGAATCATCTTCAACCTCTTACTTGAGTAATGGATCTTTGGTGCTACCTGAACCAGAAAAAAACCTGGATAATGGCCTGAGTTTAAGATTGAAAAACCTATCACCGTCATCAATTCAACCTCAGCAGGAATAAACGAATTTTCATTTTTCCCCACTTTAATCCTTGCCTCAAAAAGAGATTGAAGATTTTCTGTTCTTCTGTCAATTTCAATGAGACCCCCACAAAATTCTGAAATTTTGCAAAACATCTTATTCCATAAATGAAAAGGAAGAGACCTTCTACAGCAATCCATCCACCACCAAAAGCAATCAATTCTTCGGATTTATTAATATCTGATTTCCATCTCTGCAAAGTTACAGTTAAAGACCCTTCTAAAAAACATCTTCCTTTCTTTCCAAACTTAACAGTTTCCATCACATTTTGACAGAAAAAGACTGCCTTATCATCTTGGAATGGCTCTAAATCAATCTTGCACTGTATGCTTTTGACAGGGCACTTTGAAATGAACTCCAATCGTCATGCCCTCTCTCCCTGGAACAAATTACAGCTCTCTTCCATTTACCAAAGGCAAGACATTCAGCATAGCTTATCCCCCCATTATCTTCACCAACCTTCTTAGTTTCTTCACTGGCTTCATAACACCTCTCATCTTTTCCTGACTTCCTCTGCTCCTTTCTGTCCCACTCCTTCTTCTCATCACTCTTTGTTTTAACTCCAAACGAGTTTTTGTTTGAATGGAAAATGCTGAGTATCATCATTCCCATATTCCTTCCATCCATCACACTTAACAACTTTAGGAATAATAATATTCACTAAACCTTTGCTGCCTTCATTTATGGAAATTTTAAAGAAAGTTCCTCTATTATTCTGAAATCTATCCATCCATAGCTGATAATAGTTAAATCTGCGGATACGAAAGAACTTTCTTTCACTGTTATCTTCAGCAGCTTCTAACAGGCACTTCCCCAACCAATGAGCACATTCCACTCTCATCTTCATATCATAACTTCTATTTCTACTTCTTTCTGTAATCTTGACCATGCTTCCTCCAGATTGCTCATCAATTTCTAAAGTAAAGATCTTATGCTCAATCCTACAAAGTCTATCAAAATGTTTGTATCGCCTTTCTCTCCTCATTGTTTGGTAGCTTTAAGTATTAAGGTGCAACCATTTCATGAAACTAGAAGAATATATTAGGTTAACATTGATCTGGATGATTCCAAATCTAGCTTTCAAGGAATCAATACTAGTAAACCTTCCTTCTTGTTGAAATATTATATATATATACACGCGCGCACACACACACACACATATACACATTTTTGATACACAAAACTCACAAACTTTTTTTTTTGTTCCTTCGATTCTGAACTGGGGGCTACTGCCTGTAATTTTGGTAGCATTGAAACTCGTAGGATTTTTAATATCATTGGTAGGAACCCTTGACTTTTTGGCTGAAAGCCCCATCCCTCAATCACTAGTTCAATGCGTTGAGATTGAGGGAAAATACCATGCAATTAATTGATGAAGAAATTATAATTACATCGAAACTTGATTTCTACTTCTCGCTATTTTCATATCACATCATTAATAAGCACGTGTATTCATTCCTGACTTGCCTGTTCAATCATACAATTTATGATGAATTCATTATGGATTTGAAACACATCTGACTAGTTTAACATATCTTATATTTATATATTAACTTCTGTAAATACCGGAATTAAACAATGTAAAATATTAAGTGCAAAAATCCAATTATATATTTCAGTATATTATTTGTATATGAAGGCATCACATATAAATTTTAACCATTTCTTGTATTTAAAAAGAAAAACGAAATAATAAACTGAGTGCCAGATGAAAGTGAAATTTTTATAGTTCATCTACATATATCCCCTTGGATGTTATAATCTGCAAACCAGAACTTTCTGAATCGAAGCATATCTACTGTAATCTAATATGATGAGCTCATAACAGGAATGTGCTGCTGCTCTAGCAGAAGGGAAAGCTGCTCCGGCTTTGAGTGTGTGTGCTGATATACGGCCTCTAAACATTGACGACTTTAAATATGCTCATGACCGGGTAATGCGAAAAATGATCATAATTGTTTTGATTTTTCTTCTTGTTTTTATTGCTTTTCAATTTACTGTTCTTGTTGTGTGGAACTTAGGTATGCGCTAGTGTTTCATCGGAGTCTGTGAACATGACTGAGCTTTTACAATGGAATGAACTCTACGGCGAAGGGGGATCAAGAAGAAAAATGTCTCTCAGCTATTTCATGTGAAGTCTGTACAAAAGGTTATTTTCTTTTATAAATTATAAATCCTGTGGCCCGAGTAATTCAAGCCACTTCCTTACGGGAGAGCCATTTTGTGAAAATATAGGGTGTTATAATTATATAATAGTTTGGCCTTCCGAAGTTTTGATGGTTGCACTGCTACCAACATGAGGAAATGTTTCAAATTCTGTATAAGTTAATAGACAATGCGAAGGAAAAATTGTGTAGATACATTTGTTGTAATTATTTGTGCCGTAGAATACTACAACAATAATAGCATTATTGATAGTTCCTTTCTGCATACCTGCAAAGAAATAGAGCCATGTGTGCCTGTGCGCGTTCCTCTATGACATTACGACATTGAGAGCATTATTTAGTAGTAACTAGTAAGAAAAAGATATGTCTCCATTTGGTATTTCTTCCAATCTGCGTTATGTGATTAATGATGGTTCATTTCTTTTGATTTGCTTGCATTTCACTTCTTCCAATCTCAAATGTAGCTTACTGTTACCGGTGAAGTAAAGATTAACTCAAAAGCGTAATCCCTTTTTCTTTTTCTTTTTTTGGGTTGCAATGACACCATCCAAACTTGAAAGTTATTATTTTATTTTATTTATTTATTTGTTTTTTTTTTTTTGAAAAACAAACAACTACAAGAAAGCGAAACCAACAAAATAGAACTAAGCAACGTTTAAGTCAAAACAGACCCCTTTTCGAAGAGAATGCCGCCGAAGCCAAGTTATAGGCTAACATATTCCCTGATCTTGGAATAAATTGACATTTAGAAATTTGAATCTATGCATACAACACTTTGATATCGTTGAGTGTAAACCAGCAATACCACCGTTGGGTGAAAGATTCAGAATCACATTAACCACATTAAGAGCATCCAACTTAACCTAGCAACAAAAAAGCCCGAGCTGTTTTGCGAGCAAAAGACCCTCCCTGAAAGCTATGAATTCCCCTGTTTCTGCTGAGAAACAAGCCCTCAGCGGTTTGGACACAGCACCTAACACTTTTCCCATTGAATCACGAATAACAGCCCTGATGCCCATGTAATCAAAGCCGGATTTTACCGCTACATCGGTATTCAGTTTAACAAAACCACACGGAGGAGGGGACCAGGCAACATGGCCACCTCTCAGAGGTCTCACTGCCAAACCCTTCAGAGCCAGCTGATTATTCTGGAACTCCCCTAAGATATTAGTCACCCATTCCATCAGCTCTGATAAGGGTCTCTGCGAGCCATATACACAAAAGCAAAAACATATTTCCTAATCTTGCCTGAAAGCCATCTCAAAATATCCAAACAAGGGAGCCATTTTAAATTACCCAGCAAACTCCATCAAGCAGCCCCTTCCCAGAACACAGATACCTCTGAACACCAAAACAAGGCATGAGATGTTGATTCCATCAACTTCTTGCAGTGAGGGCATGTCACCATTTTAGTAATAACTAATAAGATGTCGGCTCAAATTAACAAACGATGGAACAGCCTCATTGCAAATTCTCCAGATGAAAACTTCAACCTTTAAAGCTCCACATATCCCTCTTACCATTTAAAATTCTCTCAAGGATTAGAACATTCCCCCCTTATCGAGTCCTCAACTGTCCACCTTGTAGCCACTCTTGACTGTATAACATCTTTTTCTTTTTTTTTTTTAAAAAAAAAAAAATCAAAATGCCATGCAATCGAATCCGGCCTATCCCTAATGCTGATTGGAATGGACAAAATTGATTCCTTATCAAATTCTATAAAGAAATGATTAAGCTTTTGAACATCCCAACAACGACACTCCTTGTCAATAAACCACTCTACTCTGATATCTTCATTCGGATCCCTGGAAATAGGTCGAAAAGTTGTCGATCTAGACAGCCATGGATCAACCCATTCCCCACTCTCCACCGAAGACCTTTCCCATAGGAGATCCCTGCACCAGAGTATACTCCTCCAAGTATAAAAGCTGCCAGGACGCAAGCAAGTACACAAAAATTCTTCCTATCTGAAGTATTTAGCTTTAAGCACCTTAAAAGCTAACGAATTCGGATTTTGCAACAATCTCCACGCTTGTTTGGCTAGGAGAGCTTGATTAAAAAGCACCAAATTTTTAAAACCGAGATCTCCACAACCCGTTAGTAAACAGACTTTATCAGCAGACACCTAATTAATCTTCTTTTTC
This sequence comes from Dipteronia sinensis, assembly GCA_033220585.1. Taxonomy (NCBI): domain Eukaryota; kingdom Viridiplantae; phylum Streptophyta; class Magnoliopsida; order Sapindales; family Sapindaceae; genus Dipteronia; species Dipteronia sinensis. The sequence goes on from CM065637.1 coordinate 16,829,192, forward strand.
CCTTCACCAAAATTACAGTATCACGGACTGCAGCTCATTACACAATCCTACTGGCAAGTGAAATGTACTCATTACATAAGTGGGCACTGCATGTGCCACTGCTTTGATTAATATTTCCTTTCCTTCGGCCGCAAAACAAACTACCTTTCCAACATAGAATCTTCCTCCACACTTTTTCTTTGAAACCTCACAAGTTAAAATGTGATATCTACATTAATGAAAATAATAATAATTAGTGACAAATCAATTTTGGACGGTGAAATTCAAGGCTTTTCCTATTATATATTGTATTTGTATAGCTACGGATTAATTACCAAAGAAATCACATTTGTTTTCAATACTTTATTATTATTATTATTGAAATGAATACTTTATTTTATTATTTTTAAGAATTTAGATTTTTTTTTAATTGAATATTTAAGTTACTACTAGATTACTCAAATAACATTAACTATATAATTGACCGAATTTAGTTTTTATCGTCAGAACTTCATATAGAGTAAAAATTACCGTTATCAATTATTCAAATTAGACTTATCAATTTTTTCTTTTTAATTATTACAAATTTTACTTCAAAAAAAAAAAACTAATACAAATTTGAATTTTTTTTTTCTAAAAAACAGTCAGTTCCTTTTTTTAAAGTAAAATTTGTAAGAATAAAAAGAAAAAAGGAAAAAAATTAATTATCAGAATATGTTTTTCGAGGATTATTGTTTTGAAGAAAATACCGTCAAACGACGGCGTTTAGTTAGAAGCAGTCTTCGTTCCTTGTTAACTAAGTAACAACACAGTCTTGGTCTTACTAATCTCTAAATTCTAACCTCTTCCATTCGACGAAATTCAGAATTTTCTCACCGGCCAAACACACGACATCGAAAATGCTGGAGTCGATCCCGACAGCGCCGCCGCACAGATCCACCACCGACTTCTTCTCGGACCCGGTGGACAGTCACCCGCTCTGGTTCAAATCAAATCTCTTCCTCTCCCCAACTTTCGATTCCGAGTCCTACATCTCGGAGCTCCGAACTTTCGTGCCATTCGAAACGCTCCGATCCGAGCTCCAGGCCCACTTGTCCTCCCTCAACCACGAACTCATCGACTTAATCAACCGCGACTACGCCGATTTCGTCAACTTGAGCACCAAGCTCGTCGACGTCGATGCCGCCGTCGTACGGATGCGGGCGCCGTTACTGGAGTTGAGAGAGAAGATTGAAGGCTTCAGAGGCAGCGTCGAAGGGTCTCTTGTTGCGTTACAGAGTGGTTTAAAGCAAAGATCGGAGGCTGCCGCTGCCAGAGAGGTTCTCCAACTGTTGCTCGATACGTTCCACGTTGTGTCGAAGGTAAGGACCGGTCTTCTTGTCTATAATTCAATATCTAGATAATGCTACATTGGGAATTGGAACAAGTATTTTGAGGATATAACGAATCTATGAACTAACTAAGTAGTACTTTTCAATTTTCATAGGACCAAGATCTGAGATTTATGCGGAGTTAGTGTTTATATTCTGAATTCAATTAGGCAAATTGATTTTAGCTTCGCATGTGGTCCATAAGTTGTTGAATTATAGATAATTGTGTGGTTTAGTTTGTGGGTTTGTCTAGAAAGAGAAAAGAAGCTTGGATCTAGCAGTTGTAACATTTGGCATCCAGAAATTCGAAATTTTTTGCTCATATGCGTTAATAAAAATTTACATTGTCAAGCTATATAGCTTCAGAAGTGTATTGGGTTATTTTTTTTATTGGAATCTTATCTGTCTATGTAGTTTTGCACAGGTTTGATGATTTGATCTGTTTAGATTTTGGGAAAGTTGGTTATTATTGCTTTGAATTATCAGTTGGAGGATTCATTGGAATGGAATGCAACTCACATTTTATTCATCAGAAATGCTCAAAAGCAATTTTGAAAGAATCCATTTTGTTAGGTTTCTATGTCGAGTCTAATTTTGGCAATTTTGTTTCATTGCACATAATTTGGGTGAAACTCTAGTTGCATAATCTTTTCTGGATTTGAGATCTGTAGCGAAGGGAAAATGTAATTCTAAATAAATGTATAAGCTGCTTTTGTATTTGAAAATGTATTTATGTATAAGCATCAATTTAGTCTGTGATTTCTTTTTCTTCTTTTGATCTTTTCTCTTTACTTCACATTGTCAGTCTACCAGAGTGAGAATATGGCCATTTGCAGTATCAGAAGTTCTTTGTTTTTAATGTGTATAAATCTCTGTTGGTTTTACTGTACTGTAATTATAAGTGTTTTGATCATTATTTTTTTATATGTATCTCAATGAGTGTAGGTTGAAAAACTTATCAAAGAGTTGCCCAGTATGCCCACTGATTGGTCAAATGGAGATGTGAATTTGGCAGAGAGGAATTCTGCGAGTCATGCTGCTACCTTACAAAATGTTGAGAATGGTACGAATCTCAGAGAGACACAGAGCATGCTTTTGGAGAGAATTGCCAGTGAGATGAATCGGTTAAAGTTCTATATTGCTCATGCACAGGTCTCTTTCTCTCTCAAATTTGATTTTCTGCTGTTACTTCTTCTTGTTCTCTCTCTCTCTCTCTCTCTCTCTATATATATATATATTTGTGGATGCTTTAGTCAGATTTGTCTCAGAAGTTTATTGTGAATGTAGCTTAAACTTCACTTCGAGTTAGGTCAATTTCTCATTTCTTTGATTTTCCAACATTAACTAGAACATGTGATTATGTGAATGAATAAGGTTTGTCTTGAGAAGCTTGGGAACAACTATCCTTTTAGTTTTTGCTAAATGGGCTGTAGCACCTGCAATTTATGCCATCTTCATATTCAGTATTTTCTTTTCCTTACACTTGCCTTTTTCTATCGTATTCTTCTGTGTTAATTTTGAAACTGAGGTAATTTTTGACATTAATGTCTTCGTGAGAGGTCACTAGAGGGTAATTGTGCTCTTAGGCTACTTAAAAATGTCTGTTGTGAAATGAAAGTTTTTTGCAATTGTAGATATCTTTAATATGAGTTTTTTAATTTTTATTTTTTTAGTGCTGAAGCAGGAATTTAAAATTTGCATGCCTTAAATTTCTAGATGTAATTATTGCAAGATAAAATATAGATGGGGCATGCTTAAAGAATGTAACAAGGAATCACTGAGCTCAAAATCAATTATTTGGCACCTGTACATTCTGTGCTTATTTCCTTTCTCGATTATGCTAGTACAGAACCTGCCTTTCATAGAGAACATGGAGAAGAGGTTTCAGAGCGCTAGCTTATTACTGGATGCAAGCTTGGGTCATTGTTTTGTAGATGGGCTAGAACACCAGGATGCAAATGTAATTTACAACTGCTTGCGTGCATATGCTGCTATCGATAACACCAGGAATGCAGAGGAGCTTTTTCGCACCACTATTGTGGCACCACTGATACAGAAAATTATCCCACATGGGTCGACAGAAGTTGGGGCATCTGGAGATGAACTTGAAAATGATTATAATCAAATCAAGCAATGTGTTGAGAAAGACTGTAAATTCTTATTGGAAATTTCTTCCACAGGTATGCTAATGCCATGCACCATTTTCTACTGTACTTCTAACCACGTAAAAAGGTGTCAATTTTTGGGTTGCTGGGAAAGTACTCCGTTATTCCAGTTATTTTGGACCGTTAGTGGAAATATCGGGCATTACATTCTCATAACCTTGAGATACATTCAAATAATCTTCTCTTGAGCCACATCACTCATTGTTTTATTCAACGGCTTTTGCTGCTTAATAATCAGAAAATATCACCCAGTTTTGTATATAGTTATAATTGATGTATTTGTATGTTTCTAGTGCTATCTTGTTCTTTCCATCATCAATGTCTTACTTTTGCATTTTAATTGACATATTTCTTCTTCTTAAATACACTAAAATTTTGTACCAAAACATGGCTATTCTTGTTTCTTGAAATGTATGCATTTCTGGAAACAGCCATGGATGGTATACAATTCTCTTTGATCACCTTGCTCTCGTTCTATTATCTATTCTTTTTAGTCTCAACATGTGTATAATTGATCCGTTAAATTAATGAATACTATTATTAGCATCTTTAGCATTAATTAGTCTTATTTGCTTTTTCCAGAGAATTCTGGTTTGCATGTTTTTGACTTCTTGGCGAATTCAATCCTAAAGGAGGTTCTTTCAGCAATTCAAAAGGGAAAACCAGGGGCTTTTTCTCCAGGAAGACCTTCAGAATTCTTGAAAAATTACAAATCAAGCCTTGATTTCTTGGCTGATCTTGAAGGTAGGTTCTAGTTGTGAAAATATTTTCACATCCCCACAAGATTGAAAAGGCATAGCTAATCCAGTGTTTACTATGGATGTTTTTTTTTTTTTGTGATTGTTTAGGACTATATTGCCTTTTTAAATAGGAGTGTATACTGTTCATTATAGTTATAACATCCAATTGTCATGCAAGGCTATTGTCCATCAAGATCTGCTGTTGCTAAATTCCGAGCTGAAGCTGTTTATGTTGAGTTCATGAAGCAATGGAATGTTGGGGTTTATTTCTCTTTGAGGTATTCAATGCAACTCTTAGATGGCCATGCTACTTAGAATAGGTTCTTATTTTTAAATAATGTTTGCTGATGTTTAAACTTCAATTCGTTCAGGTTTCAGGAAATAGCGGGGGCTTTACATTCTGCTCTTGTTGCAGCTAGTCTTGCACCTATTCATAATTCACATTCTGATGAAGGAAAGTCTCCTTTGTTAACATTAAAACAAAGTGAGACTCTTTTGGAGAGCTTGAGATCCTGCTGGAGGGAAGATGTTTTCGTACTTTCTTGCTCAGACAAGTTTCTTCGCCTGTCCTTGCAGCTTCTCTCAAGGTCAGTTTAGATGAGAGGTTATGTTTTATTCAGCTTATATCTATTTATGTTTGATTGCCTAATGATAATTTTTTCATAGATACTCAAATTGGTTGTCATCTGGACTAGCTGCTCGGAAAGTGGGTAATTCTGGTGCCAATCCTGGAAATGAATGGGCTATATCAGCTGCCCCTGATGACTTTATTTATGTACCCTTCTGCCCTTATTTCACTGTTTCTCTTTCTCCTATATCAAACATGTTAATAAGCAATCAACTTATGTTTGACTTTTCAATCTATGTGCATTCCATTGAAGACTTGAAGTCATGTTTGGTAATATACATATTTGAAAAAAGATTGTTCAAACTTTTTTGGTACCGCAATTCGATCCTTATAGGTTATAAATGTTAGATCTGCTAGTGCTAGGCAACATCATAGCATTTGAAATTATCCTGTAATGCTCCCAGCCTCCTATGTAAACTATAGATTAGAAGTTGTTAGATTTAATTAATTGTATTTATCTTTCTAAAATAAGAGATGTAGGAAGGTTGTTTCCAAATCTCATCCTTACTTAGTTTCCTAAAGGTAAGGTACTAGTTATCCTTATCTAAAACTCTAAGTTGTTAGTCAGTTAGTATAGAAAGATTGTATTTTTTAATTGGCATTCTGCCAATAGTTGCATTACGATGAGATGAATACTAAAACTTCTCGTTAAATTTCACATGGTATCAGAGCACCTCTCAGAACCCTAAATTTTTCCAAGTGACTTAGTATAGGATGACTACTCCTAATTCATCCACAGAAGTCACATCCATACCAGAATCTTCCACACCAAACAACAATCGTGGTGGAAGTTCTGACAACCCTCATCTCTCTCATATGCCCATTACTGGTCATAAGTTAAATGGGCATAACTACCTCCAATGGTCCTAATCTGTGATCATGTTCATTTGCGGAAAAGGAAAGGATGACTACATCACTGGAATCTGTTAGGCACCAGCAAAGGAAGATTCAACATACTAACAGTGGAAAACAGAGAACAATCAGGTAATGTCTTGGCTCATCAATTCAATGAACAATGACATTGGAGAAAACTTCCTCCTCCATGCATCAAAACATGAGATTGGGAATGCTGCTAAGGAAACCTATTCCAACAATGACAACATGTCTGAATTGTTTGGAATAGAAAGTGCTCTCCATGATCTTCGTCAAGGGGATCTCTCTGTTGTCCAATACTTCAACTCCCTTACCCGCCATTGGCAAATGGCAACAACTGGATATGTTTGAGAAGTACCAGTGGACATGTGCCCAAGATGGAGCCATGTACAAGGGAATCGTGGAGCAAAAAAGAATATTCAAATTTTTGCTAGGTCTGAATCAAAACCTGGACGAAGTGAGAGGCAGAGTCCTAGGACCAAACCACTCCCCAAAATCCAAGAGGTATTTTCTGAGGTTCGAAGGGAAGAAAGTCGGAAGAAGATCATCATGATCATTGATCACTCCAGCAAAGACTGAAAACTCTCATTCAACATAGAAAGTTCAGCACTCGCAAGGAAACTAACTCAAGCCTATTCCAGTGACAATCGGCAAAGAAAAGGGAGACCTTGGTGTGAACACTGTCGCAGACCAGGACACACTAAGGAGACATGTTGGAAAATCCATGGGAAGCCTGCAGATTGGAAACCAAATCGCTTCACCAATGAAAGAGAAGTCGTGTGAATAAGGTGACTGGATTCTGAGAATCAAACAAAGGTAGAATCGAGCTTCTTCAGTAAAGAGTAGATGGAAATCCTACAACAGATGATCAATCAGCCAATGCAGAACACTGGATCCTCGATAGGGACCGGTTCCCTAGCACAAAAAGGTACATTCTTGCATGCCCTAAATGTAAAGAACGAGAATTCCAGAATGTGGATTGTAGATTCTGGGATTTCAGACCATATGACTGGAGATATTAAACTATTTCAGAAATATTCTCCATGCTAATGTACGTATTGCAGATGGGTCACTATCTAAGGTGACGGGTAATGGAAGTGTAGTGATTTCAGAAAAAATAACACTCAATAATGTAGTCTTAGTATCAAACCTAGACTGTAATTTATTGTCTATTAGCAAACTGACACAAGAACTAAATAGTATTGCTAAATTTTCTCCCACTTGTTGTGAATTTCAGGACTTGGTTTCGGGGAAGACAATTGGCAGTGCTAAAGTGTGTTCGGGGCTCCATATCTTTCAAGTTCAAAACATTCAAGATAGACAACCTCAATCAAAAAAATGTGTATCTTTCAAAAGTCAAGTGAGTCGGTCCGAGTCTAGAGTTAATAAAGATAGTGAGATTATGTTGTGGCACTATCGTCTAGGTCACCTAAATTTCCTGTACCTAAAAAGAATGTTTCCTATTTTATTCAATAATAAAAATCCTCGTTTTTTCAAGTGTGATATATGTCAATTAGCCAACCATACCCGATAACCACTCCCAACACATATGTACAAAACTTCCCATCCATTCACTGTTATTCACAGTGATGTTTGGGGCCCATCTAGGGTCAACAGTAGCACTAGAGCTCGGTGGTTGTCTTTATTAGATGATCATACACATGTCACTTGGGTATATCTAATGAAAGAAAAATCCCAAGTAGGTCAGATATTTAAAAACTTTAACTGTATGATCAAAAACCAGTTTCAAACTAAGATACAAATATTAAGAACAGATAATGGAAAGAATACATTAATTCTTTACTTGGGAATTATCTGTTGGGTGAGGGGATTATCCATCAGAGTTCGTGTTGAGACTCCTCAATAAAATGGAGTCTTTGAACGCAAAAACAGACACCTCCTAGAGGTAGCCAGGTCTTTGATGATTTCAGCCAACACACCTAAAATGTTTTTGGGGTGAGGCTGTCCTAACTGTAGCCCACCTTAACAACCGGCTACCATCCAAGGTTGAGTTTCAAACACCATGTCAAACTCTTCACAAATCCTATCCAACTACCCACCTCATATCTAATCTCCCAACCAGAATATTTGGATGCACTACTTTTATCCACATCCACCACCAACATACTTGATCCCAAATCCATAAAAGGTATATTTGTGGGATACTTACCAACACAAAAGGGGTACAAGTGTTATTCACCGGGAACTAAGAAGGTTTACAACTCTATGCATGTAACATTTCATGAAAAACAACCTTACTATTCGAATTCACAAATTCAAGGGGGGAGTGAGAAAGAATTTGTTGTCAGGGAAACACTTGAGTCATCTAATCCCTTTGAAACACTTGAGTCATCTAATCCCTTTGAAACACTTGAGCCATTCAGTCTTATTGAAACACTTGAAACACCTGTGTCACTTGAGTCATTAAGTCCCACTGAAACACAAAGTCCCTATTCTCACAAGTCTCCAAGTCCTAACCAAACTCTAGAGTCACCTAATCACTCTAATCTAGAGTCACCTAATCACTCTAAGTCTCCTAGAAATATACAGCTTGTTGATCAAACGTAGTTCATTGTCTATACAAGAAAGAAACGAACACAAGAAGAGATAGAGCACCAAACACCTCTCAAGCAAGTCCATGACTCAGAACCTGACAACCAAGTCCAAGAGGAACCAGACAACCTAGTCCAAGAAACAGAAACAGAGACAGAAACATAAGTAGTTCTAGTTATCCAAGAAGAAGGCAGACTTAGTGATGATGATGACAGACCGATTGCCCTAAGGAAGGGAACAAAGGAATGCAGAAATCATCCTCTCTATCCTATGTGCAAGTATATCTCCTACAAAGGATTGTCACCAAGTTATCAGGTACTTGTGGCCAACATCTCAAAGACTCAAACCCCTAACAATATACAGGAAGCTCTCAAGAAACCAGAATGGAGAGCTGCTGTAAAGGAAGAGGTGAATGCCTTGGAGAAGAACAAGTCATGGGAACTCTCAGATTTGCTGAAAGGGAAGAACACAGTGGGATACAGGTGAATATTTATAGTGAAACACACGGCTGATGGAAGTGTGGAGAGACTCAAAGCTCGTTTGGTTGCAAAAGGGTTCACTCAGTCTTATGGCATAGATTATCAGGAAACCTTTGCACCAGTGGCCAAGCTCAACACCATTTGAGTACTTCTATCTTTGGCAGCAAACTTGGACTGGTCATTACACCAGTTAGATGTAAAAAATGCCTTCCTCAATGGCAATCTAGAGGAGGAGGTATACATGGAGATCCCTCATAGACTTGAGAATCATACAAACCTCAATAAAGTTTGTAGATTTCGAAAATCTTTGTATGACCTGAAGCAATCACCACGAACATGGTTCGAGAGGTTCACAAAAGCAGTGAAGAAATGCAACTTCTTACAATGCCAAACTGATCATACACTGTTCGTGAAACACTCACATGGGGGAAGAATGACAGTTCTCAAAGTTTATGTAGACAATATCATCCTTATTGGCAATGATGAGGATGAAATACAAAAGCTAAAGAAGTTCCGAGCTACAGAATTTGAAATCAAAGACCTTGGTAGGCTGAAGTACTTCCTTGGTATGGAAACTGCACGATCTAAAAGAGGCATTTCAGTCCCTCAACGCCAATATGCCCTAGACTTGCTAAAAGAGAATGGAATGACTGGATGCAAACCAGCATATACGACAATGGACCATACAACCAAGCTAGGAGCTGGAGAAGGAAGTGCTCCAGTCGATAAGGGAAGGTATCAAAGGCTGATAGGCAAACTAATCTATCTCTCTCGTACCAAACCTGATATTGGTTTTGCTGATAGGATTATGAGCCAATTCATGAACAGTCCTATTTAGGAACACACGACTGCTGTGTATAGAATCTTGAGACATCTAAAGATGACTCTAGGTAAAGGCCAATTTTTTAAAAAGGGAACTAACCGAGATGTTGCACTGTATTCAGATGCTAATTTGGCAGGGTCTACAACAGACCGAAGGTCCACAACTGGGTATTGTACCTATGTTTGGGGTAATCTTGTCACCTAGCGAAGCAAGAAACAAGCAGTGGTGTCTCGGAGCAGCGCAGAGGCAGAATTTAGGGCAATGGCACATGGGATTTGTGAAGGGATTTGGCTCAGAAAAGTATTAGTGGAGCTGAAAATTCCTATTGAGGGCCCTATGAAACTATTCTGTGACAACCAAGCAGCTATAGGAATAGCTAAAAATCATGTCCATCACGATAGAACAAAGCACGTGGAGATAGACCGACACTTTATCAAAGAGAAACTAGAAGAGGGAACTATCACTTTGATTTACACTCCAACAGTATTCCAAATAGCAGACATTCTTACAAATGCCCTCCCGAGGGCTACCTTTGAAGAACTGAGTTCCTAGCAGGGTTAGATTAACATCTACAACCCAGCTTGAAGGGGGGTGTTAGATTTAATTAACTGTATTTTATCTTTCTGAAATAAGAGATATAGGAAGATTTCCTAGAGGTAAGGTACTAGTTATCCTTATCTAAAACTCTAAGTTGTTAGTCAGTTAGTATAGAAAGATTGTATTTTATATTGGCATTCTGCCAATAGTTGCATTACGATGAGATGAATACTAAAACTTCTCATTAAATTTCACAGAAGTCAACTTTTATTGATACACGAAAATCATCCTGGCTAACTGGCATATATATATTGGCTTTTGATTTGCAGATTCTCCATGATACAAATTGTCTGGCGTCAGAGGTGTGTGGTGACTATCTGGCTCATGTACTTCAGCTTCTTTCTTCATGCCCCGCTGAAGTTCTCGATCTAGTAAAACAGAGCATTATACAAGGTGGAATGGCTTTGCATGCTTTACAACCTTCAGTTATCAACACAATAGTAGAGACTCTAGTTGAAAAGGCTGTTGAGGTAAGTTGCATCTTTTCAAGGTTTTGTGTCAGTTAATTCGCAAGAGTTGGGGGATGCATTTTTCTTTTAATGTGTTTCTTTAACCTTTTCCTAATAGAGGAATTATTGTTATATAATGTATTAATGGATGATGCAATGATGGGTTATTGTGCTAGTTGCATGACCCAGCATTCAGAATCTTAATTCATTCAAAGTTTTGTTTGTCTAATGTAGGACTTGAGACAGCTCAAGGGAATAACTGCAACTTTCAGATTGACTAATAAACCTCTTCCTGTGCGGCATTCCCCCTATGTGTCTGGGTTATTACGTCCCCTAAAGGTATGCATTCTTCTTTGTTTTCGGTTCTTGCTATACACTTCTTATGTATGCCACTACGCCTAATAATTCCTTGCATCTGTTGTTTGCATCATATGTTTTTTGGTTGTGATTTACATTAGTATAGTCTTGATCAAAGACCATTCACGATCACTTATTTTTTTTGAAACATCTACGATCACTTCTTGATGGTTGGTAAAAAAATAAAAATAAACGATGCAGAAATCTGCACAAGAGGCCTCAATTGTTATGCATTTATATTTGTTATGATTAGTGTTTAATTTCCAAAGTTTATAGAAACATTTTAATCTCCTGCTAATAGGAGTGTAGCAGACTGTATCTTTTCTAAAAGCTGTACAATTCTGATTTTGAGTAATATCCGCATGATAATACAATTGTAACCTGGACGTGCCCTTCCCACTGTTTGCAGACTTTATTGGAGGGACAGCAAGCTATGACGTATTTGACGAGGGAGACTAAGAATAAGTTATTAGTCGGTGCTGTAAATGAGATAACTAATTGTTATTATGAAATAGCTGCTGATCTCATTGAAATGGTTAGTGTCTTGAGTAAAATTTTGATCTCTCTTATCCCTTTGACAATATTTTCGAAATTTAACTCTTTGATGATCATACCTAGGCTAAGAAAACAGAGTCTTCACTCCAGAGACTACGAATGGGTGCACAAAAGCGAGCTGGAGCAAGCATGGAGGTCACAGACCACAATGTATCCGAAAATGCCAAGTTTAGTATGCAATTGTTCCTTGATATTCAGGTAAGCATCATTCTGTGTGTGTGCGCGCGCGTTTCTAAGTTGGTCCATGTATTTAAATGCAAGTGAATCTGATCTCAAGCGCATAACATTTTACATGATTTAATCAGGAGTATGGGAGAAACCTCGCTGCCCTTGGGGTTGAAGCGGCTGATATTCCGGCATACTGTTCTCTGTGGCGATGTGTTGCCCCGTCAGATAGGCAAAATGTCATCAAATTCTAAGAATGATTTTTGGCTGCGGGCAGCATGTAGAGTTGGTGTTGTGTCATTGTGAATTATAAAATGATGTGATTGTGAAGTACATTTTTTAAGTTCGTTTGGTAGTTTTTAGGCATTCTCAGACTGTTATTGCAAGTCAATATATAGTATAAAGAGGAAAAATTTTGTTCACGCAATTTACTAGTGCAGTTTATAGCAATAAAATTAAGATTATATTTGGATTCACTGCAAAATAGATTGTATAGGGATGGATTACTCTTCTCGACTAATAAGTAAGAACATGATTTAACTTCTTTTTACTGGTAATGCCGGGCCTTAGAAAACTTATTGGAATGCAAATACATGGAGAGTTGATATTTTGATGATCATCACTCTCACTGCATCCTTTTGAGTTTTGTCGGCACACATTTTCGCTGCTGCTATGGATTACACCTGGAGAACAAGGAAGAGCGTTATGATTGGCAACTACAACTTGATGGATCCACAAGCTATCCTGGAAGAAATCAACTAGTTCTATCTCCTTACTTTTGTTAATTGTGACAACTTGGTCACTCCAAAACGGATCATCAAACAGTTGATAGAGTTTCATATCTTGTTTGACAAGGAAATGTCCCTGCTCAGAATTATTATTATTGAGAGGAGGACATGTGAAGCTGAATCGATGCCTCGGGGAGCTGCTAAAAGAACGAGAAAACTCTGCCAAAACAAGACTTGAATAATTTTGTTACTAATAAATAATAATTGGGTATTGTAAGATCTAATTAAAGATGATGAGTTGTTTAGAATTACCGCTGTTGACACTACGAAAATCATCTTCAGAATCTGAGGCTGAGGGGAGGCAAGGATGACAATCAAAGAAGGTCTCCTGATATCCACTGGTATGTGTATCTGCATTTGCCTCCTTCATTTCAAGTCAATGGTGGAATAATAGTCAGTACTACTAAAAAACTAGTCAAAATTTCAACGTCAACCATTGCGCCATAAGTGGCTGCTTTTTGGGTGTGTCAAAACTCAAAAGTATTTTGGTCAAGTGTATTGCAAGGTGTGTGCAACAGGACTTTTAATATAATACCTGAGTAGTCGTCATAAGAACTTGCTGTGACATGCCGTCTATATTGCAAGGCTGATCAAGAATCAAGATCAACCCTTTAATATTGAATTAGCCACTTTGAAACTGAGAAGCTTTTTCCTCTGCTCGCCGGAACTCAAATATAACTATGAAGATGTCTCATAGCTCTTCAAATCCATCCTGGTGCTGCTTGTTACACTACAGAAGAAGAAACACAACAAGGAAGAAAGAGGACTGCATTTCCACAAAAACACAAGCTAGATATTAATTATCATAATTTAAAAATAATAAAAATAAAAGAGTAAAAGACACAGAGATTTACCTTGAAAGCAAAGTCATGATTTTAATGAATTTAAATTTCACACGTGCTCATTGGGATAATCGGAACACTTTGGCCGCCGGCATATACTCGTGTACTTCAAGAGATGACATGTTTCATGGACTTTATAAGGCCACTTTTATAATCGATTACCGGCATGTGCTTCAACATTCAACAATAATAACCTTTTATTCTACAATTTTTCATTTATATAATTAATTCTCTTTATATTTAAAGTAATTTTTTGTTGATATAATAACAACAGTTATCAATTTGGTAGGTGAAAAAACTTGCTTGGGACAGAAGCCTATCTAGACAACTGCTTCCTGCTCTCATTGCAACTAAAACATTGCAAATTATTGCTTCAAGAATATTTATTATTAGTAAGTCTCAATTTTATATAGTTGTTATAATAGTGTCATAATACACCACCCTAGCAAGATTTTAGTTTTGTATGTCGTTAAAGTGTTACATAATCATTAGCATACACGTTAAAGTTAAAATTGTTTCTTTCATACGATCTAACAAAAAATTAAGGAGTTTTTTTTTTCAATATATATATATATATATATATCTTTTAAAATGCACTCTTGTACATGAACATCCAAATGAAGGGCACACATCACTAAAAGAGTAAAAGGTAATGAAGATTTTGATGAGAAAGAATTGAACTATTGAAGAGATCATCACATTCATTAAAGAAATAAAAAGGAAATACAGGACCATTAATTTACACACAAAGAATACATAAATGGATTGAAGAAATAAAAAAATAAAAAAAAATCATAGAATTATATGATCATCACTTCATCATAACTCTGAATTCTTCAAAGCTGAGAACTCCATCTCCATTAAGATCAAAATGTTTAATCATCAATTTACATTCATCAATGGACTTGGACTCACCGAGTCGGCTGAGCATTCTCTTCAGGTCTTTCGGTCTAATAAAACCACAATCATCAACATCATACATGCAAAAAGCTTCTCTCAAGTCCTGTAACTTATCTTCTTCACTCCCTCCTTCCATCAACCCAACAAAATCTTCCACGTCCAGCAACCCATCTCCGTCTTTGTCCAACGACTCCACCGCCTCTTCTACTTCTCTCAACAGCATCTCTCCGCCCATCAAACCCACCCGGTTCTTCAACTCCGACGCAGAAATTTTCCCATCTCCGTTCTCATCAAAGTAGATAAAAACACGCTCCAACTGATCAATATCTCCATTCTTCAACATGATCGGAACGAAATAACAGTTGATAGATATTTAGCTTAGCTGCTGCTAATTAATTAATTATCTCTGTTGTTGTTGTTGTTGTTGTTGTTGTTGAAATAACAGAGAGGTTTGGTGCCACTCTTTATACATATGTGGGCACATGTGAGTTGGGTGTTTCAGAGAGTGTTCCATGTTGTTTGGAAGAAGCTTCAGTCAATTTTCAAATTAATATAGCATCAAACAAGTGTTCAACATGGAAGAGAAGAAAATGATAAAAAACGAGGATCATCCATATATGGAAAACGAAACGAGGAGGAAGAAACCAGATTTGTGTTAACGGTCAACACTCAACACTCAACAACGACCCTATTCTTTGATTATCACCTTTGTTTATTTTTTCCTCTTAGACTACGGGTGTGCCGTGCGTGTGGAAGACGACTAGATAAGTCAATTCATTTTTTAGGGTACACGTTGGGTTGGTAATTAAGTACTTTTGACTTGTTATAATTTTCCATTGAATTTTTTTTTTTTTAAATATTACAGTCATTTGATATTTAGAAAAGGTAAACATAATCGAATTCACAACTAATTATGTACTTGTCATAATTTTTTTTGGAAAGAAAGATACAAGTGACTAAAGTTGTTCTATGAAAAAATATATCAATATATTTGTTTGATCGTTTTAAATGGAACTTCAAAATTTGACTTAGATTATGTAATTAAATCTAAATAATAGATGAAGGTTGAAATTACATAGTTTAAGTAAAAATTCTAAGTTAATATAGCTTAATCCTATACATAAATGAATAATATAGGCTTCCAAAATAATGTGTTAAGTGAATTGTAACCACCATATTAATCATGAGATTATATGGTAGATTGATGTGGCATATAAGTTGTAACCACAATATTAATTATCTTAGCTATCATAATAAAACAACTTTCTAACTTCAAATTTATATTATCTCATGATTTACAGGATGTTAATAACTCACATTCAAAGCGAATATTTTGGATAGGATATCATTACTCATTTTAAACTTGAAGGTTGTTTATGAAGAAAGATCAAATCTAAGGGGACTTTTTGCAAATCTCCCTATATTTTATTTACTAAATAAGCTTATAACATACATAATATATATGTTAATCAAATCAATGACTTTCTCGTTGTACAAATTTGAATTTTCTTCTAAATTGATTTCATCTTAACATTAAAAATTTATATTATATTCTCTTTCATTTCTAATTACTAATTGTAAATTTAGTATAAAGATTTAAATATAAAGAGAATCTATAGTTGAAAGGTCCAACCAGGAGGATCATGTTGGATACAATATAATAGTCAAAGCATTTGGCTTCCTTCACAACATGATATTGCTTTGAATTTGATTGGAAAATAATTAACAGAGGTGACCAACAGACTTGTTGAATTTGATTTTTCAGTTTAAGACTAAACAGCGCTGAATTGTACTAAAAACCTAATAGTGACTGAAAACTGAAATTGAAAAACATGTTTTTTTTGTTTTTTTTATTAAAAACTGAATATAAGTGATAAGTTTTTTTTTTTAAGTTACAAACAGATTAAAATAAATACTTTTACATTTATGCATTTTCAACTATGCATTTTCAACTGTTATTTGTTATATATTTATATTTTAATATATTAAATACAACTAAAACAATAATTTAATAATATAATAACAAATTTATATTTAAAAAAATTTCCATATAAAATATAACCCTTAGAGTATAAAAATTACAAGTTAATTGAAATTTAGTTTATGAAATAACAATAGATTAGAGTTAACTACTAATATTATATTTTTATACTATATACGTACAATAATAATATAATAACTAATTTATAATGAAATCTACATGCTCTATCAAATTTTATTTTACTTTTTATTTTTAAAAGTGACCGCTAAAGTTTTTAATAGTAAGAAGAAAAAAAATTTAATATGGTTAAAGGGTGTGAAAGAAAAGAAAACAGAAAATAAATAAAATTTGTACGGATAAATTTAAAAGTAATAAATTAATATATATTTCAATTATTTTTTATTAAATGAAAAACGAAAAAATCTCACTTTTTATAAAAAGTGATTTTAAAAACTCATTAAATGGTTTTACAACTTAAAAAATTAAATAAAACAACTTAATAACACATTAGGTGCCATTAAATGTTCAATGAAAAAATCAAATAGAAGTTTGTCATGTTTGTTGTCACAAGACATATTTTACACTTGGGAATTGGTGACGTTAGTCTCCTTTTATATATATAATCTCTCTTTCTTTTCTTTTCATTTAAAAGAAAAATTAATTTTAAAAAAGAAACATCAAAACTCATATCTTAATTTAATTTAAAGAAGAAATATTTACATTGTAAATGCTCCAAAACACCTTAATAGAAATATATATATATAGAAAATTAAAAGTGCAACGACTTGGAAATCACTTATTATTTTCTTTTTCTATGGATAAATCATTT
The DNA here is from genome assembly GCA_033220585.1 of Dipteronia sinensis. NCBI lineage: Eukaryota > Viridiplantae > Streptophyta > Magnoliopsida > Sapindales > Sapindaceae > Dipteronia > Dipteronia sinensis. Next base: position 16,846,265 of record CM065637.1, read on the forward strand.
GTTGACCTTTTTGGAATAAATGCAATAGGGCCACAAATTAGTAACAAATGCAGTTCTACAGTAATAATATTAATGATTTAATTTATTATGCATAAATAATGACCTCTATAACAAACTAAAATGCTGCAATTTCTCAAAATATATGAAGAAAAAGAAAAAATCATCTGTCCAGGATTTTTCTTTTTGTTCTCAAAGATTGTCATTGTGATCTTGCTGGTCTCTAATGACAAATTTACAGAGGCTCTATAACTACAAAAGCTAACCTCTTTTGTGTGTTCGTCGTTGCAAGGTATATCCATCTGGACGCAGCCAATCATGGGAAGGCCTTCCGGCTTAGACGCCTAAATATAAGTTGCCAAACAACAGAGCTTGCACATGATGAAACCCATGATAAAGTAAACTATGTTGCCAAAGCCAAGCGGAATTCTAGATAATGTTGTGGGACGCTCTTCCAAAAAAATCAATTGGTGCTGCTTTTACTCTTCCAATCATTTTGTCTCTGCCATCTCAGAATCAGATAAAATGTTATCCAAGTCCTCATAGTATGGCCAACTTTTTTGGTTTTTCTCATCACTCTTGCTTTCCTGTGTTAAATAAAACCATCATTGTTAAATAAGCAATATTAATAAACTGGTTATATGTAGTTAGTGGTTGCATTCATGATTCATCTAATACACATTTAAGCACTATAATATGAAGGCTGATAAGGGAACAAGACCGAAAATCTAGATGACCACAATATCCAAATTCGTCAGACATTACTATTGACCCCTAAAGCTTTTCAAACATGTTGTGAAAATGCTTAATAGATTGGAAAAGCTAGACAGATAGATACATGTGCGTGCAGGTTTCATTTTGAGTTCGAAAATTATGAACCTCATATTTCTGAAGCAGAGATGCCCATAGGGATTTGCACTGGCCTGGACTTCGATTAATCCCGTCAGACATAAAATGTGTAGATATTTCTTTCCATAGGGCCATTCTCCCCTTCACTACCTGAAATCTGCTATGCAATTCCCCACGCATTTTAATGAGTTTCTTCACCTCCTCAGGTTTCCATTTGTTCCGCTTCACAGTCTTGGAAGACTTTGGTTGAGAACTTTTTATTGATTCTAAGGAGTCATCTTCACTGCTTTCATTATCATCTGTATCAACCTCTGACTTCTGTTTTTCTTGTGCAGCCAAAGCATTGTTATCTTTGACCGAATTGTCAATTGGTGAAGATGATGCGATGAATGATTTCCAGAAATCATCTGAATCCTCAGAATTATGAGAAGGCCTTTCACCAAAGTTGGAACTTGAACTGGTGGTGTCTTCCTCTGGTAGTAGTTCTTCATCTTTAATACCGCCAACTGCATGAATGAATGATGATGGGAAGAGAACATGTAATTAACACACTTTCAAAGGAAATAAAATATCAACCAAGGAAAAGTTGGAAAATAATTACTGGTCAAACAAATTGCTAGATTTCAGACCACAACAAAGAAACAATGAATCCTACATGAAGACTTGCTTGAAGCTTAAACATTTGAAGCACAATTGACAGTTCTTATATGAAGTTGCAGCTGTGAATACTCAGTTCTTTACTTTCTTATTTTGCATTTCTTCACTTCATACTTTTGTAGGATCTCAACTTATTTTACTGTCCAGTTAAATTAGTTTAGGCATGAGAGCAATGTAACAGTACCAATGGGCAGAAATAAGGACTCAATAAGAAACCCTCGAAGAGCCAGAATTCCCGTGGAGTGTTCCTAACACCAATCAATCATTCAGTTTCCAGAGCAAAGGAACGTAATTAAATAACAAACCAGTGCCACTAACTTGAGCATATACAAACAATAGGGCAAAAATACTTTTAAAGACCCCAAAAAAATAATTCAATCATCAAAACCCTATAATAACAGAGTTCAAAAACCCATGAAAAAAGTTTTCTTACTAAACACCAAATTTAATGTTTTTATGTTCCATTAAAATTCTAATATTCCAATAGATTCATCCACATCTCACTTTGATGACTGCAACCAGTAAAAAAACCTATTGCATCATCAGTAAGCACCTATGCTATCACACTTGTTCTTCATGTGACCTTAGAATCTCTACCGTTTGGCAGTGATACAATAGTGTGAAATTTAATTAGCAATATCTTATAGATGGAAAGCCTTCTGGCTTTACCTTCTCACATATCATGAACTGTTGGTTAAACGTACACTCCCATGCCGTCACTTTTCCATTATCTTTCTCAGTGAAGTTATTTTTTAATATCTTTCTTAGTAAATCCATAATTCAAACACTAATAGCCATGGTTGACCAAAGGCAAACACATGATGAGCATTTTAATGTAAAATATTCTGGACAGAAAGACACAGTTGGTAAGCAGGGAATTGTGTGTATTGGATTTTGTTGTAGGACAGTTGGCTTTGGACTTTGAAGAAGAGATGGATAGAAAATTGTCCAAAAGAGGTACTTCAAAGAAACGGGCATAACTTTTAGCTCGGTTGTCAGATTTCCTATTATAATATGTTTTCGGAAAGGGTTTTCAGAGCTCCATAGAGGGGCAACCCGGGCTAGCCCGGTTGACGTCATTTACTCCCTCAACGAAGCTGTTTAAGTTAGGTTGTCGGGCAACCGAAGATTTTCGTGTTTTTTTTATTTGTTTTCCGTTTTTATTTAGATGTGGATATTTTAGTCTTTTGCTATTTTTAGGGTTTTCTGAGCCTATTTAAGGCTTTTTGTTATCAGTTTCAAGACATTCAATAATATTTGCAATTTTGTTTCAATTCTTTTCTGGTGGATTCCAGTTTATGTTACTGTTAGGGTTACGCTGGTGATCCTAGAACTTCCGTTCTGCGTCAAGTGGTATCAAAGCATAAGGACTTGCCTTATACGATGGTCAACAACGAAGCCGGAAGAGCTAACCCTGGCGACGCTGGTCGTAGGGATGCCGATGTGTGGGCGGCAATTGATGAGCACCGACAGTCGATAGAGAGGTTGGAGACTATGGTTCAGCAACATGGAGCGGATGCCTACCCCTAACACCCATACTGGCCAAGCTCCTGCTTCTGTTCCTGCCCCTGCCAACAGAGAAGGAGTCGGGGGATTGGCCCTTGACCGCCCTGAAGGTAGACGTCCGCCTAGAGCCGCGAGACATGTGCAGTATGAATATTTCAGTGATGAGGATTCTAAAGAGGATTTCGTGGGTTACCAAGGAAATCGTCAACTGAACCTAAATCAACCTGATTATTGGATCCGCGCAGACATACCACTGTTCCATGGAAAGCTGCAGATTGAAGAATTCTTGGACTGGATTTCGGAGGTTGAGAGATTCTTCGAGTTTACTGAGGTAGTGGAAGAACGTCAAGTCAAATTGGTAGCGTACAAGTTGAGAAGCGGGGTTGCTGTTTGGTGGGATAAATTACAGATAGATAGACGGCGGCAAGGCAAGGTTCCTATACGATCCTGGAGGCGAATGAAACAACTTATGATAAGCAGGTTTTTACCTTCTGACTATGAACAATTTATTTTTCAGAGTTATCAGAATTGTGTGCAGGGTAACAAAACCGTTGCGGATTATACTGAGGAGTGGTCCAGGCTTTCAGTTCGTAACAGCCTCAATGAGACTAAGGGACAGCAGGTTTCGAGATATTTGGGGGTTTAAAGTCAACCATTCGAGACAAAATTGGGTTGCAAGTCGTGTGGACAGTAGATGAGGCGCACAACATGACCTTGACCTTGACCTTGAAAGCGGAGTTAATGGGAAAATCATCCAATCGTTTTTCTCATTACAAGGACATGAGTGAGTCGTCCAACACAGCCGCGAACAAGAGTAGATTTTCACAAAGTGATTGACAGGGTCAGGCTAAAACTACTGCAGATCAAGCTCAAAAGGGTTCGGGTCCAAGTAACAATTTTGGTAGGTCACGTCAAACAGCAACAGCAGCAGCGGGTACAAAAGAAACCCCATGAGGAGCGCCAAACCCATACAGTAGACATGGCGGTATAAAGTGTTACAGGTGCGGCCAACCGAGCCACCGTTCGAATGACTGCCCAGCCCGAAAACCGGTGAACTTTGTGGATGCTGAAGAAGAAAAAGAACAGAATTTTGAAGATGAGGGGAATATGGACGAGTTCTTAGAAGGTGCAGAAATTGCGGAGGAACAAGGGGAGCCGGTAAACTGTGTGATTCAACGAGTCATGTGTGCAACGAAATTAGAGGGTTTATCGCAACGAAACAGTATTTTCAAGACTTGTTGTAGTGTGCAAAGAAAGGTTTGTGACGTGATTGTCGATAGCGGGAGTTGTGAGAATTTTGTGTCCAGAAAATTGGTAGAACATCTGAATCTGCATGCAGAGAAGCATCCCAAGCCTTGTGCGATTGGGTGGATTCAAAAGGGACCTAAGGCGAATGTGACAGAGTTGTGCAAAGTTCCAATTTTGATTGGGCAATACTACCGGGAAAAGGTGGCATGTGATGTAGTCGACATGGATGCTGGTCACGTATTACTGGGACATTCTTGGCAGTTTAATGTGGATATAACCTATAGAGGACGTGACAATGTTTGTGTTTTCAATTGGGGTGGCAAGAGGATTGCAATGGTTCCGAAACGGGGTTCAGTCGGGAGTTCAACTAAAGCCACGGTAAATGAGCAGTCTTTGGTCACTTTAATCACGTCCGTAACTGATTTAGAAGCTGAGATTAAGAGGCACAAGAGGTACATGTTGTAATGGTGCGAGCTTTGGTGACAGAAGGCAAGGAAGAGCAAAGAGTTATAGTGCCCGAGACGGTGCAGACCCTGCTTACTGAATTCAGTGATTTGGTGACAGAAGACTTACCGAATGAACTTCCGTTGTTGAGAGTTATTCAGCACTAGATTGACTTAGTTCCAGGAGCAAGCTTACCGAATTTACCACACAATCGGATGGGTCCCAATGAGAATCAGATTTTTCAGGAAAAGGTGGAGGAGTTAATGAAGAAGGGGTTCATTCGAGAGAGCATGAGTGCATGCGCAGTTCCTACATTACTTGTTCCGAAGAAAGATGGCAGTTGGAGGATGTGCGTTGATAGTGTCGCGATTAACAAGATAACTGTCAGGTACAGTTTTCCCATTCCAAGATTGGACGACATGCTAGATATGTTGGAGGGGTCGAAATTATTCTCCAAAATCGACCTGAGGAGCGAGTATCATCAGATTCGGGTCAAACCTGGGGATGAATGGAAGACAGCCTTCAAAACTACGGATGGACTGTATGAGTGGTTGGTGATGCCTTTCGGACTGTCCAACGAGCCGAGCACTTTCATGCGGCTTATGAACCAGGTATTGCAGCCTTTCATTGGAAAATATATAGTCGTTTACTTTGACGATATATTGATTTACATCGAAATGAGGAAGACCATATGGAGCATCTGCGAGCTGTGTTAGAGGTATTGTTAAAAAACAAATTGTTTATCAACTTTAAAAAATGCAGTTGGATGACAGGGCAGTTACTATTCCTTGGGTATGTGGTCAGTTCGGAAGGGATTTTGGTTGATGAAGAAAACGTTAGAGCCATTCGTGATTGGCCTACACCGAAAACAGTTGGAGAGGTGATGAGTTTCCATGGGTTGGCGACATTTTATCGTCGATTTGTGAGGGATTTTAGCAGTATTGTGGCTCCCATTACAGAGTGTTTGAAAAAAGGAAAGTTTCAGTGGAGTGAGGCAGCCGAAACAGCCTTCGCAGTCATCAAAGAAAAACTGTGCACCACTCCTGTTCTTGCTCTACCCAGTTTTGAGAAGTTATTCGAAATGGAATGTGATGCTAGTGAGGTTGGAATTGGAGCAGTGTTGTCACAAGAGAAGCAACCAGTACCGTTTTTTAGTGAAAAGCTGAGTGATGCGCGGCGAAAATGGAGTACCTATGATCAGAAATTCTATACAATTATTCGTGCTCTAAAGAATTGGGAGCATTATCTAATTCAACGCGAGTTTATTCTTTACACTGATCATCAAGCTCTGAAGTACCTGAACAGCCAGAGAAGCTTAAGTAATATGCATGCTCGTGGGTAACCTACTTGCAGAAGTTTCCATTTGTTCTGAAGCACAAGTCTGAGATTCTAAATAAGGTGGCAAACGCGCTGAGTCGGCGTGCAAGCTTATTGGTGACTATGCAACAAGAGATTATTGGGTTTGAGTTTTTGAAAGAACTGTATTCTGATGATGAGGACTTTGGAGAGATATTGGGAAAATGTATTCTGAAACAGGCTGACGGGAAGTTTCATATGACCGAATGCTATTTGTTCTGTGGCAATCAGTTATGCATCCTGCGGAGCTCTCTGAGAGAGAAACTGATTCGAGAATTGCATGGTAGCGGTTTGGGTGGTCACTTGGGGAGTGACAAAACTATTACTGACCGCAGTTGAAACGCGATGTCGGTAACTATATTCGTAAATGTTACGTCTGTCAAACTTCTAAAGGACAGGCTCAAAATACGGGCCGGTACATGCCACTACCTGTTCCGAATGCCATATTGGAGGATTTAGCAATGGACTTCGTTTTGGGTCTTCCACGAACTCAGCGTGGGGTAGACTCCGTGTTTGTTGTGGGTGACAGGTTCTCAAAAATGGGGCATTTTATACCTTGTCGGAAGACATCTGATGCATCACATGTGGCTCAGTTGTTTTTTCGGGAGGTGGTTCGTTTACATGGTGTACCCCAGTCAATCACATCTGATAGGGACTCGAAGTTTCTTAGCCATTTTTGGGTGATGTTGTGGCGGCCGATGGATACTACTCTGAAGTTCAGTAGCACTGCGCATCCACAAACTGATGGACAGGCAGAGAACCTAAACCGAACACTGGGGAATTTAATTCGAAACATCTGTGGGGACAAGCCAAAACAGTGGGATGTGGCTCTGGCACAAGCTGAGTTTGCGTATAACAATGATGTTCATACTGCTACGGGTAAATCTCCCTTCGCTTAAATGTATCGACAACCTCCAAAGCACGCGTTGGACCTGGCAAGGCTTCCCAAGGTCACTGGTATGAGTGTTGCTGCTGAGAATATGGCTGAGCAGGTTCGTGATGTTCAAGCTGAAGTGAAGGCGCAGCTAGAGGAGAAGAATGCAAAGTATAAGGCAGCAGCAAATGTTAAAAGGAGTGAGAAGTTGTTTACTGAGGGAGACCAGGTTATGGTGTTTTTACGTAAGGAGAGGTTCCCAGTGGGTACCTATAACAAGTTGAAGCCAAGGAAGTATGGACCGTACAAGGTGATCGAGAAGATCAACAACAATGCCTATGTGATCGACTTGCCTGCTGATATGAACATTTCCCGAACTTTCAACGTAGCTGACCTTTATGGGTTTTGTGATGATGTTCCGCTCTATCCAGATTATAACTCGAGGTCGAGTACTTCACAGATGGGAGGGACTGATGTAGGACAGTTGGCTTTGGACTTTGAAGAAGAGATGGATAGGAAATTGTCCAAAAGAGGTGCTTCAAAGAAACGGACATAACTTTTAGCTCGATTGTCAGATTTCCTATTATAATATGTTTTCGGAAAGGGTTTTCAGAGCTCCATAGCGGGGCAACCTGGGTTAGCCCGGTTGACGTCATTTACTCTCTCAACGATGCTGTTTAAGTTAGGTTGTCGGGCAACCGAAGATTTTCGTGTTTTTTTTTATTTGTTTTCCGTTTTTATTTAGATGAGGATATTTTAGTCTTTTGCTATTTTTAGGGTTTTCTGAGCCTATTTAAGGCTTTTTGTTATCAGTTTCAAGGCATTCAATAATATTTGCAATTTGGTTTCAATTCTTTTCTGGTGGATTCCAGTTTATGTTACTGTTAGGGTTATGCTAGTGATCCTAGAACTTCCGTTCTGCGTCAGATTTCAAAGGAATTTCGTTGGTTATTTACAAAACACGATTATTTTTTGTGAGATTTTATGATTGAAAATTATTTTTGGAAGATTTTCAAGTCTCTCTCCAAAAGGATACATAAAGTAAAAATGAAACACATCAGAAGGTGAACACTCATCTCATCTCTCCTTATCGTCTTCTAGATCAATCATTCCTTTCTGAGTAGCAGATGTAGTCACATCTTCCAACCAAGCAACAATATTTAAAGAAACAAGTATTGATGCCTACATGTTTATTCTACATGCACCAGTGGTCTGACACAAATGCAAACAGCGAAAAGGGGAGAGAGAGAGAGAGAGCGAGAGAGATGAGGACCTTCTAAATTCTGTTGATAGCCACTTCCTTCTGCTTGCATTTGGTTCAACTGACTTCTTTTTGGATATGAATCAGCCACTTTTCTAAGTGCTGGCATCCCCAAACCAACAATAGAATTGCCAGCCAGTTTTGCATTGATCTCATCCGAGATGACTCCAGCTGGGTTTTCTGTAGCAATAGCAATAACTTCAGGCCTTTTACCACTGTACTTCCTCACCATCTTTCTCAAAACTTCAGAGACGGTCTTTTCCATGTGGGATAAAGGACATTTCACAGGGCAGCTTGAAAGTGCAGCATGTGCAGCTTTGTGCAGAGCATCTAAAAGCTTCCCTTTGTCAAGCCATAGACAACGTGTAGTGATTCTTATCTTCCCTTTTAAGCTAGTTTCACTTAGACTGTCTATATTTTGAGGGCGTAAAATTTCCATACTGCAATAGTGGAATGTCGAGATGCCATTATACATATAATATGGATGTACTTAATTTTTAGACTTTACTTAATTTACTGATAAAAATATCTACCTGATCACAATAATACCATCCGACGCAATTCTTAGTCTCTCATCAATGCAGAGTTCAGTTGATGTGCCAAATGCTTTATCACCATCACTATACATCAACTGCAATATAAGATTAAATTATTAGCAGATTTAGCATCTCATCTAGACATAGAAGACTTCAAAGGATTACCAACCTGTAAATTCTCCTTCCCAAGAGATATAAAACCATTTGAAAGAACTCTTCTATTCCGCAAGTGAGAAACCCCAAGCATCTCTCCATTCTTTATAACCTGGTATAATTACACAAGTTACTCTCTAACATGGTAATAAGATCTATAACCTAAGCATTTAAAATGCCAACGTAAAAATAGAATCTAAACAAGGTCATAAACATACTATATAAATCCTTGTATAAATGTCAAGCACGGGCTGGAAACAACAGAAACATATAACAAGATAAATGCTGACTCACAGTACTATGTCGAATGCCAGTTGATTTTCCAAGCAATTCATGCTCTTTCAGAAACAACAGTTCTCCGTGAATGGGTAGAAAATGCTGTGGTTTCACAATTTTCAGAACTTCCTCCTTCAAGAAGAAACTGTGTGATTAGATAATATCATCAAAAGCATAATATGACTAAAGCATTAAAGAAATATGCAGTCTGAACATACGTCAAGATGAGGAGACAACATGTCAGAAAAATATATCATCCAATTATCCTTTAACCAATAAAGATGGGATCTAAGCAAAGAGACTGAAAAGAAAATGAAAGTAATGATAAGATTGTATTTTCTTTCAGAGTTTTAGGTATAACTTTTATAGAAGTTGCATCTAATTATTATATTGACTATTTTATTAAAAATTCAGACAACAGTTTATTCATAGTTTTGGGCTTACGTTAATAATGTAATTAGAGCAGTTTCACATAACTTTAGGCCTCATTATGATTACATATTAGATTCGGGTTATTTTTATGCATTGATAATTAAGAAGTAAGTTCTCTTATCAACAAAAAAAAAAGATGTAAGCTCAAATAAAGATTCGAATCATGAATGTACGAAGAGTAACGGATTTTGACTGACATTAGATTATTGATAAGCATCGAATCTCCTTCACTTTATCTCTCTTTTCCAAATACTGGTTTGTTTATCCATTTTTTTCACAGTATCTCTGATTCCATTGATCCTCTCTCCCACATTCTCCGTTTAATATCTTGATCTCATGAATCCTAGTTTCAAGATACATAAGATTGGTATATAAAAAACGAATAACTTGTTTGACCTGAGAAAATGATGACAGAGAAGTTTCAAATAACTTGTTAACGATGGCAGTGAAGTTTCACCTTCTAGCTTTCTTGTTATGAAATAATCCTCACAACATCAATTTCAATATAGTCTTCAAAGTGATTATTTTAATATAAAAAGGAAAAAGTGACACAGAAAGACATAATTATGTCTAGTTGTCTACTTTATTCCAAAGCCAAGGACCACCTTAGTCTCCATGAATATATAGTTATGCTATAACACTGGTATTGTAGATAGGTTGACCAATAGAAAATACGACAAAGAAAGATAAATAGTAAGTATGATTGAGAGGAACATTTATAAATCTTACCAATTCTCCTCTATAAGCATGACCAGATGTGTGCAACCCCTCATTCCTACCCATCACAATATTTGATCCAACCTCTGATATCCGATTTAGCATTTTCATTACACGAGATTCATTACCAGGTATTACCTGCAAGTAAAATATAGGACTAATCATCATGTTTCAACATTGAACAGATTTCGGCAAGAAACTAAACATGCTACTTTAATAGCAATATTCCCGAACATCAGCACTTCTAACAGCCAGCAAGTTGGAAATGTTCCCAATAAATCAGTTGCAGTAGTTATTAATAAAAAACTAGAAATCAACAAATCTTGAGCCAAAAACGAAAGTTTGTTGAAAACTAGTTTATTGAAAATTACACATCCAATAAATTGCATTCTTCCGTTACATGAAGCCAAAGAGAAAGAACAAAAATGGAGCAGCATCATGCAAGTAACAAATTTAAAAGAAATTCTTTTAGTAAATTATAATCAAATTAAAATAGAAAAAATTAGGGACCTTCAAATACTTGGAAGCTACGAACATAAATGTTAGAGTGCTTAAATATTATTGTTGGGCTCATTCCAATCAGCTTCAGCTTTTGGGTTTGTTGGTTACTAACATAGTATCAAGGCCTAGTTATTCCAAGGCGTCTTAGGTTCGAATCCCCCTATGTAAGTATATTTGAATTTGTTATGAGTTTGTATTTAGGCTCAAGCCACATGACAAGCTTATTGGTCTTGTATGTGAGGGGGTGTGTCAAAGTGCTTGAATACTATTGTTGGACATTTTCTTATTAGACAATCTCCGATGCACAGGCCAATACAGCAATGTCAATGCTAAATTTGGCACAAAAAATAGTAAAATGCTATATTTGGCACATCATTTAAGCATTGTACTTCAATGTATAATTCTATTTGAAATGCTATTTTTATTTTTTTTATTATTTAAAATTATAAAAGTCAACAAATATAATTAATGCATTCAATTTATATAATTTTATTATTATTTAAAATTATAAAAGTCAACAATTAATACATTCAATACAATTATAAAAAAGGTATTTTTGTAATTAAAAAAGCAGCATTTATTGTTGTGCCAAATTTGGCACAACATTTGACATTGCATTTAAACATGTTTTTTTTACTTTGTGCTAAATTATAGCATTGGCACACTAAAATAGCATTGCATTGGAGATGCTCTTAGCCTAAGCTTTTAGGTCTGTTGGTCACTAACAATAACCATGTCCACAACCATACCAGATAGAAAGATTGAAAGAAACCACATAGAGAACCTCAAATTACTTCTTGAAAACCTAATTTGCCTAAAATTAAAAAAAAATCATAGAAGGGGAACATTACATCAAGTTATCAACACATATTCAGTTAAAAAAAAAATCAGTAATTAAACAATGAGGTGACCAGTTATAAACTATAACATCTTATTACCTTAGCTGAATACAGAATTACATCTTCCTTGGTAAGCTTGAGGGCATGACTACCTCCATATGATGCGAGATTGAGGGCAGCACGTGGTTCTGCCTGACACAATAAAGTACACGATCACATGCCAGCAAGGTGGTCCAATAAAACTACTATAGTTAATGTGACTAAGCAGTCACTGGAGTCATCAAGATTAACTTACTTGTGAACCGGTTGTAACGATTAGCAAATCTTTTGGAGCATACGCATCAATATCTTCTACTTTGACCTGCATAATGTTGAAATGATCAAAGAGTAGAAGATATCATGGGAATAACGGGTTTTCAACAGGAGCAGGAAGATTATAAGATTCCATAACAAATTTGAAAGTCTTAATTATGATGAAACAACAGAGATGATTATGTCAGTCAAAAAGCGTATAAAGCATAGGGAAGTTCTGAGCTAGAAAGTCCATAGAGGACAGCTCCAAGCAAGTTTTTCTTTTCAAGAGACAATATACCTGCATATGCTAAAGATAGTATCCAGATGCTAACAGCTAACACAAAATTTAAGAGTTCAGGGGAACTGTCCTAGGCAACCCCTTGTCAAAACTTGGGTATCATTGTCCACTGGGGGCTCAAGCAAGTAAAACAGGACCCTTGCCCATAGAATTATTGTGACAAAAAATTGTGCTTTAGCAGCACTACAGGATAAAGGTTAACACTCACTTATTACAAAGAAATAAAAATTAAGAAGACAAGCACAACAAAGAAAATGCTACATACTGCAAAGTGCAAAGTGCCTACTTGTCAAAAGTCAAAACTCAAAAGACATGTTTGATGAAACACATTGCTAAGATTAGAATGTTGAGATAGTTTGGGATTGAGGGGGCAAATAATGTAAGATCTTACCCGAAAATAAAGTTTAAAATGAAATATTAACAGATATACTGCATGCCAGTATGAAGAATCAGTAGCGCCAACCAATATGTACAGGGCTGGGTCAATGGGTAGATAGACCTCAATTTGTTAAATTTTCTACATTTTAGGCTTCATTTACTAGGCTCTCTTCTCTATCTTAATTAAATATTTTCACTAAAATTTAAAAAGTTCAATTTCCATATATGAAATCAATACACCATTTTATTTTATTTTTTGGAAAATAAATATTCTACTCAAAATGAGCAATTGTCTGAAAGAAAGATTTATTTACAAACATGTGGATATAGAGAATTATTTTACGGTTGTGTGTACACAATCACATTGTCTTTATTTATAGAATATTTAGTAACAATACTACTTTTATCTTAATAAATAAGAAAAATCAATTTTAAATAAAAAATAATTAATATATGTTTGCATTAAACATAACGATGTGTAATTTGAAAATTTCACCTAAGCCTCAGCTTTTTGAGCTGGCCCTGAATATGTAGTATCAAAAAGATGTGCTCAGTTAGTCAGTTATATGAGTTTCAACAAGAAGCTACACATCACACTAATTAATAACAGGAAGCATAAGTAGGTTAAAATGGTTCAGTCACATTAAAGGAAGACCAAAGAATGCATACAAGGAAGTAAAAAGAATGTAAGGGATGAGCAAGAAATTATGACATAAAAGAAGGATTCACATACCAACCCAAAAAGAATGGGATTTAAGAGTAACCGATCTGAGAGAAATTAAGTCAACATTTTCTCTAACATGTACAGCATATGGCAAATTGGCAAAAAGCAAGTCTCTATACCCAATAGCAGGCTCAAAATAACAGATTTTTGTTGAGACAGAGAGAACACGGGTAAACGTAAAAGGACAAACAAGTATTAAAATGTTATTACCAGGGTTGATGGATCAATTGGCGCCTTTCCATCCTTCCAAGCAGCATCTAGATATGTCCTTAAGGACATGCCGACAAATACCAACTTTCTACCAGTTAAATCAGCAGCAGCTTTTACACTTCCAAGGCGATGTATATTTGATGCGAACTGAGTAGTTATAACCCTTCCTTTGGCAGCTAAAATATGCTTTATTAATGCATCCTTTACAACGCTTTCACTAATTGTCCTTCCAGGTGACAGTATATTTGTTGAGTCACTCATCATCTGGAAAAATCCCAAATTTACAAGAGTATTTTAACTATTAAGGAAAAACCCTAGGACTTCATGAATATATTTATGCAGAATCTTTTTCCAATAGAAAGCTGATAACAAAAACCTTCAGTTCCCAAAGTTTCACAGATACCGTAATGAGGATAGTACATTATCGGGAAAAATCTCAGCCAAAATCATGACATTTCCATCTTCAATTCAATTTTGCAGCATAAATAAACAGATTCGACAATTTTAATTCTTAAGTTCTCAATGAAATGTTTTCCAGAACTAGACCAGAACGATTAGCTTATGTATTGAGTCAACATAAAGATTTAATACATGAATCTAGTAGGCTTACCAAAGTTACACCTTCTTTTGAGAGTTGCTCCAACGTTTCACGGTCAAAAACTTTCCCATCCAATGGTGATTCGTCAATCTGTTGAATGAAAAATTCTTATGCAGCCGTAAAGTGTAAACTATGCTAAAAGGGAAGATAGGAAAAAATATTAGGAAAGTTACCTTCCAGTCCCCAGTATGAAGAATCGTGCCATCAGCGCAACGAAGAATTAATCCACAACAGTCGGGAATAGAATGAGTTACCCTGATTGGCTCTATTTCAAATGGCCCAGCTGTAAATTTCTTCCTTGTTTTAAATTCTTTAAGTCTGGATGGAACAAAAATCCCATTCTCCTTCAAACGCTTTTTGATAAGCTGACAAAAAAAGAAAAAGAATTAAATTTCTAGACCATGATAGACAGAAGCAAAATCATGATAAAATCAAAGACAGCAACAACAAGGCATTGTGGTCACAAATATGTGGATACATGATCATGAGAAGATGTTTGGTGATATGAGATGTTATGCCATGGTAAAGAAAGAAATAGTCTTAAGAGCTACCCAGACAGGGTTGATAATTTTAGACAAGTACTTCAACCTGTGTGTGATTTTGAAATCTTCAGACTAACATTCATATGGATTCATGAAATAAAAGTTTGTATCACAGCTATATGCCATCCATAGCATGTTTGTGGATGATGAATGTGCCAAGTGCATATTGCATGTTTGTGGAAATAATAGCCATGAGAAGTACCTCCATTGTAAATGAAGATGCATATATCGGTGTATGAGAATCCAAAGCTGGGATCACCTGATAGTCAGCAAAAAAAAAAATTTATTTACCAATATGGCAATATCTAACACAACAAGTTATATCCAAGCATCCAACAATTCTTTACATTCAAATCAATGGTGCAGCCAAGATGGCTGCCTACACTTATATGGATCCTACATATCTCCATGAGAACGATTCTAACAAAAATGGTAGTCACATCCTCAGCTTAAAGGCGATACCATTTGCCATTTTATACATGTATTTCAGAAAATTTCCAACCTTCATGGTTTCTTTAAAAACCCTAGACCAACTAAAAGCAATTACTAAAAGTTCAAAACTTGAACAGCTTCATTTTTATCGATAAATTTTCATTACTTATTCTAGATCCTATTTAGATCTACAAGTTGCTTACCCAAAAAACAAGAAGGTCAACAATTTGCTATGTTATAGTATCTTGACTAAAAATGCTTCACAAAGGTTATTTTGCTCTTCAAAAAAATATCAAACTTTTATCTTGTTCTTGACCAAAAGAAAATAGGTATCCATCGAAGCACCATGCATGCTAGGGTTTGTTGCAAAAGATTTCCATCACAGGCCCCTTGCATGCATGTTTAGCACGTCAAATCTCTGCCAGAACCACAACACAACAAAAAATTACAGACGGAAATGAGGAATTTCAAGAAATTTTGAGAACATTTCCCTCTGCAATGGGTCAAAGAGGAAAAAGCCTAGTAATTTGGGTATATGTATATACTGGTATATGCTAGTAGAACCCCTTGAAAACGGCATATTGCTGCTCAGCTCATCTTTCCCTAAACCACTAGTAATTTAAAAAAAAAATGCAAATAATCTCTTTAAAGTAACTATTACAACCATTTTATAATGTGTGGCTTCATTTTTTGGTTTTGAAATTATTTAAGAGCGGATGAATCATTTCTTAACAAAAGAAAGAACTGAATTATTGTGACATGGTGGAAAGAACTTAACAGTTAACATGTAAGCGTCCAATTAAATGAAATTTACAAGTAGTAGTAGTAGGAAACTTTACCCAGGGTAACGCACCAATGTGATCTTCATGGCCATGAGTTATGACAACTGCTTCAATTTTGTGGCTCCATTTTTTAATAAATGTGGTATCAGGTATAATTTTTTGGACTCCAAGCTCATCATAGCTGAATGGATGTCAAACAGTATGAGGTCAGAACATGAAAAGAGGAAGGTAGAAATGATAAGAGTACTACAAAACAACGATTTTCAAGTAAAAGTTTCCTCTTCACCATCTGTGAGAGTATAATGGATCTTAGTTCTAGCCATCATACTCACAACTGAAAATTGAGTCAATTAATACTAACAACTGAAAATGGGAAAAGTCAATGACAAACAACCATCGTTTATACATTAGAACCAGTTTCAAGGAAATAACCACCATATCAAAATTATTCTCCACTTGGCAGAATGACATGCAAAGATAACCAAGATAGAATCTTTCAATAGTAAGAACTGTAGTCAAAGACTTACTCTGGAAACATGACACCAGCGTCAATTAGAATATAGCGATCATAATTCCCAACAAGCATGCAATTCATCCCAATTTCGCCAAGACCACCTATTGGAAGCACACGCAGTGGTGGTCCACTCAAACCTTCATAAAACTGTTCCATCTTGCGTTGAACAGAATCCTCCATACTTTTTCTTGGCCCTTCCATTCTTCCTGATCTTTTGCGTGGTACTTTAGCTACACCTTTTCCTAGAATGACATAGAACAGTTCAACAAGACAACAACCATCACAATATCACATATAAATTTCCTTTACTGTACTTATACATTTTATGATACAATGGTGACAAAATAAAAACAAAAAGCAGGTCCTATCCGTGATAACTGATAAGTATACATTCTGCATGCCAAAAAGTTCATCCGATAGATTGATGCGACACAAATTTAATAATTACATCAGTCAAAGTATGATTACATAACAATATTCTTTTAACATAACTGTCCATTGATTATGGAGAAGAAGCATGTAAAAGAAAAGGAGAAGGATATAAAACCCTATACCTATGAATTCTGATTGAATGAACGAAAATACTTATATCAGTTTTAGTTCCATTAAAAAGATCAGAATTCAGAATCCACGTCAAGCAAAATTCATTAAATATAAAAATAAACCCAAATTCACATATTTCTTACAAACAAATAAATAATATGGAAACAGAGTATGATACAGAAGTTTCAAATGATTCATATCATCAGCACAAATACCTAAGTAATATATCAAAAATAAATATATCCAATACAAACCCATTACCTATGTTATTTCAACTTCCTAATTAGCTGTACTATACTCTGTTTGTTTTACATTAAAATTAAAAATCCGCTATAAAGAAGAAAAAAATATGTAAATGATTTTTGAGGCTGTGTCTCTAGTTCAATATCTATCATTTTCTCGGCAACCAAACGGAAGACAACATCACTGTAGACAAAACAAGACATAGAATTAAAAAATGACAAATACTGTACCTATAGTTGTAGGAGAGGCAGTAGAGCTGGAAATGTAATGCTTTCTGTGGGTTGGTTTGCAGGAGAAAATGTAGGGAGAGGGGGTTAGAGCAGTGAAAGCAGCCATTTTTGGAGGTAATATATTGGGTGTACAAGAAGCGAAGTAGAGTGAATAGGAGAAGCTCCCCACGAAACCTAACTGCATATGTTTGAGATAGAAATTACAGACTCAAAGTCAATATACTGCTCAATTAAACCCTAGAAATTTGAGTAGGGTTTTAATGAATGAAGTTGGAGCGGGAAATAGAGTGAGAGTGAGTGTGAGTGTGAGTGTGAGTGTGTATCATTCTTATGAGAGGTTGAGAAATAATTATCTTTCTTATCATTTTGGAGCTTCAGAAGTTCAGATAAACAATCGCACGTGCCTCACCTCCCACCGGTGTTACAAATTATGGTCGCTTTACTTTTCTTTTTCTTTTTCTTTTTTAAATAATAATAATATACTGCTCTATATAAGATGGATTTCACCAGTAAAATCAGTTTTTATAGTATTACAGACTTATTTACCTGCGAGTATGTGACAATTTTAGGGACCCTTTCATAATGTTTTCATTTTTTGTTTTCTGTTTTATATATTTTCTTTTGAGAATAAAAAATTTATTTTAATATTTTCAAAAACCAAAAATAATTGAAAACGGTATTTTGAAAATAGAAATGCTGAAAATACATCTGATAAAAATAATTGAAAACAATATTTTGAAGAAAAAAATTATATTACATATTTATGTTGCGTTTGATTTTTCGTCTGATAATTGAACAGTGCTGAATTATACTTAAAACTGAAAACTGAAACTGAAAAACATGTTTGTATTTTTCACTGAAAACTGAATATAAGTGATAAGTTGTTTGTTTTTTTAAGTTACAAATATCATAAAATAAATACTTTTACATCTATGCCCTTTCAACTATTATTTATTATATATTTATATTTTAATATATTAAAGACAACTAATAAATTAATTTAATAATATAATAACAAATTTATGAAAAACAAAAATTACCATATAAGATATAACCCTTAGAGTATAAAAATTGAACAAATTAATTGAAGTTTAGTTTAAGAAATAATAGTATATTAGAGTCGGTCATTAATAATCCGTACAATATTTATACTATATATTTGGAATAATAATATAATAATAAATTTATAATGAAATCTATATCTCTATCCAAAAAAAAAATTCGTGAAAGTGACCGCTAAAGTTTTTTAAAAAGTGAAAAGAAAAAAATATTAATATAGTTAAGGGGTGTAAGAGAAGAGTAAATTGGAAATAAATAAGATTATAAGGATAATTTGGAAGTAATAAATTGATATTTATTTTAGTCATTTTTCATTAAGTGAAAAACGAAAGAATTTCACTTTTTATAAAAAATGGTTTTAGTAGCTCATTCAATAGTTTTATAACTTAAAAAGACAAACAAAACAACTTAATGACACACATTTAGTGTCATTAAGTATTTAGTGGAAAAATCAAACAGGCCCTTACTGAGGAGCCAGACTATAATAACTAAAATATCTGACTTAATTTTTTTTTTACTTCAATATCTCAACCACTGTGGTTATGTGCTCAACCCAATTGTTTTAAAAACATATTTTCAATATATTGTAAGAGTAAAAATAATATTGTGTGTAGTTAAATAATCCCAAAAATGGATTCAAATAATGTGGGAAGTTATTAGTATATAAAACATGAAATGATGTGGTCCGGTGGATAGTAAAATACGTACAATTCACTTACCTCGTCACTTTGAGTTGATTTTTGGGTTAATTATCTCATTTCCAATTTCAATAAAGAGATAAATTAAAACTATGATTTTTTTTAATAAAATTATGATTTTATGTAAAAGAAAGATAAGGGTGCCGATATTGACACCCATAAAACTTATTAGTAAACCCATATTCTATTAAAATATTTAATTACAAAAATATCTCAATAGAAATTTACCAATAAGGACAAATTACTTTAATTAAAAATAAACCAAATACCATATACTCATTAATTACACTCATATCTTTAATTATATTTCTTTATTAAAAAAAATTACATTTGATAAACCCTAATTAAACTCTAATTTCATTTCAAGTATCAAACTTTATCATTATCACATGATTATCATATTATTTTTGTTTTCTCTTTATATATAGTTATGAACTCTATCGATAAACAAAATATATTTTTTTAATGATAACTGTAGATATCAACAAGTTTTTTTTTTGTAAGATAGTCGTAAATATCAATAAGTTTTTTTTTTTAAGATATCTGTATAAATAAAAGAATTATAGATTGAAAATCTCTTTACCTCATATACAATTCTACATATTCTCTTTTATAAGGCTTCTACATTTGAAATATTTCAAAAAGTAAATTGAATTATTATTAAACGCCGATTTGATTACAAAAATAATAGGATTTTTTTTTATATAAATTGGGTGTGATAATAATTTAAGAGTGTTTATGAATAATATATATTAAAATGAATATATTTATTTTAATGAGGGTACTATTAGCATTAAAATGAGTGCTTATAGTAATATTTATTTTTTAAATTTTAGATATAAGTGTATTTAAAAAAATAGGTGTACTAATAAGTTTTATTGGTGTCAATATCCATACCCAAAAGATAATTATAAAATAATTTAATTATTTTATGTGATAATCATAAAGTAGTCAATTTGTTTGGCTTTCTTTAAGAAAAAAATTAAAAATTAATTGCCAGGCCCCATTAAAACAAAACCAAAAAATTGAGAACATTAAAGTCTGTCCTGTAAGCGTTTTTCAGTGACTGTTTTTTGAAAATAAAAATGAAAATGAAAACTGTGTTTTTTTTTGTTTTTCGAATTCTGAAAATGTGTCTGGTAGCATATACGAGAAACTGTATCCTGAAATTGAAAACAGTAAAAACGCGTCTGGTAGCTTCACTGAAAGCTGAATTCTGAAAATGAAAACAGTAAAAACACTTCTGGTAGAATAACTGAAAAATATCAAAAATTATGATTTTTCTTATATTTTTTCTATTGCAATTTTTAATTTGAATAAAAGGGAGTCAATAATTCATCCCAAATAATTATCAAATAACTCATAATTTAAAAATTGTTGTAAGAATAAAGAGAAAAATATAATAATGAATCAGAGAAGAAAATTGATTCGCCGAATACATACATATATATATATATATAATTTGAATAAAAGTGAGTCACCAGAACATTACACATGAAATTCAGTAAACTAGAGTTAAGTTAACAAAATCTGGAGTTAAACGTGCTACCAGTAAACTCATATCTCCACATTTAGCAAACATACCAACAAGACTAGTTCCTACAAACTGATTAATACTAACTTCACTCTTGATAATCAATGCATGGTATCTTCTTCCCAGTTCAAGACATCTTTCATTACTACAAAATTTTAAAACACCAATCACAAAATGCCTATCTAGTAAACTTCCTGAAGAAGAATATGTAGGGGCATCATTAGTACACACATCGTCACTGCAATCTGTTGGAAAATTTGTGACAAACTAGTGCTTTGAGAGCATTAATTGAGTATGATCGGTTCCATAAAAATGGAAGATCAATGTATATTCGAATTCTCCTCCGTGAGAGCTTCGAAGTAGTATACTCAAACTCACTAATCAACTAATGAGTGAATGAGAAATTGAGTCTCAAA
Source organism: Dipteronia sinensis (assembly GCA_033220585.1). Taxonomy (NCBI): domain Eukaryota; kingdom Viridiplantae; phylum Streptophyta; class Magnoliopsida; order Sapindales; family Sapindaceae; genus Dipteronia; species Dipteronia sinensis. Next base: position 16,867,406 of record CM065637.1, read on the forward strand.
GAGTACCCATTGTGTAGGGAAAATATGCATCCCACATTGGTTGGGTAAAGCATTGATAAGCAATATATAAGTAAATGTGTGATAGCTACTTATCAACATGTGTGGCATAAGGGCTCTCTCTCGCGCGCAGGGGGGGGGGGTGCAAATCATCGACCCCGAACCTTCGGATTGCATGACTTGTGTGTGGGCGCGACCCGCGTACACGAATGCCGCTCTGATTGGGCTATCATAGGACAAACGACCTTTTGCTATTGCTTGGAATTTATTTTTTCTAAGTTAATGTTTATATTGATATGGAAAGAATTAATTCAATTTAATTTCCCCTAAATTAAACGTATAATGATAAGGAAATTCCGTTTTGGATTCTAGATACTTACTTGATCACTAAGTAAATAGAATCGTGATTAATTAGAAATAAATCTCTTGGAGATTGATTTTTAATTAATATCCTTTTCATTGAAAACGTAATTGAGAAGTATTTCCTAAACAATCCTCTTGATTTCGGTTTTATTAAAACCCTAATCTATTCATCAGAAAACATATTCTGCATACATTACAGAAAATCCTAATCTCTTCTCTGTTTCAGTTCTTGGTAAGTTCGGACTTGATTTGAGTTCGCCGAGAGTGTTTGTGCTATGCACGATCACTGTTAAATCGTTGTATCCTGGGAGACAATCGCTACACACATACGGTGTTATACGGCGAAATTGTCTTAAGGACACCGTGTGAAACACGGGCCTCGATTTCCCAAAACCTTTTTCTAATGTGTTGTTTTGTGGTTTTCACTTTCTGTTTGCTTGCAGATTTCGACCAGATTGTTTTCAGTATTATAAACAACACAATCATCATGAGAAGTACCATTACCTGTAAAATAACCATTTTTAACCACACCCTTTTCAACATCAATCACATATCTAGCGTAGTTAATTGGAATCAATTGTTGAAACATCCAATTCGTCTAGGATTTCTATCGAACAATGTAAATACAACTTTTGAAGGAATAAGTTCACTAGCCATAGATGTCATTAGAAGGCTGAAATTTTTAAGCTTGAATGAGTCTTTTACACTGGAAGTGGAAGGAAAGGAAATTAATTGAAAAGCTGGTATTCAAACAAAGTTCAGTAAAATTTCAAGGAAAGGAAATTTTTAACTTCGCTGGATGACTAATAAGTAGACTCGGTGAAGAAGAAAAAGAAGAAAAAGAAGGAGAAGAAGAAGAAGAAGCCAATCATAGGCGAAGAAGAAGAAGAAGAAGAAGCCGATCGGCGGCAAAGAAGAAGAAAAAGAGTCTGGAAGAAGATGAAGAAGAATAGTGATGGGAAGATGGAGAAAAGTAAGAAAAAAATGATTTTTTTTTATAAAAAAAAATAAGTGGAAAAAAAAACGAAAAACGAAAAACGAAAAACAACTTTCAAATGTTTTTCAAATTTTTCACTATTAACACTAATTGTGTTTTTCAAAAAAAAATTTTGTTTTTCGAAAATAAAATGAAACATGGTTAAATGAACACGAATTCGAAATCGTTTTTGAAAAACAAAAACGAAAACAAAAAAAAAACAGCTGCAGGACAGGGCCTTAGTGCGCATTCGGTATTGTTTTTGAAATGCATTTTTTGTTTTCTGAGTCACAAAAACAGAAAAAACCTGTTCGGTGGGATGATTTCAAAAAACCAAATTAGAAAACACTGAGAGCAGTTCTCAGTTTTAATAAACAAATAAGTGAGAATACTAAGAACATCAATTTGTCGTTCTCAGCATTCTTGTTCTCATTATTCCTATCACAGACTCATCAAGATATCTGAGAGTTGAAGACTTTTTTTAACAATAAAATTTACTCAAACCAAATCCATCTCTTGGATCTTCATGAATCTATACCAAAAAGAACATTAAGAAAAAAAATACAAATCCAAATTCCAATAACCAAAAAAAAAAAAATCTGTTTGATATCAAATCTGGATCTATACCAGATCCATCTCTTGGATCTTCATGAAGAACCCAGCACTGTCCACCATCCTCCGCCTTCACCCAGAATCCTCCAAATTAAAAAAAAAAAAAATCGCGCAATTCAAATTTCCAGTCAATCCCTACTTCAAAAGCCAAAAAAGGCCACAAAATACCCATCAAGAACCTAACTTGCTATACCTCTAACTCACTAAATTTACAAGAACCCACTTCAAAAATCCAACAATTAAGTCGAGAAAACAATCAATCATACATATAAAATAATTTTTTTTTTAAAACAGCTAATAATCAGTCAAACCCATCTCGAAAAGCCAAGAAAACAACAGCAAAATACCTATCAAGAACCTGACCTTTTTATACTCTATCTCACTAAATAAGCAAGAACCCACTTCAAAAAATCGAAGAATTAAGCCGGGAAAAGACTAAATTATATAGTTTTAAAAAGCTACAAAAAGATAGACGAAGAATGACCTGCGAGCCAAGGAAGATGATTCTCTGGTGATATGAAATATAGGGTTTTTTAAGTCGAGGGAAAATTGAAGAAAGAAATAGAGATCTGAGAGTGAGAGAGAAGCAGATTTGGAGAAAAGTCAGAGAGAAAAAGGGAAGAAGATGAATTCTAGAGAATTCTATGAATTATATATATATATATATATATATATATATATCTTAATACATAAATTTATTAACAGAGGGGAGTGGTAGTTTTATACGAATAATTCAGATTGGTTAAATTTCAAGTAAATGAGAAATTTTAAAAATTATTATCACTAAAATTTTAGATAATACAATGTTGAAAATGATTTTTAAAAATATTCTACCAGACACATTTTTTATGTTTTGATTTTCCAAATATCGTTTTTAACTATTGCTACCAGACGCATTTTCGAATCTGAAAAATCCAAAAATCAAATTTTCAAAAACAAATGAGAACAAGAAAATAAAAAACGAAAAACAAAAACGTTACCAAATGCGCCCTAATTAATTGTTCACACTGATCTCGGCTTCCAACGCTTTAAATGAAGAAAATCGAACTCCGTGTTTTTGAATTATTTTTTAAAAAAAATAGCTGACGGACAGCTTTTGTATGATTTTAGGATTAAAAAAAATGGAAAACATTTCCCATTAGTGATCCTATACGAAAATTATGCTCAAAATCCTGCATATGAAACTAAATGATAAAAGAAAATTAAAATAATTCTTTCTCAATTGAACTGAGATGCATCATTCATGTGCAAGCCGAAAATTTTACCCCATGATAAAATTAAAATTATTTTCATTAGTTAAGCTATATTAACTTAATATTTGCATTATATTTTTTGGAGTTATATACCGTAGAGGAATTTTGTAAAAACCAAAAATAAATAAAGGGTCACATCAATTGAGCTATGGTGGATTGATTAATAGATGTAACAATAATCCGAAATGAAATTCCCACTCTAGAGAGGATTTTCCCACACTTTTATTATTTAATAAGTAAACGTGAAACCATCGTCAACCATTGAAATAAACAAGATCCTAAAACTAGTAGATGCTTTGAAATAGTCAACTTTTCAAATGTACAATGATCATCAAATAAGAAGGGTTTCAATATTTTTGAGTGAACAATCAAAAGAGAGATAATGATAAATCAATAATCTGATTAAATCCAACCCAACCAATTATAAATCAATAATCTGATAAAATCCAACCACACCAATTATATCAAATTTACGCTCATAATAAAAGATTTCTCATATATAGTTTAGGCTTATGAGGCAAGAGATCATCAATGAAGTATGAAAAATATTGACAATTAGCAATCTAACTGAATTAGAGCAGACAATCAATCACAACATATAAATTACAGGTATAAGTGTCTTAAGTTTCTGCTTATATCCATAAAAATGGATAAACAAAATGATCTAATAAAGTACAGCTACTAGTACAGCATCAATTAGAAGAAATACGGATCATGTTTTCTTTAGCGAGAGGAACCTCTTGCTCTTCATATGCAAGCTTCAAGTTTGATTGGTATGTCCTGGAAACCATGCAAGTCCTGGTTGGAGGCAATGGTTTGTATCTGAGACTGGCACAATAGGTCCTAGAAAGATTCGCCACAAATCAAGTATTATCGTGACCAACATTGCAGCGCCCAGAGAATCAACAGCCACTCGTGGTAAGTCCCACAGATCCCCAGGTTTCTCATCAATTCTGAGCATATGAATAAAATGTCATCAAGAAAATATGAACGGGAATTGATAGATGAGAAGAATTGCACTTGCACTGAAACATTTCACTTATGGCCACTTAAACTTTACACTACTAATCGAATAAGCACAGAACTAAACAGTATAGTCTAGAAAATGCACAATGAATGTTATAGCAACTTATGAACTATTGAATTCTTGTAGACATGTATGCTTCAAGTTGACCAGTCGAATTGAGTTCTCACCTTACGAACATTGGGAAGCTCACTAAGAAGTAGATGGCATAAAACAAAGAGCCAACTTTGTACATGGATGCTCGGTCTACGAATTCGTAATATGGGAACTGCACATGTTCCAAACAGAACATCAGAGACAAAACCTAATTTGACATATTAGTGGTCCATCCATTGTAAAGGCATACGGATAAGAGAAGCATTTCAAAGAACACAAAAGATACCTACTTTGTAATCATTCTACAGAACTTTCAATTTTATTTTACTTTAGAAAGATACATGTTTTCACTCAAAAACAAAAAGTGAAATCTATAACATCTGAATTCTGAAGTGCCTGTCTATTATAATTTATAAATATGTTCTCTAGATATATATAGGAACCACTTAAAGAACATGATTGAGAAAATGGGCTTCAGAAACAGTACAAAAACATAATTTTTTTTTTTTATAGTGTTTTCACCTAAAATTTATGGGTTTTATTAACATTATTTAGATTGTGTAAAAAATGCAGAAACTGGTATGAGAGCCATATATAAACAACAGACCTAGCCAACCTATTAAAACAATTCTCAGCTTTTCCCGTTTCCCAGCTAAGTCCATACATCATAAGCTTATATGGTTGTAATGTAGGAGTTTAATCAGGTATCAAAACACTGAAATCAAAATTCCTTTTCCTATGTAGGAAATGGCCTATTAGAGTATCATATATGAGTTAAGTTAGCCTAATCACACTTTTTGATAAGGTCTAAAATCCATAAAATCTTCTACAAAATAAACTACATGATTCTACCTTATCAAGGGTTAATCTACTGATTGCCACCATTGCATATTTCGGAAGTCTACATATGGTTAGCTAAGGGTCCTAAATATAAAAAATAAAATAAAAAATGAACAAATGACCCGGTTACCACATACATTGGAAATGGCTATCGTCTCCAGGTAAGCTATAAAATAAGAAAGAGCCAAAATCCATGCAGCCTCAATAGCCCACCGAACTTTATCCGGCAAGTCAGCAATGGAATGCCGCAATCTGCGAAGTGTTAAATTTGATGCGACATGGTAAAATAGGAAGCAGACATGCGTGAGAAGGAAAGTTGTATGTGGTACCTGCAGAGAATAACAGAAATCAGTAAAGTGGCATCTAAAACAGTTAGCGAGATTATCTATTAAAAATTTTGGATTTGGCCGTGTAAGAATTTTTTATTTGTGACTTACATTATTCATCTTCCATGATGGAAATGTATAAGACGCTCCCAGAACCGTGAAGAAATAGTGGGTCCAAAAGTAATTGCCAACATAGCTAAAGATTATTATCCAGAGATTTGCCTGCAACATTAATGAAAATACATCTCAAAACAGGAATGAACTTCCATATAAGACATGCTTTTTTTTATAAAAATCATATCAAAATGTTACCCTGGGAAAACACTTGCCTTGACCCAATAACGATCCTTCCAGCATAAGCTGCTGTCAGCCTGCAAAATTGAGAGAGTGAGAGAAAACTTTAGAACATAAATATTTGAGGAGCTAACTACGGGATTATCCTCCTATTGGGCACCCAATACTAAAATAAGTTATAAGTATTAATTAACAACTAGTTGCCCCATTAAACCTTAAACGAGCTTCAAAACTGATGACTACTGAAATTGATGTGCTAGTTTACAAGAGGAATCGGTTTTGGTTGTTAGTAATCAACGGACCTAAAAGCTTAAACTGATAGGAAATAGCCCAACAATATTATTTAAGCACTCTTAACACACCCCCTCACGTGCAAGACCAGCAGGCTTGCCACGAGGTTCGAGCCCAAATACAAACACACAACTAATTTTGATAACAAATAACAAATTCAAATATAATCACGTGGGGGATTCGAACCTAGGACTTCTGGCTATAACTAAGCTCAGATACTATGTCAGTAACCATCAAACCCAAAAACATAAGCTTATAGGAAAGAGTTCAACAATAATATTTTTTTTTAAAAGGAACCAACAATAGTATTTAAGCACTCTAACACTAGTATATTGGTAGAGCATAGCAATGTGGGAATGAATCCACCCAAATTAAAAGGGCAAGATGATTTGGCCTTCCTACATGTGACAGATACTCCAATTTTAGTATAACTGTACATGACACTAATAGAACGATATACACGGACAGGACTGCTCTGCCACAAGGACCTGGGGACCTGGGTTAAAAGAGAATTATATAAAACAAGAGGAACAAAATTCAAGAATTTACCTTCCCAGCAAATAGCATTGGTATCAGAAAAGAAGGGACAGCTGAAACCAAACCCAGAAGCAAATACTCCAGTTCTGTAAATCTCTGTCAATTACAGAAATTGCACTTTCAGTGTCAAGTTTACCTATCTGAGAGTACAAATTCAATGAATAAAGTCTCTTTCAGGGATTACAACAATTTATCTAGCCTTAATTAATCCTTATAGAATTTGATCTTTCCATTCTCTTGACAATTTAAAATAAAACAAAATTTCAATCTAAAATCTAAAGTCTTTGAAATTGAAAACATGTAATTTCTACTTCAATAAATCATTTATTGCACGAGCAAATTTCGTTATTTTTACCTCGTAGAGCTTGTACGGAACAATAATTCCCAAACAAAGAGTAAGCCAAAAAGGTGTATAACCAAGGAAGAAAAGCTCGCCCCATCTCTTGCTCGGGTTCGGAGCCAACCATAAACTCGAACTAGAAGAATCCGATCCCGCACCTGCACAATTGCTCAAAAACTCATTAATCTGCATCCAAAAAACAAAAATAAATCAAAATAAAAAATGTTTGAATGTGAGGAGAGAGGAGTGTGGAAGTACCCATCTCGGTGTTTTCGGATCTCGGACGGATTGTGTTGAGAGACTGGTTTCACTGAGTCGAAAGAGTGAGTGAGTGAGCGTAATGGATAGAGTTGACTGCAGGATGATGCGCGATGATGTTGGAGCATGAACACTGAACGGTGGTCACTACTACCAGTGACAGGCTGCCAACCAGGTATCTGATAGGTATGGTTTTGTCTTCTTGTTGTCTATCACGTGATACAGCGATAGGGGAGAAGACGCGGTCAAATAAAGAAGGGTGATTATTAAAAACGTACCTCTAGTTTAATCTATTAGCCGTTTTGATCCCTTTAGTTTCAGTATTACTTCGTTAGGTCCAAATGTTAACTTATAATCATTATTTTTAGGACAAATTACACTAAACTCTTGAGGTTTGGACAAGTTACACTTAGATGGATAAGTTTCTTTATTATACACTAACACTCCCAAAATTTAAATTTGACTTTAAAAATACCTAAAATACCCCTAGTTATATTATTGTACACTTTATTTTTTTTACCTTTTAATCAAACACTTTATAAACTTTAATAAAATAAAAAATTAAATAAAAGATATGATTCATTAAATAAATAAATAGTTTTAAAAAATTAAATATATAAATATTTTTTAAAAAATTAAGTAAATAAATAATTTAAAACATTAAATAAAAAAAGTTTTTAAAAAATCAAATAAATAATTAGTTTTAAATAAATAAATAGTTTAAAAAATGAGTGAAAAATTTTTAAAAATTAATTTTTTTTAAGAATATCTATTAATAGGAACAATATAAGCTCTAAATATCTAAGGAGTGTTGGGAACCTTGAAGCTTCTCTCACCATCATCTTTACAGTAAGAGTTTAGATATTTAGAGTTTTTCTTGTCCCTATTAAGGAATATCCTTAAAAAATTTAATGTTTTTAAGTTTTTCACTTATTTATTTATATTTTAAAATTATTTATTTATTTTTTTAAGACTATTTATTTATTTTATTTTTTAAAACTATTTATTCATTTTATTTTTTAAAACTATTCATTTATTTATTTATTTTAAAATTATTTATTTATTCAAAATATTTATTTATTTAATTAAAAAACTATTTATTTATTTAAACTATTAATTTATTTAATGAATCATATCTTTTATTTAATTTTTTATTTTATTAAAATTTATAAAGTGTTTGATTAAAAGGTAAAAAAATAAAGTGTAAAATAATATAACTAATGGCATTTTAGGTATTTTTAAAGTCAAATTTAAATTTTGGGGGTGTTAGTGTATAATAAAGAAATTTATCCATCTAAGTGTAACTTGTCCAAACCTCAAGGGGTTCAATTTAATTTGCCCTTATTTTTATACCGACCGTCCAATTCCGTTACGGTTTTCAAAATTTCCATCAATGGTACGAGGGTAAAACAGTAAAGATATCGTACGTAATTCAAGAAACTTTTTAGCAAAGGGTAAAATGGTAACTTGGTTAATTGATAAATGAAAAATCAAAAAACAAATAAAAACGAACAGATGAGATGAAAATAAGGTACCTAAGATGATGACACATCACCAACGCATTAACAAAAGCCAAACGCATGGTCCTAAGCTTTTCCAGACCCATTTCCTTCTCATTTGCTTCATAAAACACTAACACTTCATCTTCCTTCGTGCTAACAACCCTACATAAACCTCCAAAACTTTTCTTCTTTTTAGTCAATCTTTACACTTGTTTTGGAGTCTGAAGGTTTGGTCATCTTGTGGACGTTCGACCTGAAGCACCAGTTGCAAACGAATGGTGTTAGCGAGGAATTTTGAAGCTTGTTGAGAGAAAAGTTAGATTTTTACACCGACTAAGGATTATTGAGTTGTTTGATTGATATTTGTTGCATGTATTATGTTTACATGTTGATTATTCAAAGATTTCATCTCTTTAGGGTTCCGGTGTTTGAGAAAAAAATGGGGTTTTTTGATTGAAGGCCAATTAACTACAATTGAGTGTTGTTGAAGTTGTTTTACGTGTGTTAGTGCCAAATGTAGTGCAATTTTTTGAAATTTGTTTTTTTCTTATATTACCAGGTTCTAGATTTTTAGGGTTTATTTGTGTGTGTTTATCTGTTTAAGATGGAAATGGGTTTATGTGTGTTGTGTTTATGTTAGTTTGTTCAATTATTGGTTTTACAAAGTAGATTTTTGATTGCATGTTTGTTGCATGTTGTGTTTTGTTACTGACAGTTGCATGTTTGGTGTTTTGATTCGCTTTTTGTGTTATGTTATTGCGTTTGACAGGTGAAATGAATATTTTCAAAATTATTGTGTTGGTTGGGAATGATGTTGTTGAGTTATGTGAGTGTGATGTTGATCACATTAGCCTCATCACCTTGGTCCATGCTTTGAGTGAGAAACTTAATGGACAAGAGGAAGTACCTATTGAAGATTTATGGGTTTGGGCACAATTACCTTAGTGTGGTGAGAGAGTTGAGGCCAAGTTGATAGTGAATTAGTTGAGGTTTTTAGGATGTTTGAGTAGCGTGGGTTGGATACAATAGTGTTTGAGGTAGAGAGTGCCTGTTACATTCCAACTCCTCTATAAGTGTCATCTCCTACACCCAATGCATAACTTGAAGTGTTGGACAGGGAGGGTGGTTACCATTACTTACCAACCACTGGGTTGGTGTGACTTGGAGGTTGAGATGCTGAATTATGATGTTGATAGGGAGAAAGATGATGATCATGATGATGATGATGGTGAGGGAGATGGTAGACAGGACAATGAGGTCCCAATAGTTGATGAAGACTTTGTTGATGAGGATAATGAAATAACTAAAGAGTGCATGGATTTGTTTGAGAGGTATCAGTCAAAGTCTGATGATGAGTACTTTAGTGACTCAAAGCTTGAACAAAAATAGGTTAAGCTAACTGAGTTGATGAAAGGTAAACCTTTCAAGAGAATTGTAGGTGGTGAAATTAAGTTTCATGTATGTCTGATCTTTGACCAGTCCCGGCCCTAGGGGGAGCTTAGTGAGGCAACCGCGTAGAGCCTCCAATTGTAAAGTGCCCCAAATTGTAGTTAAAAAAATTGATTTTAAAACACAGTCCATACAAGATTTTAAACAAAATAGACCCATAAGAGCATCTCTCACCTTACTCAAAAATAGAGTATAAACTCTAAAATAGAGTTTCAGTTGTTCCCACCATACTTCAAATTTTTGTTTCCAAGAAAAAAATTTAAAGTTTTCAATATTGCTACTATAAATTTAAAGTACCAAATCTCATACTTTAAACTTACTTTCCAATATTTTATATTCCATATATATCATTTTACCTTTTTCATTAAATTTAATTAATGTATAATGAATTGTAATTTATAAATTTTATTAACATAAAAATTATAACATTAGAAATGTCTCATTTAAATCTTTAAAATGAGTCAAATATTGAATACTAATTAATAGTTTTTTATTTACTTATTCTTACCATACTTTTACCATTTGTGTGTTTTGGTTTCTTTTTCATGTTCAAGTCTTCTATTATGATTTTCTCATTTTCATTTTTTTTTTTGAGATTTTGCATTAATTATCCGATTTTAATTCTCAATTAGATTATGGTTATCGTTGTTAATTAATAGTTGTAATTAAAAAAAAAATAAAAGGCTGCTCATTGCCAACCAAACCCCATAAAAAAACCTTCCTTTTTATTGTTATTCATTTTATTATTTTGTTATAATTTTCTCTAAAAAAAATTATTCTGCAATAAAAAAATCGTTTATTACATATTAATAATTATAAGTTAGTAATAAAATAAATGATTATTAGCTCTAGTCCCCCCTGAACTTTACGTAAGTTTGCATTTTACCCCTTGAACTTTTTTATTAGGCATTAAATTCCCTGAACTCTCATTTATTTGCAAACAGTTTGGTTTATTGTCCACTGAACACCTGTTTGAGTGGGTATCTACAGTTACGTTTTGCCAATAAATGAAAATTCAGAGAGTTTAATGCCTAAATAAAAGTTCAAGAGGTAAAATGCAAACTCGCGTAAAGTTCAGGGGGGACTAGTGTCAATAACCCTAAAATAAAAACTAAAACATAGTGACATTAAAACTTCCAAATAAAAATTACAATAACATAAACATATTAAAATAAGGATAGAAAAAAAAAACAAAAAACTTAAATAATAACATAACATATGATAATGTCTAAACACATTAATATTTTGGAATGTCATCCAAATGACTTTCATATTTTTACACAAAGTAAAAAAAAAAACTATAAATGTTATTAAAATAATATTTGTTAAAATGTAGTTGAACAATAATTTATTAAAGAAAGTAAAAAATAATAATGAAAATATAAATTATTTGAAGATATAAATAAAAATAGAGATGGAGATAGAGATAGAGATAAGGATATTGTGTGTGGTTGAAGTGAAAAAAATTTAGAGAATGAATCTGAAGGGAATATTTCTTTTTGAAACTCAATTTTAGAGATAGAGATAGAGTTTGGGTGGGAGATGCTCTAAATGACTTAAAAAATGTCCCACCACAAACATATAATTTATTTTAAAAAAGACCCGCTAATAGAAACTCAACTCATAAATGACTTTAAAAATGGTCCACCATACACCTTTTTTTTTTTAAATACCATCAATGGAAACCCATTTATCATTTTTACAACAACAACATTGAATCAAGGGTGGTGGTGGGTTGAATCCTATCAGCTCTTATGTTTATCACAAATAATCCTCTTTTATATCTCTAAAAAAACAAAACTCCCTTAATACGAAAATTTAGAAGTCGTTGTTTCGAAGGTAATTAAATCAATAAACTTTTTTTTTTCGTTTTTAGAAGACCCTTAATGTAAGCTTAATTAGTATTTTTACTTCTAAAAATGTGAGACGACTAAGATTCAAATGATATATTCATTGATGCAATTATAAAATTTTTATTTTGATAATTTTTTATTTGCTATTTTGTTGTGTTATTGTCTTGTGTTTGAGCTATTATATTGATTTTTACAAGTATTACTAGAGAAAAAAAACAAGTAAACATACATAAAGTACCAAGGTCCTCATTGATCAGTCATTATTTGTATATGTTTTTGATCTCCATTCATCCAATCAATTGCTTGTTTCTTGAGTTATTTAGGGGTTTTAATTTGTGTTTTGAGCATTTTCAGGTTTTTGGATGTAAGTGATGTGTTTGGAGAATTTTATACAAAAAGAGCAATTATTGAAGAATTAAGGGACTAATATGCAATTTTCCTTGAACCGATGTCAAGACCACTGTTAATTATGACAGCGGTACCAACGGCGCTTAAAAAGGCAGAAGAAACACTTCCAAAATGTTGTCACACCGCTGTGAATTTCCACAGCGGTTTCCCGAATCAGTGCATATGAGCCATGTTACGAAGGCCATATCTCTCAGCTCGGATTGAACTGTGTGTCCTTCCACCTATGGATTTGAAGCCCCAGAAGTATAGTTTCCAACACAATTTAAGGCTCATCGATCCAAAATTTCTTGAAAATGTTATGCCCATTTGAGTACCTATTGCGCAAATCAGTCAGTCATAAAATCCGTGAATAGTGACGAGATTTGTTTTGCAAGTTGTCAGAACGGGAAATATTACCTTCTTGGACATGAGTGTGAGTCTTGGAAAGCAATTTGATACCTAATCCTTATCTTCCTTCAATAAATAATCAATTTTAATAGTTTAGGAAAGAAATAAAATTCCAAAAAGGTAGAGTTCTAAAAGGGAATTGATTTCCTTGTTGTTTAAGGACATTGCCTAACATCTACACCTATTTAAACCCTTTTTGAACCCTAATTTCGGGATCTGACCTCTACACAGACTTCACACCACTTTTATACATACTTTTCTAGATCTACAACTCTATTCTTTCATCCATCTTTACACATTGAAGATTTGAAGACGAAGAAGATTACAAGTGAAGACTTGAAGAACTCATTGGAGGCCTCAATGGGTTTTATCTTTTCTTTATCTTATCTTTTTATTTATGCTATGTGTAACTAAGCCCATAACTAGGGAATCAATGTAAACCTTTTGTGAATGCTCATGAATGAATTAATTATTATTTCATCAATTTAATTCTTGATTTATTCATTGTGCTTAACTACGTAATCCTCATTAGTTTTAATAATTATTCACACCATAGACCAAGGGTGGATAAATTATTTGGCATGATTTTAGGGTTAAGACTATCTGAGAATTAGGGTTAGAGTATATACCAAACCTAACCTTGATTAATGCTCTTTTGAATGAATGAATTTTATCTTTAGCATAGGCCAAGCAAAGTATAGAATTTGGTTCTTATTTCTTGCGTTTAAAGGGTTTTTGATTGTTGTTTACACCATAGACCAAAGGGTGAATAATAATTGGGAATACGTGATTCATCCCGCGATCATACGGTAAAAGTCGTAATTAAGATAAAAAAATGAACCCTTGAATTGATTGAATTTTGTTTACAAATTAATTTCATATATTGAGTGTTCATAATTGAGGATCATTGATGACCTAGTGTTCTCTTTCCATTAATCACAACCATATTCTTTTCAATTGTTTTTTTAGTTTAATTTAATTTAGATTAGTTTAATTAATTCTCAAACAAATCTTTGGTTACTTTTAGTTTAACTTTAATTAAAATTAGTTTTCAATCAATAAATCTTTTTTCTTCGTGGGAACGATCCTTATTTGCCGATGTACTAATCTTCACAATTCGTGCACTTGCGAGTGAACATTTTATAACACGATTTTACACATTACTCATTTTATATAGTTTGCCTTGAGCACCGAAAATCTCAGGGCCGGCCTTGCCTTTGACAATGTAGTCTAAATGAGAGACATATTCAGTAGGGATGGCAAAAACCCGAGCTGGGTCCAAGTATACCAGAACCCGACCTAGTACCCCAGTTTTGGCAATCTGGGTACCCGGCCCGGGAATACCCGGATTTTGAAATCCGGGTATCCATACCTGGATTTTACCCTGTTTTTAATTATTATTAAAATTTTCAAATTTTCAAATTCTATTTTTTTTACGATTTAAGTACTACATTAATTAGGGTAAAGCACACAAATATGACAATATTAATAACAGAAACTGAAATCTCGGACAAACATTAAATATCACATTAACCCAAATTTCACTCTCTTCAACTAATTCCAAAACTGGTGGCTGTTGATTAGAACTCAAATTTCCATACAAGCATTAAATACCAGCAAACTACATTCATATAGAGCAGAACAATATTTTAAATAAGATTAGCTTTTTAAAAGTAATTGTTTTTTAAAAAAAGTTGAAATGTCAATTACTTCTCTTCTCTCTTACATCCTCTCTAATTTCATCTCTATCTTTCCCTCTTGTCTCTCTCCTTAAAATCACTCACGATTCTCTCACTCTCTTTCTCTCTTACACTTCCTCTTGTTATTTGATATAGTGTATGGTCTCCTTTAGATCCGATTTCTTCAAGTGCTTTTGAGATTCGATTTCTCCCCCCCCCCCCCTTTCCCCTTCCCCTTCCCCTTCCCCTTCCCCTTCTCTCTCTCTCTCTCTCTCTCTCTCTCTCTCTCTCTCTCTCTCTCTAAACCCTCAAAAATTCTTCAAGTGTCCCCCGCTTCTCTCTCTCTCTCTAAACCCTCAAAAATTCTTCAAGTGTTTTTGAGATTCTATTTGCTTGCAATGCAAAATTTTCAATTGAGTAAGGATTTTTTAATTTGACAAATTTAATTTTTTTAAAGTTTGAAAAAAAAATTATGGTTTAGGGTTTTTTTTAATTTACGTTTTTTTTTTTTAATTTGACAGATTTTTTTTAAAAAAAAATTAAAAAACTGGGTAGCCGAGTATACCCGGACCCGGGTCGGTACACAATCGATCGGGTACGTGGTATTCCTTACCCAGTTCTGGGTAAGAAATATCCGGTTACTACCCGGGAATTCTTACCCGAGTTAGGTAGGGTACCCAGACTGACCGGGTACAATTGCCATCCCTAATATTAGGGAGTATGTCATTCATAAGGGTGTAGTTTTAGATAGAGTGAAACATGACCTTCAAAGACATACATGTAAGTGCACAAGAGATGGTTGTCCTTAGAGGGCACATGGTTCATGCATAATTAATATATTGACGTTTATGATTAAAATGTTACTTGACCAACATGAATGTTATAGGGTTTACAAAAAAAAAAGGCTAAAGTAAAATGGATTACCTCTAAGTTTGAGAATCTAGTGGAGAGTAATCTTGGTATCAATGTTAAAATGATAAGTGATTTGTTGACGGAGAACTATAAGGTCTCGGTTGACACTCAAAAGCTTTATAGGGCAAAGTGAAGAGCCTTATAGGGGTTACTAAAAGATCATGCTAAATGTTTTTGCTATCCAAGGAGACATGCTTACGTATTGAACCAAGGCAATCCCGGATAAACAATTCATACATGCACCCAACAACCACATCCAATCTTTTAGAGAATGTTTCTAAGTTTTGAAGCTTAGAAACTGGGTTTCTTTGAGGGTTGTATGCCCTTTATTAGAGTAGATAGGTGTCACTTGAAAGGTCTATTTGGAGGAGTACTACTATTTGTTATGGCATTGGATGCAAACAGTGGGTTATTCCTACTGGTTGTTTGCATTTGTCAAAAGGAGACTCGGTTCAGTCAGTAGTGGTTTCTAAACAACTTAAAGATCTATCTGATGTACCCGGCTGTCAGGAACTTAACATTCATGTCTGATAAGCAAAAAGTTGTCATTGCAGCTTTGGAGAAGCGTTTTCCATTTACTAATAGAAGGTAGTTTCTTAACATATTTATTTTTGCTTTTATGCTTTTTCATTTTCAATGTGCAATTAAAGCTTTTATTTTCATATGACATGTATTGTGCAAGGCATGTCTATGCCAACTTCAGAATTACTTACAAGGGTGAGAACTTAAAAAAAAACAGTTTCAGAAGGCTACCAGAAGCTCCAATGTTTATGATTTCAAAGCGTCAATGAAAGAGATTGGTGCTATTAACCTTGCTGCCAAGGTTTGGTTAGAAGAAATAGAACCAAAACATGAGTCTAGGTTTGCTTATGACCTTATCATTAGGTGTGACCATGCCCCCAACAATATGACTGAGACATTTAATAGCATGTTAGGTACCCACAGAGCTGCATCATACTTGGAATTGCTCGAGTTTATTAGAAGGATGGTTATGAGGAAGTTCCAGGAAAGAAATGATGAGTGTGGAGTATGGAAGTCTGTTTTCACAGTAGAAAAAGTAGGTTGTTGAAAATTATAGCTGCTAGGGAATGGAATACGAGCTTTTAGGTCCAACTGGGGGATCTGTTGTCAGACTTAGAAAGTATACTTGTAAGTGTGGTAGTTTTCAGGTTAGTGGGATTCCATGTAACCATGAAATGGCTGTCATAACCCATTTTTGTGGTAGAGCTTGTTGGGGTTTTTGCCCTATAGCTTGTAATATGTAAATGTAATTTGAACATAAATAAAAGAAGTAGTATATTCATTCATTTTGTATCATACTTTATATAACATGTGCACTTAACATCCAAAATTGACTGATGTAATTTCGAACTGAGTATATGAGTGTCATATATAGATGGATTCAGTTTGAAACGAGCAATCTAAAGAATCCGTAGATAGCAAATAAAGCTGGGTACTTTATTTGTGGTTAATCTACAGCTGCGGTCCATTTCGTAGTATACGGTGATCCTATCCTGGAACATTCATATGTAGATATGAGAATGGAAGCACCTTGTATGATGTGATCATATAGGACTCAGCCATGATCTATATGAATCTCTCACTAAGATCCGTTTAACAATGAGATTCATATATATCAACTAATGATGGCTATATGTGGGTGATCTTAATCCTGAGTGTCTTATCGACTCCTTCAGGTTAGATCGTGGTCTTTGATATACCATGGGTGAGGTCGGAGTTGCATTCCCGATCAATATACTCCGTATGTTGGGATTGCGGTTTGGCTTGTGACTGGGAAGGTTTGTACACAATAGTGGAATCCACTCCTTCTTGTGAGAAGTAGATGGTAGTTCCCTTAAGGGTTGATTCGGGACTTGAACAATATGAGCGCTCTCCTAATTCCGTAAGGAATGTAGGATTTATTGTTCATTAGAGAATCAATGGTACTTAATGGAAAGATATGATTAGAGGGGTATAACGGACATTATGACCCAGCTCTAATTATGAACTACTTGTGGAGGATTATACCATATGTAATAGCTATATCGATGGACACCGAGATTTATTGGTTTATGTAAAAACGTCTACAGTTGAGAGAGTGCAGCTTCGAGTTTTTAATGGAATAACACCGAAGTTAATAATCATGAAATATTAATTAAAGAGTTTAATTAATAATTTCTAAGGATTATTGGAGCTCAAAATACTGTGGGTCCATTAGGTCCCCTTGCTAGCCCGATCGATTTAGGTAACAAGGGTCACGGTTAATTAATTGGATTGTCCAATTAATTGTTTTACGAAAGTAACACGTATTTATTCGGGAATTAATTGAATAATGAGATTATTTAATTAATGAATAATGATGATTAAATAAATTAAATAATAAGATTATTTAATTATATTTTTAATCACTAAATGGAGGGTGTTAGTTGATATTTGATTTTGAATAAAATAAGATAATATGATTATTTTATTTTATTAAATTAAATATTTGAATTTGAATTTAAAATGTTTGAATTCAAAAATAAATATTTAATTAATTTTAAAAGGATATGAGATATCTTTTTGAAAAGTTTTAAAAATCAAATAAGATTTTGGTTTGTTTTTATTTGATATATATGAGATATATATTTAATTAAATTAAGGAAACCGAATAAAAAAAAACTTGACACAACAAATAAAAAGTAATTAGATTACTTTTGAAAGAGAGAAGAAAAAAGTGGTCGTGCACAGCAAAAGAGAAAAGCAATCTAAAGAAAGAAAAATAATTGGGTGTGGCGAGCACAAAGTGCTGCATTCCTAGAGTTTGTTTTTATGTGTGTATTCTTCTCTTCTTCCTCCATACAGGTCCTGAATATCGTGACGCGTTCACATGCTGTTACCAGTTCCGGGTGATAGCGAGGAAGATCACGTGGTTCAAATCAGGAGCAGTTCGTATCAAAGTGAAGGAGCCTCCTACGTAGGTATGAATAAATTCTTTCACTTTATTATTGCATTTGATTATTACTGTACAAATGAGTTAGTTTAATGATTGCATAAAAAAATTTAAAACCTTCCGCTGCGCAATCTGTAACCCTAGGTTCCAACAATTAGTATCAGAGCCAATTTTTGTACAGTATAATCGAATTCGATTACTCCTGATATGTATGAATGTGTAGGCACATTTTTTTTGATGAGTGTATGATGTTTTTTAATTAAATTGTTTAATTTAAAAAACATGGTTGATCGTAATTTTTTATGGTGTTGTGGATTTAGAGTGTTTCTGGGTTGTATAATGTTGTTATAAATTTTTTTTATTTATTTTACTGTTGTATTATTAAATTAAAAAAAAATGTAAGCAATTGCAAGACCTGGTGCGCGCATCGCAGACCAGCAATCTCTACCTCCAGCGCGCATGCCACGTAGCGCCTACCAGCACACGCCTGCAGCGTACAACAGCCCACCAGCGCACAACTTCCTACCAGCGTGCACCAGCGAGCATGCTGACCAGCACATGCGATGCTTTCCCACGCTGCCATCAGCGCACAACCCACCAGCGAGCATGTTGACCAGCACGCAACCTACATGCGCGCATCCAGACCAGCGATGCCTACCCACGCATGCTACCAGCGCACATGACCTGAAGAGATTGGAAGTCTTGGAAATTACAAGAAGACCAAGGGATGCCTTGGGAATATTTTTTTGTAATTAGATTTCAATTTTTAGGTTAAATAATCCACAACACTCAGTCAACTCATGTATGTTTTAATTATTTGATGATTAAGCATTGTCATGCATATACATGTCATTTAAATTAGTTGTGCCTACACATATATATATATATATATATATATATATATATATATATGTTGATATATCATACATGCATTATAGCCATCTATATTATGTGTTTAATTTTTTTTTTAATTTGATTAAAATGGGTTATTCACATAATTGGCTATTTTTAATGGGATTAGTTTTTAGGAGTAAAAACTTGGTAAATATCATTAATTACTAATCTTTTTATTAAAGAGTTTAAATACTTAGATTAATAGGGTCCTTAATATATATTAAGATTAATTTGATTAAGCTCCTAATAATAATTGGACCTAATAATGTGTTTAGTTTTAATAGTTAAAACTTGGTAAATACACATTTAATAATAATTCTAGTCTTAGTAAATAGTTTACATAGATTTGAATTATCACTAATGAACTAGATTTTTTAAGTGTTAAAAATCAATTTAGTTTATTAGTTATTGGAATAGGATTCTAATAATTTGTGATTAATGCACTTGACGCTTAGATTAAAATTAGCCGTTTAATCTAGTTTAATCTAGGTGCATTAATATTAATAGAAAACCCTTAATATAAAATAGTGAGTGGGAGAGGGATATATGATATTATATCCCGTGGTCTCCATCATTAGTTCAACACCGTGAGATTCGAGTGGGGCCTCGTGACGGCTTTGTTTTCGTCCTCCCTAAGGAGGGTTTCCATAAGAATCAATACCAAGGTTGACTTCCTAACATATAGGATTTCAGAGAGGATTTCGGGATTGACCGACCCTAAGGCGGCAATTCTCGAGTTAAGCTCTTGAGATCTGAAATGATGGGTTACACTCACAAGGTTTTAATTAAATTGGTTAATTAAAAACCTGACCTAATAACCGATGGTTGAATGATATTGGCATAAGAGTTATTCTGGTATATCCTTTGACTGAGAAGGTCTCGATCCAACATGCAAGAATTTGACCGACCCTAAGGCGGCACTTGCTTGTGGTATGTTGGATTGTCGTGGTATAAAAACATTGTTTTTAGGGTTGTTCTTGTTCATTAAACATTTTCATGCATCATGTTTAATTTTATGCCGAACATTAGCACATGTTTAGAATGTATGACTGAATGAATCTTTAATTTATGTTTTTTCAGCCATGTCATCTGCACTATTACAAATACTTGCAAACGATAAATTAACTGGTGATAACTACACAAAATGGAAACTTAACATTAATGCAATATTGGTCACCAAAGACCTCAAGTTTGTGCTTACGGAGAAATGTCCTCCGGTGTCTACTGCCAATGCCACATGAACTGTTCGTGAGGCATACCAGCGATGGGTCTCATCTGATGAGAAGGCCCGAACATATCTGTTAGCTTCTATGACAAACGTGCTTGTCACAAAGCACGAAGCAATGACTACAGCATTCGAAATTATGGAGTCATTGCAAGCTATGTTCGGGCAGCCCTCCGAGCAAAAGCGACACGAAGCTGTTCGTTCCTCTATGCTCGCTCGTATGAAGGAAGGTACATCAGTTCGGGAACATGTCCTGAGCATGATGTCCTACTTCAACACGGCAGAAGTCAATGGCAGAGCCATTGATGAACCCAGTCAAGTGAGCATCATACTGACGACTCTTCCGAAGAGTTTCGATCAGTTTAAGAACAACTACGGGATGAACAAGTTAAGGTTTAGTCTCACACAGTTGCTCAATGAGCTCGCTACTTTTGAGTCCATGACCAAGGACAACAAAAGTAAGACCGGTGAGGCAAATGTTGCCGAACCATCTTCCTCCAAAAATAACAAGAGGAAGAGGTCTGCTGGGAAGGCGAAGGGTAAGCCCAAACCCAAGAAAGCCCAAAGCAAAAAGAAAGGCGCCTTCATCGACAAGAGCAAAGGAAAATGTTTCCATTGCGACAAGGTCGAACACTGGAAAAGGAATTGTCCTCAGTATCTGGAGGAGGTAGCCAAGAAGAAGAAAACGAAAGGTAAATATGATTTACTTGTTCTTGAGTCATGTTTAGTTGAAGATGATTCTTCACCCTGGATAGTTGATTTAGGGGCCACTAACCATGTTTGTTCTTCTTTGCAGTGGACTGATTCTTGGACACAGCTTGAGGAGGGAGCATTCTCGATACGAGTGGGGTCAGAGGATGTCGTGTCGGCACGAGCAGTAGGCGTAATTAGATTGCGTTTTTTTAATAATAATTTTATTTTGTTGGACAATGTATTTTTTATTCCTGGATTTACACGGAATTTAATTTCAGTTTCTAAGTTGTTAGAACAATTATATTCTATTTCTTTTGATAATAAATCAGTTATTATTGCAAAGAATGGTCTGAATATTTGTTCAGGAATTAATGAAAACAATTTGTATGTGTTAAGACCGTTAATGCATACAACACTGCTCAACACCGAAATGTTTAAAGTTGAAAAACCAAAAACTAAACGACATAAGATTTCTCCAGAAAACGAAACGTATCTCTGGCATCTAAGGCTTGGACATATTAACCTTGACCGGATAAACAGACTAGTAAAAAGCGGATCTTTAAATGAGTTAAAGGTTGACACCTTACCTGTCTGTGAATCTTGTCTGGAAGGTAAGATGACTAAGAGACCTTTTACTGGTAAAGGGCTTAGAGCTAAACAACCACTAGAGCTTTTACATTCAGACGTCTGTGGACCAATGAATGTTAAAGCAAGGGGTGGTTATGAGTATTATGTCACCTTTATAGATGACTACTCGAGATACAGATATGTCTACCTAATGCAACG
Organism: Dipteronia sinensis; assembly: GCA_033220585.1. NCBI lineage: Eukaryota > Viridiplantae > Streptophyta > Magnoliopsida > Sapindales > Sapindaceae > Dipteronia > Dipteronia sinensis. The sequence continues at coordinate 16,889,333 of CM065637.1, forward strand.
GAAGTCGGAAACATTTGAAAAGTTTAAAGAATTCCGAGCTGAAGTTGAGAACCAGTTAGGAAAGACTATCAAGTCTCTACGATCAGATCGTGTAGGTGAGTACCTTGACTAAGAGTTTGAAGACTTTATGGTCGAGTATGGGATAGTGTCCCAACTCACAGCTCCTGGTACACCTCAGCAGAATGGTGTCGCGGAGAGGAGAAATAGAACCCTAATGGAAATGGTGAGATCTATGATTAGTTTCTCATAATTACCAAATTCCTTTTGGGGATATGCGTTACAAACAGCGGCATACATTTTGAATGTAGTGCCATCCAAATCTGTTCCTGAAACTCCCCTAGAGTTGTGGAATGGTCGTAAAGCTAGTTTACGACATTTTCACATATGGGGGTGTCCAGCACACATGCTGAAGAACATAACTGGAAAGCTAGATCCCAAGTCTGTGGTCTGCTTGTTTGTAGGATACTCCAAGGAGACCAGAGGTGGATACTTCTATAGTCCTGAAGATAACAAAGTATTTGTATCGACAAATGCAACGTTTCTTGAGGATAACTATATAAGTGATCATAAACCTCGTTCTAAAATTGTATTAAATGAGATGGAGCCTGGTGAGACCAGTACTCAGTCAACTAGAGTTGTTAATCCATTAACATCTGAAATTCAGATAATTCATAGTCAGGATACACTACCACCTAGACATAGTGAGAGGGTTGTGAGATAGCCTGAACGCTATTTGGGTGTAAGTGAGGGACAAGATCTCGTCTCTGCTGATAGTGTGGATGATCCGTTGACATTTAAGAATGCAATGGAAGATCCTGATAAAGAGGAATGGCTTAAAGCCATGAATCTCGAGATGGAGTCTATGTACTCTAACTCAATCTGGGAACTTGTAGACTTACCGAATGGGGTAAAACCCATAGGATGTAAGTGGATCTACAAGAGGAAGAGAGGAGTAGACGGAAAGGTAGAGACCTTCAAGGCAAGGCTAGTGGCCAAGGGTTTTACCCAGAAAGAGGGGGTCGATTATGAAGAGACTTTCTCGCCAGTAGCCATGTTTAAGTCTATTCAGATTCTCTTATCCATTGCTGCCTATTTAGATTATGAAATTTGGCAAATGGACGTCAAGACTACATTCTTGAATGGCAATCTTGATGAAAGCATATACATGATGCAACCAGAGAGATTTGTGTTTCCAGATCAAGAGCAAAAAGTTTGCAAGTTGCAAAGGTCCATTTATGGACTTAAGCAAGCATTTAGATCTTGGAACATAAGGTTTGATGATGTGATCAAAACCTATAGCTTCGAGCAAAACGTTGATGAGCCTTGTGTCTACAAGCGCGTCATTGACAAGAAGTAGTTTTCTTGGTCCTATATGTAGATGACATCCTACTCATTGGGAATGATGTAGGAGTGTTGTCTGATGTAAAGGGCTGGCTGGCTAGCCAATTCCAAATGAAAGATTTGGGAGAGGCGAGTTATGTTCTAGGGATCTAACTTATAAAGGATCATAATAACAAACTCATAGCATTGTCTCAGGCATCATATATCGACAAGATTCTTATGCGATTTTCGATGCAGAACTCCAAGAAAGGTAATTTACCTTCTAGACATGGGGTTCACTTGTCTAAGGAACAGTGTCCTAAGACACCTCAAGAAGTTGAGGATATGAGACGTGTGCCATATGCATCAGCAGTAGGTAGTCTCATGTATGCTATGTTATGCACGAGACCGGACATCTGCTATGCAGTGAGAGTAGTCAGCAGGTACCAGTCCAACCCAAGATTAGATCATTGGGTTGCTGTCAAAACTATTCTCAAGTATCTTCGGAGAACGAGAAACTATATGCTAGTGTATTCCGGACAGGATTTGATCACGTTAGGATACACAGATTCTGATTTTCAGTCAGACAAGGATTCTAGAAAATCCACGTCTGGATCAGTATTCACCCTAGGTGGTGGAGCCATTGTGTGGAGAAGTATAAAGCAATCTTGCATTGCTGACTCCACCATGGAAGCCGAATATGTAGCCGCTTGTGAAGCTGCTAAAGAGGCTGTTTGGCTCCGTAAGTTCTTGAATGATCTGGAAGTTGTTCCAGATCTGGATAAGCCCATCACACTTTATTGTGATAACAGTGGTGCTGTGGCTAATTCCAAAGAACCAAGAAGCCATAAGAGAGGGAAACATATAGAGAGAAAGTATCATCTCATTAGAGAGATAATGCAGAGAGGAGATGTGATCATCACCAAGATAGCCTCACAAGACAATCATGCTGATCCATTTACGAAGATCTTACCCGCTAAAGTGTTTGAAGGTCACCTAGAAGGTCTAGGGTTACGAGACATGACTCATATGCTTTAGTGCAAGTGGGAGATTGTTGGGGTTTTTGCCCTAAAGCTTGTAATATGTAAATGTAATTTGAACATAAATAAAAGAAGTAGTATATTCATTCATTTTGTGTCATACTTTATATAACATGTGCACTTAACATCCAAAATTGCCGGATGTAATTTCGAACTGAGTATATGAGTGTCATATATAGATGGATTCAGTTTGAAACGAGCAATCTAAAGAGTCCGTAGATAGCAAATAAAGCTGGGTACTTTATTTGTGGTTAATCTATAGCTGCGGTCCATTTCGTAGTATACGGTGATCCTATCCTGGATCATTCATATGTAGATATGAGAATGGAGGCACATTGTATGATGTGATCATATAGGACTCTGCCATGATCTATATGAATCTCTCACTAAGATTCGTTTAACGATGAGATTCATATATATCAACTAATGATGGCTATATGTGGGTGATCTTAATCCTGAGTGTCTTATCGACTCCTTCAGGTTAGATCGTGGTCTTTGATATACCATGGGTGAGGTCGGAGTTGCATTCCCGATCAATATACTCCGTATGTTGGGATTGCGGTTTGGCTTGTGACTGGGAAGGTTTGTACACAATAGTGGAATCCACTCCTTCTTGTGAGAAGTAGATGATAGTTCCCTTAAGGGTTGATTCGGGACTTGAACAATATGAGCGCTCTCCTAATTCCGTAAGGAATGTAGGATTTATTGTTCATTAGAGAATCAATGGTACTTAATGGAAAGATATGATTAGAGGGGTATAACGGACATTATGACCCAACTCTAATTATGAACTACTTGTGGAGGATTATACCATATGTAATAGCTATATCAATGGACACCGAGAGTTATTGGTTTGTGTAAAAACGTCTACAGTTGAGAGAGTGCAGCTTCGGGTTTTTAGTGGAATAACACTGAAGTTAATAATCATGAAATATTAATTAAAGAGTTTAATTAATAATTTCTAAGGATTATTGGAGCTCAAAATACTGTGGGTCCATTAGGTCCCCTTGCTAGCCCGATCGATTTAGGTAACAAGGGTCACGGTTCATTAATTGGATTGTCCAATTAATTGTGTTACGAAAGTGACACGTATTTATTCGGGAATTAATTGAATAATGAGATTATTTAATTAATGAATAATGATGATTAAATAAATTAAATAATAAGATTATTTAATTATGTTTTTAATCACTAAATGGAGGGTGTTAGTTGATATTTGATTTTGAATAAAATAAGATAATATGATTATTTTATTTTATTAAATTAAATATTTGAATTTGAATTTAAAATGTTTGAATTCAAAAATAAATATTTAATTAATTTTAAAAGGATATGAGATATCTTTTTGAAAAGTTTTAAAAATCAAATAAGATTTTGGTTTGTTTTTATTTGATATATATGAGATATATATTTAATTAAATTAAGGAAACCGAATAAAAAAAACTTGACACAACAAATAAAAAGTAATTAGATTACTTTTGAAAGAGAGAAGAAAAAAGTGGTCGTGCACAGCAAAAAAGAGAAAAGCAATCTAAAGAAAGAAAAATAATTGGGTGTGGCGAGCACAAAGTGCTGCATTCCTAGAGTTTGTTTTTGTGTGTGTATTCTTCTCTTCTTCCTCCATACAGGTCCTGAATATCGTGACGCGCCCATACGCTGTTACCAATTCCGGGAGATAGCGAGGAAGATCACGTGGTTCAAATCAGGAGCAGTTCGTATCAAAGTGAAGGAGCCTCCTACGTAGATATGAATAAATTCCTTCACTTTATTATTGCATTTGATTATTACTGTACAAATGGGTTAGTTTAATGATTGCATAAAAAATTTTAAAACCTTCCGCTGCGCAATCTGTAACCCTAGGTTCCAACAGAGCTGCGGTGAAGGATAAGGTAGCTGAATTTGTCTATCAAAGTCTAAGAAAAAGTGCCTATTTGCAGATATATAGAGAAATGATCCATCTCATTCATGATCAAAAAAGGTGGCCATAAGTGTCTACTTGCTTACTTATTGAAGGTTAAACAGAGTATATGAATCCACTATCTCATATTATCCAACCTGGCAGACCTAAGATTCAAATAAGGATGGAACTAGACGAGGCACCTAAAGGAGGAAGGTCTGGCACTATTATATGCAAATGTTGTAGCATTACTATGCACAACAAAAGGACATGCGAACGTAGAAAGAAAAACAAGATATGTCATTACTAACTTGTTAACTTGACTTGTTTATCTGACTTCGTTTGCATTTTCTTTTAACAAACTCTTATAACCTCAGTTGGAGCATCATCTTCAGAGCCACCAATCCAGCCACATTCAACATTTGCAGCTTCCTCTTCACAACCACCTGCCCAAACTCCACCTGAATCACAAGTATCACGGCAACATTTGAATTGATGGAAGAAGACATCTATATCCAGCTTTTTCTGTTTTATTTTGGTCCATTTTTTATATTAAGTACTTTTTTGGTAGCATCTTTTTTGTTTAATTGTGTTGTCTTGTTGCTAACAATATTTATATATGGTTATGAAACAACAATATCTTATGGTTAATATGTTTTTGAAAGTGCTATCATAAGACCATGCAGAATACTGGTAGTTATTGGCCGTGAAGAGGAAGCTAAGTACTTTATATTCATGCTTAATATGGTTATGTAATGTATGATGAAAACTTAGTACTTTATATTTATGCTGAAGCTTCACTAATTATTACAATCAATGATTGCTTGTAATACTAAGTATATGCAGTGTTATGGTTACACCAAACAAAACCATGTTAACTACCCACATCAGCCTTGACCCTCTTTGTATATACTTTAGGTGATGCATTCTCTCATGAATGTTTGTTTTCAGATTGTACATTCTTGCATGATAGCTTTCTTAGTGCTGCACCCTTTCATATAACATTTACATCTTCTGCAACCTTACATTTACAACTGACATTTCTTTTTCATGTAGAAAAGTATCTCTACCATTATACCTTTGTGATATGCTTTCAGTATATTCATATACATTGAATTCTTCATTATTAGATTCCCAAAATTTATAGAAATTATATTTTCCTCTCTTATAGAAGAAATATAATTTCTTTGGGTTGTTTTGAGATTCAGGTATCTTTACAGCTGCTTTAATCCCACATGAGCATTTTTTGGTTTTTGAATTTTATTATCCCTCCGTTGTTGCTTTTTGTTGAGCTTGATGAGTCTCCATGATTGTGCTTGATGATTATTGTTGAGTTTGTTAGTTTGCAACACCTGTGAACATAAAAAGTAGACATGTGTGGCTATGTTTACTTGGTTTTGTAGTAGTTTTTATGGATTTTGGGTATTGAAATTGCTTGATGTTGTTGTGGTTTGTTTTAGATTTTTTATATTGAAATTGCTTGATATTGGTATGGATTTTTGGAGAAGATATGTATGGTTGGAGAAGAAATGAAGGAATTAGAGAATTGTATGGAAGAAATGGATTTTGTATGTGTTTGTTTGTAGTGAAGAAATGCAACGCTTTTTATACAAGTAAAGAAAAGAGTCGTTAAGTGTGCAACGATCTTTTTGGAGGGTAAACATGTCTTTCTTCTACAAGCAGGTACTTTAAAGAGGTGGAGAATTGTGTGTATTTTGAGAATTGTGTGGAATAAAAGGATTTTATAAGTGTTTGTTTACATTGAAGAAATGCAAGGCTTTTTATACAAGTAGGGGTGGGCACGGTTCATTTAACCGAACCGAATCTACCCGAACCGAGTCGAAATATGGTGTTCTGTTTGGTTTTAAGGGTGAGTTCGGTTCAAATCGGTTTGAATTGAATGAATCAGTATAGAATATGGTTCGGTTTCGGTTTTAGAAGGTCCAAAAGCTGAACCGACCCGACGAACCGAACTATAAATACAAAAAAAAAACCTAATTTTGCTTTTCTCATCAAACCCTATCTCTCTTTTCTCTTCCGCCGTAGCTCCTTCTCTATGTTTTCTCATACCAGACAATCAGACCATCTCTCTTGTCTCTTCCGCTGCAGATCCAGACATAGCAGCATCTCTCGTCTCTTTTCCCGGCTCCGTTGCACTTGTCTCTCTTCCACTGCTCCGCCTACACTCGTCATTGTCAAGGTTTTTTTTTTCTTCTTTCCAGTATTTTGTTTTGATTTCTTTGTTTTATGGGTGTTTGATGTTTAATTTGATGGATCTGCATGTAATTTTTAACCTGTTTGAAAAATATTTAGAACAACATCAGGTAATTAACTGTTCACATCTCATTTGCAGTTGGGTCTTTGCTGAGTAGAAGACTAGAAGCTGTGGGGAAATAGCTCATTTGCAGTTGGGTCTTTGCTGAGTAGAAATTGTGGGGATGGAGGATATCTGTCTGACACTTCGGACACTTCTTACAAAAGGCTCGGAGCCTTATGCAAGAACGTCGACGAAATATATTACCTTGTTAACGTCGACGAGTTTATTTTCAGATAAGTTTATTGCAGAGAGAGAGAGAGAGAGGAGTTACTGCATTCAATATTCAAGTGTGGAGATGGAAGTACAACAAGAATTAAAAAATGATTATTTAAGGGCAATTTTGGTAGTTCACCATAATAGGTGCCTTTTAAACATAACTTATTAAAGCAGTGATATGAGTGCAACGCAGCTCCAAAATATGACATTTCTCACAATTTTCACTTTGGAAAATGGGGATGGGGATGGGGGGATCTATATTCATCCCCCTTTCCCCAATGGCCATCCCTAACCACAAATAAAAAGATAGTAAAAATTTGATAAAGTGCACAGCGTTAGGGACCCAAATGACATTCCCTCCTTTTTATACTTTTTATTTTATTATATTTTGAAAAGATAGAATATGTTTTTTTTATAAAGATAGAATATGTTTATTTCAAATAAGAAAAATAAAACAGAATATACAGTACAAACCTTTCTTTTACATTCTCCTTCTTTTACATTCTCTTAAAAATTTTACAATATAAAATTCTGAAATTTCTACTAAACATCAAATACTACTTGAACTGAAATATTTGTAAATCATAATGTTTCTTGTCATCACTACTTTTCTTCCATCAGAATGCATATGATGCATGTTACCCTTCAAAACTAATTTAGGCAAAGTTATTTTTGTATTATTTTGAGAAATATTTATTTATTACTATTTATAAAAAAAAACTCAAAAGTAAATTTCATATATTTAGAAACAAAAATCTATGAAATTGAATGCAATAGTTAATGTATTACTGTTAATTGTTTTAGGACTCAAATCAACTGTCAAAAAATGATGTCCAAATTTATAGTCTAACCAACCAAATTGAGATATATGTCTACATTTAATTATATTTTTTTTTCAATTTCTTATATAAATGTAGATACATATCCCAATTTGGTTTGGTTAGACATAAATTGAGACACTATTTTTGAATAGCTGATTTGAGTTCAATTTTTTAGTATGTTATCATTAATATAGTACAATATATATGTTTTTAAAAGTTACCATCAATTTCATATTACAATTAATATTTTAGTTTGTTTTGAAAATTATTTATTTATTACCATTTATAAGAATAATTAAAATTGAAAAATATTTATTTTTTGGAATAATCATAGGGAGTTGATATTGACACCCATAAAAATGTTAAGCACACCCATATTTTAATAAAAATGTTAATTACAAAAATATCTCAATAGGAACTTACCAATAAGGACAGATTAGTTTAATTAAAAATAAAAAAAATACTAATTACACTCATATCTTCAACTACATCACTTTATTAAAAGAGAAAAACCCTAATTAAACCATAATTCTATTTCTTTTTTTAAACCCCTAAACTTTATTAAGAAGGAGAATAACAGAAGATCAACATAGTGCTTGAAAAGGCTAACTGGGCATATGCTAATGAATGTTATGTTGCAAATGCAGAATTTTAAGGCCGTATTTGATGCTACTATCAAGGCTGTTCTCCAGCCTCCAAAGCTGAAGGAGCAAAAGAAAAAATTGAGGATTTGCTTTTTCGTTAATCGATTTTCGATTAGTTGATGATGCTCTCTTTCCTTACAGCTTGTATTTTGTCCATTATTATTATTTCTTTTGTATAATTTTTATGCTCTTGTGGTGCTTTATCTGATTTGATGGAGGAAAATCTGTCAATTTATGTTTAAAAATTTGTGTAGGAGCTGTGCATTTATAAAATTGGGTGTGTAAATAACTTATGAGGGTTTATAAATAAATTGTATTAAAATGAAAACATTCATTTAAATAAGGGTACTATTGGCATTAAGATGTGTGTTTCTAGTAATGTTTTAATTTTAAATTTTAGACATGGGTGTACTTATAAATATGAATGTGCTTATCATATTTATGAGTGTCAATATCCGTACCCATAATCATAGTATATTGAATGCATATTTAATACCTACTAAAAAACAAAAAAAAAAAACAAAAAAGAGAGAGTTAAAAATAGAAAGAAAAAATTTAATTTAAAACAAGTTAGGTAAATTTGAGCGTTGGATAGCCGAAAACCTGGGCGAATATCTCCTAGATGGATACCTATAATTCAAAATCCAAGTACGGATATATCCGAATCTAGCCCAAGGTTTTGCTGTCCCTGCAAAGGTCATAGTATAATATTCTTGATACGGAATACTTACAAGAGCAAAATAAAAACCAAATTAATATTTGACATTATATACAATTTTTTATATATATTTATTTAGATTAATATAGACATCCCAAATTTGTTAATATATTTTTTATTGGGCAAATTGCAATAAGATGCTCCAATCAGTCAGTAGTTAATCTAACTCAAGGGTAGTGAGTTTTAATTTTGATAACAGTTCATTCTATTAGCAAATTTTCACCAAAGGTTAGGGTATCTTATTGAAATTTGCTTTTTATTTTATTTTTAATTATTAATGGTAGTATACAGATTAAGGACATAAAATTCCTTTCAGAGGAAACACAATTATTATATTTATTGTAACGATACAGTAAATATGATAGTTAATTTTTCTTAGTGTTAATCTATTCATGTTAAGACCGTCAATTTAATAAAGGGGTATTATCACTAAAGTTCCTATTTTTTCATGAATTATCATCTATTTAAATATCTTTGTCATATTAGTCATTTTAGTCCCTTGTTTTTTTAAAATACACCACTTTAGTCCATTTGACCAAAAACTAAGGGTCAACTATAATATAATATATAAAAATACAATTTTATCCTTTATAGTTATTTTTTAAAATTTTCTTTTTAGTCCCTCTAGTTTCAATAATAGCCAGTCAATCCTGAAAAAATAAAATGTTTTTATCAAGGATTGAACCTTCAACCTAGTGATTAAAAGTAACTAACTCTAACCAGTTGAGCTACTCTAGTTTATTGATGATGATTTGTTGATTTAAATAAATATATATATATAAAATTAGTTTATATAATTTAAAATAAACTTATATTTAATAATAATAATAATAATATATAAAAACATATTTATGAAAATGAAAAAGAAAATAACAAAATAAAAGGAAATCCAAAAAATCTAAAAAATCAAAGCCTGCAACTTTTTTTCTTTTTTTTTGGATTTTTTTTTCTTTTAAAAAAATATATTATTTCAATTTGATAAAAAAAACCCAGAAAATCAAAGACCCATAAATTGAAAAGGGAAAAAAAATCAACAACAGAGAAGAAAAATAAATAAAAATTCCTTTTTTCCTTTTTTTACTTTTATTTTGTTATTTTCGTTTTCATTTTCATAAATATGTTTTTATATATTATTATTATTATTAAATATAAGTTTATTTTAAATTATATAAACAGATTTAAATTAGTTTAAACAAATTATATAAATATATATATATATATATATAGATTTAAATCCACAAATTCTCAATAACAAACTAGAGTAGCTTAATTGGTTAGAGGCTGTGGTTTTTAATCACAAGGTTGAAGGTTCAATCCTTGATAAAAACATTTTATTTTTTTAGGGATTGACCAGCTATTATTGAAATTAGAGGGATTAAAAAGAAATTTTTAAAAATAACAATAAAGGGTAAAATTGTATTTTTATATATTATATTATAGTTGACCTTTAGTTTTTAGTCAAATGGACTAAAGTGATGTATTTTGAAAAAATAAGGGATTAAAGTGACTAATATGACAAAGACGTTTAAAAATGTGACAATTCATGAAAAAATAGGGACTTTAGTGATAATACCCCATTAATAAATTATAAACCATTTATCTGTTAATATTCAGCAGATTGTGACTTGTGACAATTGGCGGCAACATTTGACTACCCAACAGTAAAACGACAACGTTCCGTCCGGTTCTTTATAAAAGCTACTTTTTAGGGATATTTTTATTTTCCTCCCCGACGATTGAGAGAACAACATTTGACCCCTGTTTCAGAATTAGCCATTTCCCCCTGCCGTTATCAACCGTTAACAAAAGTGATTATCCGACACTAACGGAAATAACCTTTAATCATTAATTGGAATAATCGAAAATCTTTCTTTACCCTTCACATACAATTTCAAAGGAGTATAACAATAAGTCAATTAAGGGCTAAATAAGTAATTACATCGTCATCATCTTCACCAAAACCTAACGTAATCCACCACCACCCAAACACAGACAGCCGCCGCCGCACCACCACTCGAACTCATTCTATGCGCAGCCGGGAGGAGATCAAAGCCAATCAAACCACAAAAATCCTCAACACCCTCAAACACAACTACTGTCCACTGCCAAATCAAAAATCAAAATCACAAGCGCCATCCATCTAAAACCCAAACATCAATCATACTCGAACAAAACCAGAGCATCCATTGCACAGGAGAGAGAGAGAGAGAGAGCGGAGAGTGGTGGCGGTGAAGAAAGAAGAGAGGGAAGTGGGAGACGATGGTGATTGCGGCGGCGAGACAGTGCGGAGGAGGAGAGGAGAGTGGGGAGGCACATCCCCCACCAGATCTGGTTCTTAAATTTTTTTTTAACAATTTCTCCTTTTTCAATTACAAGACTACCCATATCATTTAACAGTCAACACATTTTTGTTGTTGACTTTTTTAACTGTTTAGATAACGGTGGGGGACAATGGATAATTATGAAAATAGAGGGGGTAAACTGCCGTTCCTCAATTGTCAGGGGAAATAATAATGAATATCCCTACTTTTTAATACAGCAAAACCCTAACGTTAGCTTGTCTTTCTCTCTCTTCAATAACCAAAGCTCACAGAGGACATGGCTCAACTCAAGGCTGTATCGCCATGTTCATCGATCAATCTCGCTTTTCATAGCCCCAAAAGAGGTTTGTTTTCTCACTTCATACATTTATTTCTGCCGATGAACATACATTGAGCCTATAAGAAATTTTTTTTTTATAAGTTTGGCGTTGTTTTATTTTGACAAAAAATTTAAGTGCAGTGAAACAAAGAAGAAAAGAAAATTGATTTAAAAAATGTTTAATCTATTGACATTTATATGGGATTGCTGTTATTTGCAGGCTCTTTGCTATATCATGATAAAGTTTCTTGCCCAACAAAGTTCCAAGAGGTAGTAATTCTGTTTTTCTTTTTTACGCTATTATCACGTGTAGTTTTTGCTTTGAACAGTTAGATTTATGCTTCTACTTAATATTTTGTGCGTGAATAAGCGGGACATTTTTTAATATCTGTTTGCAGTTCGGGGCAAGAACAAGTGAGCTTCATGGTCATGGTCATGGTCATGTAGTCGCTGGTAATAATTGCAATGTTGTTCGAACTCGCAACAGGCAAGGTATGGTTTGGTTAGAGAATATTTCTTTGCTATCTTCTTTATTTGAAGATGATTTTGATTTACTTTTGTTTTATTCAAAAAGTATCACAATGTAGACTTCAATATGAGTCCATTACTTTTATTTTAATTCACCTGCAACCAGGATCCTCAAGAAAATGATTTAATGCACGTTATCTTCCTAAATGATCAGATGAAAAACAAGTTAATTTTGTTAAGTACACAAGTTTGATCTTATTGTAGATTATGTCGTTGTATACCTTAAAGTAGAGAAGTGCGAAAAGATGCTAATCTTGGATAGTTTTTTTCATGACTCCACTTAATGACAAGTATCTAACCTCCCTGACTTTTCGGATATTTTGATTATTCTCTGGCTCCTATATTTTTTTATTTACTCCTTTTTATGTATGCTGATATTCTGTCCTTCATTTGCAGCCATTAAAGCAGTTCTGTCACATGAGAAAGAGGAGAAAGTTTCCCCAGCTACGAATGGAGGGCTACGAGGAAAATTGAAAAAAGTTGTTTTAGCATATAGTGGGGGATTAGACACTTCGGTCATTGTCCCATGGTTAAGGTGTGGCCCTTATTTTATGGTTTAGAATATGTCTTGTTCATGGATCATGGCCGATGAATCATAAATTACTGTTTTTGCTTTGAATAGGAGGCTCAGGAATGTGGATACTGTATGAGATTGCTATGACATTTTCTTTTCTTCTTTTAAATACCCTAATTCCGGAAGTTTTGCAAATATTTGTTTAACAAGCAGTGGTAGCAGCATAGTCGTTCAGATTATTTGAAAAGCAATGTGCATGTGCTATGTGATAAGTATAGATCTGCCTTCAAACTAGGGTATTCTGGTAATTGATGTGGTGCCAATGAAGAACTGTATGTTTCTCTTTGTCAACCAAACATTACTACAGTTTCTCGCTTGAGCACATCTCCTTCCAAAAGTGCTTGCTATTCACTTTTAAGTTCTGCCAGCAGCATTCCTTTGCACCTTATTTTCGAAAAGTGAATTGAAACTTTAGATTTGGTTTCGGGGTGGGATCCTTTCACCTGCTCATTTTTTGGAATTATTTGTATTTCTATTCATATAAGTTATTTTTTTTAGTTGTGAATTGAAACTTACTTTTTGGTTGTTTCAGGGCGGGATCCTTTCACTCACCCTGCTCATTTTTTGGAATCATTTGTATTTTTATTCATGTATGTTATCTACCTCTTTTTTTTGTTCTTTTTTTTTTGCAGGGAGAATTATGGTTGCGAGGTTGTTTGCTTCACTGCCGATGTTGGCCAAGTACGTCAAATGCATCAATGTACACTTAGTACATTGTTGGATCTATTTTTGTGCTCTTATTCCCCCCTTTCCTTATTGAATGGTTATTATGTTATAATTCAGTGTGCTTAATACCAAGTGCTAATTTGTAGGGTATCAAGGAGTTGGAAGGTTTGGAAGAAAAGGCCAAGGCTAGTGGAGCTTGTCAGTTAGTGGTGAAGGATTTGCAGGAGGAATTTGTGAGGGACTTCATATTTCCTTGCTTGCGAGCTGGTGCAATTTTTGAACGGAAATACTTATTGGGAACCTCAATGGCCCGCCCTGTTATTGCAAAGGTGATATCCTAGTTTGGGATTCATAGCAAGTAGCTGTTTTGAATTCCAGGGGTCTGCCCTCCGTATGTTTATCAGAGAGATGGAAATTAGCCTTCTTTTGGTCATTTTTGCTCTTCTTGGTTAATTATCTATACAAATTATAGCCCATAAGTTTTTGTTGGTTATCCCTGCACTGATTGAGTTTCTCTTTTATGATAAACTTATTGTTATATTGATGTATTATGATGACAGGCCATGGTTGATGTTGCCAAAGAAGTTGGAGCTGATGCTGTCTCACACGGATGTACTGGGAAAGGAAATGATCAGGCATGTTTAAAAATTTAAGTTTTGATATAATGAAACTTTGTGTATTTTTTATTCTGACACTCTGACTTAACCTTGCTTGCCTTGTTCTTCAGGTTCGGTTTGAGCTGACATTCTTTGCTTTAAATCCGGAACTGAATGTTGTGGCTCCTTGGAGGGAATGGGATATTCAGGGTAGAGAAGATGCTATTGAATATGCTAAGAAGCATAACGTGCCTGTCCCTGTGACAAAAAAATCCATATACAGCAGAGACCGTAACTTATGGCACTTGAGCCATGAGGTAAATGTCACTGTTATGATATCTTTTTGGCTTTCAGTATTTTATATGATATGGGTCTCAAGTCATGGTCTTCAGTGTGTTTTAAAATAGATGTTGAAAATCTGTTTTTATTATTGGGCGGCACTTATTGTTCTGCCACTTTTATGATGCTTGGACGCATCAAAACGTCTAAATTTTATCATGCAAATAGGGATACATGTACAGATATGTCAAAGGCCCCTGTTTTAGATGCAACATATGGCATATTTGATGAAAGAAGAATGAAAGACATTTTTAATAGATGTTTTTGTTGTTATTGTTATAGGTGTAGAAGATCTTTCTCTTGGAATGCAAGGTCCCTATAGCGGAACTCTGGTTCACTCTTTTAGTTAATACAAATTTTGTTTCTCATAAAAATAAATAAATTAAGTCAGTCACAATGGGAAGACACTGTTATGGTGACGTGACATCTTTTGTTGCATTATATGAGGAATTGAGTACCTTATCCAATTGTATACCCTTCTCCTAGGAGATGAGAAGTAGGTGGAATTACGTGCTTGTTCTCAATATGCTTACCTGTAGTAAGTTTTTGAAGTATGTTATATGTATGATCCATGATTTTGTTAATCTAATATTAAGCATTCTGTTCATGATGCTGGAAGGAATTACATAAACTGATTCGGTTCTAGAATTGGTGATTTTATCCCAATTATCCAATGTTTTGTAAAACTTGCATCGATGCTCTCATTTTGTGTAGAAATATTTAGTTTCAATCATTATTATCTTGCGTGGGATATCTCAGAAATTATAGATTTTTTTTTTCTTTCTATTTTGGTTTTGCTCCTCTGAAAATTTTTATACCTGTGACATTAAAGGGAGACATCTTGGAAGACCCAGCAAATGAGCCAAAGAAAGACATGTATATGATGTCTGTTGATCCTGAAGATGCACCTGACAAACCCGAGTAGTTTTTCTTGTTTCATCTTTTATTCAACATTTCTAATTCATTGAGTAGTATGAATTTCAATTTCCATTTAGTCTCTTTCATTCATCTTCTGCAGATACATAGAAATTGGAATAGTTTCAGGCCTCCCTGTCTCAGTTAATGGAAAAGAGCTTTCTCCGGCATCCCTTCTTGCTGAACTCAATGAGATCGGAGGGAGACATGGAATTGGTCGTATTGACATGGTTGAAAACCGGCTTGTCGGAATGAAAAGCCGCGGAGTCTATGAAACTCCTGGTGGCACTATCCTCTTCGCTGCTGCACGCGAACTTGAGTCCTTAACACTTGACCGAGAAACAATGCAAGTGAAAGATTCTATTGCCCTCAAGTATGCAGAGCTTGTTTATGCAGGAAGGTGGTTCGATCCACTTCGTGAGTCAATGGATGCATTTATGGAGAAGATCACAGAGACAACAACCGGTTCGGTGACTCTTAAGTTGTACAAAGGATCTGTTTCCGTAACAGGGCGGAAGAGCCCGTACAGTCTGTACAGGGAGGACATCTCTTCATTTGAGAGTGGACATATATACAATCAGGCTGATGCTGCTGGATTCATAAAGCTATATGGTCTTCCAATGAGGGTTAGGGCAATGCTTGAGAAGGGTATCTGATGACATTTCAGTTTGTTCTGTATTGTTAGATTGAGCCTCTGGAGTTAAAAAGTTTTAGTATTATTATTATTGGTGTGTTAGAATTAGTTTTAATCATATATTCCAGGGAAGAAGAAACTGATAATAGCAGTTGCCCAGATGGAGGCACATTTATGAGTTGAAATGTCCTTAAATGTATGCTATATATCTGCTACTTACTAGAAAAACATTTCTAGGATTCTGAATATGGATGAATAAGTTTCGAATCATGCATTGCAGATGTAGAGAACTGATTAAAGTGTTATGTTTCCAATTCTCTGTTCGTTATCCGCTGTTGCCTGGACTTGAGCTGCATATTGTAAGTTCCAAAGGACGTCTTCCAAAGATGGCCTACTCCATGATTCAGTGCAAAGGCATTTGTTTGAAATGGAGATCACAATTGAGAGGGATTCTTGTGAGCTAGTCGCCAGTACTATTGGGTTCACCATCTTTCCGCGACCATCTTGGCTGTTTAATGATGCCTGTAAAATGCAGTATCTAGTTTCAAAACTTCTCCCATGTTAAATCAACAATCTTAAACCATCAAGAAAGATTATCGATATTTACCAACTCATCTCTCAGAAATGCTCCCTTATGGGCCGATACTGAAGGTCCAACAATTGCCTCGATCAACATGAACCCGAAGCTAAAAACATCATCCTCTAATATTGTCATTTGCCTGGAAAAAGAATTCGATTTTGTTAAATATATGCAGGAAAAAGTACTTATAAAGCTCATCCTGCAAAATGAATATATAGTTACTTCTGCATAACCTAATGCTAACATAAATTTTAACAGGAAATGTCAGTGGATCTCAACACAATATTGCTTTTGATAAAATGAAATCCTTACCATGATTTATTGTCTTCTTGTTTTCTCTACAAACAATGAAAACAAGTCATTGTTACTTGAGATCAAAAAGTAAGTTGCATCAAGGACATAAAATTCATCATCAAATGTAGCTAATTTCATACCCCATTATTGCTAATTTCTTCTGAGATGATAGACAGCCCATAGTCACCCAACTTTGCAATCCGGTGTTCATCGAGCAAGATGTTGTTTGTCTTCAACCGGTTGTTGAAGAAACCTGGAATAACTCCAGTATGCAGGAATTGCACAGCTTTTGCAACTCCAATTAGAACTGCTAATCTCTCTGACCAATTTAGAGACTTCCCAGGAGTATTCTCTACACATTCATATAATGCAGCTCTAGTTAGAATGCAAATGCAAAGGCTATTGGCTAACTACATTTTTGTGCTTGTTTAGATCGTTCACATATAACCCTTATTTGGCTTAAACAACAGCAGCTATTATCTTACAAAATGTTTCGAAATTACCTGAGAGGTGAGTACGAAAATTTCCGTTAGACACATATTCGTATATAAGAAAGACTTTGTTCACACTGTAATTGTCTTGTCCACCACAATCTATGCAGTGCCCCAAAAGGCAAACCAAATGCGGGTGCCGGAGCTTTGCAAGCAAATCTAGCCTGAGTTTAAGGTTTCGATTCGTATATTTCTTCGATGAAGGCAAGCACCTTACAGCAACTTGGGTTCCATTATCTAATCTTCCTTTGTAAAGCTAGGAAAACAAAGGACATAAATAATCAGTTCAAGAAAAATGTTTTTTTTTCATAAAACATTTTTATAGAATACTTGATGTTAATAACAGTACCTTCCCATATGAACCTTCACCCATAAATGAAGAGTTATCAAAGTTGTTTGTAACTTCCTTCAACTCTTCGAACGTAAACGACCGACACACCGGGAGATTTTGTGAGCCCAACTTTCCAGCTTCAGAAATATACCCTGAAGAGTAGAGAAGAAAAAAAATTAAGGCTACGAATATATATTCGAAATTTGAAGCAAATTGATTCAAGTGCAGCCGTTACTTGTTCATTTTTTTGCCACTAACATTGAAAAATAAGGTGACTAATGTAATAGTGGAACTGGAAAATGATACCTACTTGCATTTGTTAAGACATCAGAGCTGAACCCTCTTGCTGAGTGATCTTGCACTGCTTTATGCAGCAAATGCTGCTCCGATATCCCTCGAGGGCAATATCTTCTGCACAGAATGAGAAATCCGAGAACCAGAAGCACCATAATAACTAGCATACCTACAATTAGACCAACTAATATTCCTACATTTTTGCCTCCATATTCTTTCCTCTTCATGTGGACTGCTTCTAAGCAATATGATTCTGTATGCTGACCATGAGCGCTGGTGGATAGGCAATTTTCATCAAACTTAACGACTCTTTTGTCCGATTCATTGCTCAAACAAGACGGTAATGCTCCCATTAATCTGTTGTTTGATATGTCAACAAAACTCAGTTTGGCTCCACAATGTAGATGGGTTGGAAGTGAGCCACTCAATGTATTCGATGCCAAATTCAAGTAACTGATGTTTGGCAAAGAGAAAAGTGCAGCAGGAGGAATTCCTGTTAGGGAATTGAATGACAAATCTAGATGTTGTAGCTGATTTAGTCGGCTGTAATGCATCGGAATCTCACTTGAGAAGGAGTTTTTGCTAAGAAAAGCCATGGCCAACCCTCTTGGCAATGCAGGTAGATTAGAGTCTAATTTGTTTCCACTCAAGTCCAACATATTTAGGCTACTTAAACTACTAAGATCTGGTAATCTCCCGGATATTTCATTCTTGGACAAAATTAGAACCGAGAGAGTGGAAATTCTTCGTATGGAAGATGGAAATGGATCCTTTAACTTGTTGTTACTCAAGCTTAGAAATGTCAAATTAGATAGTGAATCAAACTGATCCGGGAGTGTCTCATTGAAGAAATTGTCATCAAGTTTGATAGTTTGAAGCTTCACCATTGTAGAAATCTTAGGAGGAACTGAACCAAAGAGAAAATTGGAACTCAAATCCAAGTATTCAAGCGAAGACAGACGATGAATCTTGTCCGGAAGTGGACCCCAAATCCCCAAAGACACCAAGCTAAGAACTCTCAAGCTTGTAAGCCTTGCCAAAGTAACAAAAAATGAATCCATGGAGAAGTTTTCTGATAAAGTTTGATTTGCAATTGCAAACCCATCAAAATCACCAACCTTGGTTGACTTATCACCCAAAATTTTGAGCTCAGTGATAAAGTTGTCTTGGCATGTGATATTTACTTGGGTGGATGAAGATTCATAGCAAAAATCAGTGCCATGATCAATCCAAATATCAAGCTGTTTTGGGTATTCCAAGTGCTTCCTCAGTTGTAGAAGCACTTGTGTTTGTGAGGATTGTAGTTGATAGGTTCTCAAAATAAACAAACTCCATGTAATATATAACAGAAAATACAAATTCAAATACCCCATCAAAAGCTGAAATTCTCTCTGTTGTTACTTTATCAGCAATCAAGTAGAACCTGTATTAAACATGACAAAATTTTTACTAGCAAAACAGAGTTGAAACAGAGAATAACAGGCAAAATACAAACACTAGAACTAAAGAACTTTACCTCAGAAGCTCCTCAAAAGTTGAATTTCGTCAACTGTAAATCTTTAAAGTACGACACAACACAGTAAGCAGAAACAGAGAGAGTGCAGAGATTTGAGTGATAAATGATCAGCTCAAAAAAGGCCCATGAAGGAGAAACAAAAGAGAAGTTTTTGTAAAAGTGTTTTCCATTCATTTATTTTATCTCAATCCAACCAGTGAAAAACAGCATTTTGCTGGAAATATTAGGAAGTGATATGTGGGGTACCTGGATTTACATTCATTTAGTGCTTCCACATGGTTTTTTTTTTTTTTTTCTCTCTTAGATAGCACTGTAAGCCTTGAATATAATAGTATCACAGTTGGAAGTTGAGACTCTCTCTCTCTTTGATCCGAGCACAGTGACAGTGACAATGAAGAAAAGTAGAAGATGTAAAGGAATTTGTTATTTGGTCTGCTAGATTTTAACCTCATCTATCCAAAACTAGCCAACTTGTGGACATTTTACTCCTTCAAGCTATTACATTTAACTCACGACTTGCGCAGAGCTAACCTCATCTTGTTTGTGCACTGTTTTTTGTCATTTATTCTTCTCTTAGCCAGTCTTATCTTATTTATGTATTTTCTGCTGGAGATTCTTTTGGCTCCAAGACTGAGACCTCTCATCTTTTGTGATAGAAAAATCCAAGTGGTTATCAATCAAAATTTGACAGGGAGACATTTCTTTTCCCTTTTTTCCTTTTTCCATTTTTGTGGGTAATGGAGATAAGTTCAACCAAAATCAGCTTGATTGTTTAGCAAATATATACCAAAAACTTGCAACTACTTTTACTTTTGTTAATGAAACAGAGTCTCTATTTTCATGTAATTATAACCAAATGAAGGGATGGTGAGAACAATAGTGCATGGTTTTGGAAATTGTGAGCTACTGATATCAGATGTAAAGACAGACACAGTCTGTCCCCAGTATGAAAACAATAATAATAATGAACAAATTGCAGTGCCCCATACATTTGTGCTTGGCAGTACAGATCAGTGCAATTATTTATGTAGAAGATCCATCCATCCATAAATCATCTTCTATGCCTTCACACTAAAGCTTCAATATGGGCAGGCTGTCAACCTGTAAAATTATGTGAGGCATCAATATGTAAACAATGAACTTAAGAGAGCTCTTAATTTGGAAATCTATTGTTGACAGTAAAGAAAGAATTTTCCTCTCTTTTATATTAATAGTCATTTATTAGCTTAGGTCTAAATACAATCCTTATAAAAAGATCATGAAAAGTTGTGAATTGATTTTTTTTTTGATGGTATCTATCCATCCATCATTATTGAAGGACTGTGAATTGATTTAGCTTAAACCTCAAGCTCGTCCACCTATCGACTGAGGTAGCTTTTGAGGGCGCTCTGAATTGAATCTTGGTCACAACAATGTGGTATATAATTGCAAGACATTCATTCTGCCACTATAATTATTGAAGGACCAACCGACCTTGTTTCAACTGCACCCCTCTAAGAATTTCTCATTCTAAATGAAAGTAATCAAAATTATATGATTTTGTATGATTGGGTTTTGTTTACTTTATAAAACTGGACGTCATTCTCTTTCATCTGCAAAGACTCCAGCTTTAAGGATGCGTTTGGCACCTGGATGGGACATGACTGGAAGAGATTGGATGAGATGGTACGGGACTGAACATGACAGCTGTTCCATATTGTGTTTAGAATAACTGTGACAGAACTGTTAATTGTACTATTATACGTTTGGTATGACCAGGACAAGACATGATAAGAGGTTCAAATGACCAAAATTCCCATATCCTTGATTTTTATTTATTTATTATTTATATTTATATTCATTTATTAAAAAAATTTAAAATAAAATTTTAGCCAAATAATACAAGATAATTTAGGAGATCTGGAAATTTATTTTGTTTAAGAGATCTGGAAATCTCCCTTCACAATATTTTAAAGAAAATATAAGGAGTTTTTTTTTTCTAATAAAGGAATTATCTTGGAGGAAATATAAGGAGTTTTTTTTTTCTAAAAAAGGAATTACTTTGGAGGAATTCTCCCGTTCTCGATCTTCAATATTGGCCATCAATTTTTTGTCTCTCAAATCATCATCACCAGTTAAATAAAGGAAAAAATCACAAACAAAATCAACACAAAATCATTGACTCTCCAAATCTCCATTTTATTCTCCTTCAACCATGGTCATTACCATTTTTTTTCTTCTTAATCATCAACATCAACAGCTTCTACTTAACAAACCAACACAAAATCAACAGAAAATTCACAAACAAAAATTTAATTCATTACTCCTCGCCGGCGGGTGGCGGCGGCCGAGCAACGGTTGAGAGAATGAGAGGGAGAGAAACTGTGTACTGGACTATTGTTTGAGAGAAAGATGAAAGAGAGAGACGAGCGTGAGAGATGGGAGGTGAGAGGTGAGAGAAAGAAATGGCTTTTGGGTTTTATTTTATGGTTGATATTTTTGTAATTTTTGGAAGTTTTGAGGGCAAAAATGTCTTTTCCAGACTTGTCCCATGCATAGGCAAGTCTGGCCGAGGGACTGAAGTGGGACAATTTTTCATGGTTTTTGTCTCACATTGTCTCGTCCCGTCCTAAGCTAATGGTGCGCCAAACGTGGAACAACAAAAAGTTGTCCCATATTGTTCCGTCCTGTCCCGCGTACCAAACGCACTCTAATGGTAAAAGTCCCCGCATCCATTAAGGAAGTAATTGGGTAGGTCAAGCCAGGAGAAGCTAAGAGCAGCAATGAGTGGACAGAGACTATTCCATTTTCCATTTACTACTTGGTCAATGCCCCTCCCTTGATGTGTAACCCCAAATTCAGGGCAATTAAATTGCAGGACATAAGTTAGTTACTGTCATAAAGAACATTTATTCGGCTATACCCAAGATAAGCCATCTTATCAGCTAAATTAACTAGTATTCATATATATATATATATATATATATATATATATTATGTCTTTTTATTTATACGTAAATTTTGTTAAAATGTTTAAATACTACTGTTGGGTTCTTTCTGATCGATATAAACATTTGAGTTTGATGAATTTAGTATTTTACTACGGAGTTCTAGCCTTGAACCACTTAGTAATCAGACGAGAGATTTTCAAAACTTATCATTTGAAGTAGTAAACAAATTAACACTGAGATGCTAGGTTGTCATGACAAAATGGGTGTGACATCCAAATGCCCTACTCTTGGGTGCAAAGAAGGGGGGTCTTAATCAAATAATTCAATCAGAAGAGACATCATAACCACATAATTGATATTTGAATGAAAACAATCTGCCATATCATTTTTTACATAAAAGTAATGAATAATATCCACCATTGTATTCAATTGTCAAACTATAAAATCTCTCAGGGACCCATCAGCCTTATTCTGGCATAATTGCTCTCATAGCAATGATAAGGATACATATGAATCAACATCTCTCAAATTACTGAAACTTAAATGTTATTTTTTGGGCTCAAAGAGTCAAAGGTATTGTTCAAATGAGCCCAAAATCAACAGTGGGAGTTGCTCAGGCCCAGTTGGTATATGATTAGAAACACTTGGGCCTGCGAGTCGGGTATGTAATTTTAGCCTTGTAACCCAAGCCCGTAATGTTTGGGCCGGGTCAACCCATTTGCAGCGGAAAAGAGCTATAAATCTCTTAAACCCTAATTCTTCCTCAACTCTACAAAACTCAACCAGAGTCACTTTCGCATCACCTCCAGAGAGAAAGGAGAGAGCTGCGGGCATATATTTATATATAGCTGTGTTGCTTATCTCTCGTGTCTGCGTTTAGAGCCTGTTCAATGGCTCTGTATTTGTTGTACGAAACCGCTTCTGGTTATTCTCTGTTTGAGGCTCATGGTCTCGACCAAATCGGCCAGGACACTGAGGCCGTTCGAAGCTCCATTTCGGACATGAACCGCTTCGGGAAAGTCGTTAAGCTCACGGCTTTTCACCCTTTCGAGTCGGCTCTCGATGCTCTCAATCAGTGTAACTCTGTCTCTGAAGGTATACATCTTTAACTCTTCTTCATCAATAAACATGGAAAAAAATGTTTTTTTCTTTTGGTTTTTAATTGGTTGAGTAGTATTTCTTATTTGGGTTTTTCATTATTCTTTGTTGTTGAAGTCAGTGTAAGTGGATTTCTCATTTATGTACTATTGCATGTTTTTCTTTGGCTGTTTTTAGTTTGTGTTGTGTCTATTATATTGAAGTCATTACTTCTTCCTGGAATTTGAATGCAATATATGTTTAGCGGGTGTTTAATTCATTTGTTTGATGTAATGTAGTGCTTCAACATCTAGAAAATGAATGAAATAGAGTAAAATTATGAAGGTTCAACTAAGCCGGTTTGTTTTATGCTCAATCAAACTTGACGTTCTAAATATTTTTATTCCTTCTCATCTAAATTTGTGATCTCTTGGTGTAGCTATCAAGATTAGCTTGATTTTATTTTTAGTTTGATTGAGCTGGCAAGTTCAAGCTTGGTCAAGTATAGCATTTGATTGCGTTCGATTGCAGGGCTTATGACTGATGAGCTGAGGAGTTTTTTGGAGCTGAATCTCCCTAAAGTGAAGGAAGCAAAGAAGGCAAAGTTTAGTTTAGGAGTATCAGAGCCTAAGATTGGATCACATATCCTTGAAGAGACAAAGATTCCTTGTCAAAGTAATGAATTTGTTCTTGAAATTCTTCGTGGTGTGAGGTTGCATTTTGATAGGTTCCTTAAGGACTTGAAGGTTTGCATTATCTCTGATTTTTTTTTTTGACATGGATTTGTTTTCCATATGTTGTAAAGATGGTTTTCTCATAAAATTTCTCTTCAATCTTTCAACTTTGGTAGCCTGGTGACATAGAAAAAGCTCAACTTGGTCTGGGGCACAGTTACAGCAGAGCAAAGGTGAAGTTCAATGTCAATCGAGTTGACAATATGGTTATTCAAGCAATTTTTCTTCTCGATACCCTTGACAAGGACATCAATTCCTTCTCAATGAGAGTCAGGTTTGTCACTCCATCTATTTATGTATATTTTTATGCTTATGGGATTGTTATATGAAAACAAAATGATCCTGGTTTTTGTTAATTTTTTTTATTGAAAACTTGTTCCCTGGTTCTTCTGCAGAGAATGGTACTCTTGGCATTTCCCTGAATTGGTAAAGATTGTCAATGACAACTATCTCTATGCCAGAGTTGTAAAACTTGTAGAGGACAAGTCAAAGTTAGTTGATGATTCTCTCCCGGCTTTAACAGACATACTTGGAGATGAAGATAAGGCAAAGGAGGTTATAGAAGCTGGCAAAGCATCAATGGGTAAAATTTTCTCCCTGTTTTTTTAATAGTGCATATGAATGTTGCTATGTTCTGTATTCACTTTTCTTTTTACTCTTGCAGGGCAGGATTTATCTGCTGTTGACTTGATTAATGTTCAGATGTTTGCGCAGAGGGTCATGGACCTTTCTGAGTACAGGAAGAAGCTTTATGAGTATCTGGTTACTAAAATGAATGACATTGCGCCTAATTTGGCTTCCTTGATTGGTGAAGTTGTTGGCGCTCGCTTGATTTCTCATGCTGGTAGTCTGACAAATCTGGCTAAATGCCCATCTTCTACCCTTCAGATTCTTGGTGCAGAGAAAGCACTCTTCAGGTATTCTTCTTTGTCAATAGAGCTGCTTGTAAATCTTGTGTAAAAGTTCAAGTAGCAAACTTGAAATGTATTTGTATTTATTTTACTGGTTTGAATTCCGAGAACCTGTTTGCAATTGGTATTTTGTTGTTCTAAGCCGTTTTGTTTTTCTTACTTTTATGTGTCTTTTTTTGTCTCTTGGAGATATTTCCTCATTAGTTGTAAGTTCTAACTTTTCCTTTCTTGTTGTCTTCAGGGCCTTAAAAACCAAAGGAAACACACCAAAGTATGGTCTGATTTTCCATTCATCTTTCATTGGTCGAGCATCTGCACGGAACAAGGGCCGAATGGCTCGGTATCTTGCAAACAAGTGTTCCATTGCATCTCGCATTGATTGTTTTGCAGGTAATTTTTCAACTCATGACAATGAGTTACTTCGTCTAATTTTGTTTTCTTATCTATTATCAACCCATTGATTTAACTTTGTGCCATCATCTTGTATTGCAGACAACAACACTACCGTTTTTGGAGAGAAACTCCGTGAGCAAGTTGAAGAGCGATTGGACTTTTATGATAAGGGTGTTGCACCTCGTAAAAACATTGATGTGATGAAATCCGCAATTGAAATCACTCAAAATGATGGTGGGCAAACTCTTGAATATGCTAATTTTTTTCTTACATTAATAAAAGTCAATTTTTGGTGGTTTGATTGGTTGCTACATCCTTTGCATATTGGCAATCTTGTCTCTGCTTGCGTTTGGCTTTAATAACATGGTTTGACCTTGGTTCACCTGGGAATTTCCTAGAGTTTATCTGATTGCAGCCAGTTTGCGATATGTTAGCAAGCATATGTTGGCATTTTCAACCTAGTTTCATCCTCAGTTGGATTTAATTTTGTGTTTTGGTATAGTTAAAATTGTTTTTGCTTGTGCAGATATGAATATTGATGAAGCTCCTACTGAGGCTTCAGCAAAGAAAAGCAAGAAAAAGAAGTCAAATGGTGAACCTATGGCTGAAGATAAACCAACTGCTGCTACAAATGGAGATGCTTCTGAGGGAACCAAATCAGAGAAGAAGAAGGAGAAAAGAAAATTGGATGCAGAAGTGACAAAGACAGTGACCAACGGGGATGCTGAAGAAGATAGAACAGCTAAGAAGAAGAAAAAGAAGAAGAGCAAGGATGAAGGAGAGGATTTGCAGGCCACCACCACTGAGAAAAAGAAGAAGAAAAAGAAGTCAAGAAGTGAAGACGATGAGTGAAATTTTGATAAGTGTTGATATCTGTAGTGTTCCGACTTTATATTTTGGTTTTGATATCTGCATGTTGTAGCAATAGTTTTTCTGTTTGCAGCCACTCTACTCACTCTTTTGAATTATCGTTAATTAGGTATTTAAGAACTTGTGTTAAATGTTCAAGTCTCTAGTTGGTTTCTGTTTGTTACCATCTCCTATCTTGTTTTTGTGACCTTGTTTGGTAAGAAATTTAGTGTGTGTGGTAGCCAAAGCAGCAGACAACTGTTGTATTTTGGTAGAGGTAAGTTTTCCTGCAAAGATACCTGATCCAGCTTCAAGCATTTCGCTGAGACGGCCAACACCGAATATTTTATTGTTGGCAATTTATTTATTTATTATGTTATTAAGCAAATGATTTCCGGTTTGCTTTCAAAAGTTTGATAAAAATATTTAAAATATTGAAGCACGATCCAATTTTTTTATTTTATAGAAATATTTAGAAATCCTGTTTATAAAATAAGTGCACAACTAGGAGGTACGTTTTTGTAAAACTCTGATTAAGATATTTATTTTTTAACTTTTTAATTTTTTTTTATGAACTAATGTGTGCAATTTATAATGTTACACTTGGCTCAGTCATAGATGACCGATCTCTAAGGACTTTTTGTATTATTAAATTGATGGGTTAGGAACCTCTCCCAATATACAAATAACTCAAATTGAGTCGTTAGTGTTGTTCAATTAAAAATTCGGAATTTATTATATACTTTTCTTTTTTGACATGTTACAATACATTGGGTTCAAACTTACGGCTTTAATCGTAAAAGATATATAACAATTAATTTGAAATTTGAGTGATAAAAATAAGGTTTAAATTTACAACCTTAAATGAAAGATATATCACTAAATCAATCCTATTTCAAGTGATCTATTTAATCTTTTTAACATGAGTTACTCTTACATCAGCATAATTATATAATTGAAAAGGATTAAAAATAACACTCTAGAAGTGGCTTAAAGAATAAAGTTTAAGAACTTAAGGAAAAGTATATATATATATATATATATATATAAAAAGAACTTAAGGAAAAAAAAAAAAAGAGAAATAAAAGGGCAAAGCAGTAAAAAGAGAAAAAGACAGAAGCCGGTGTAAGACCGCAGCTTGAGTTTGAAGCATTGTAAGGTCCGAAGACAACATTGAGAAGCATAGAATAGAATAGAACCTAGCTTTCCCTTTTCTCTCAAAATTCTCCATTTTCTGCTTCAGTTATCTAACCAGAAAAACCTAACAACAACTACAACCAACAATGGCGACTAGTTCAACACCCAACTTGGAAGATGTTCCCTCCACGGATCTCATGTCTGAACTTCTTCGTCGCATGAAGTGCTCCTCCAAACCCGACAAGCGTCTCATTCTCATTGGTATTTCTTCCTTCTACGCCTCTACCATGTTTGCATTTTCTAATTTCTATCTCTCTCTCTCTTTTTTTTTCATATAAAAACCTTCAGATCCGATAATATATTTTGGTTTTTAATCAAAAGTTTGGATTTTTTTTTATGATTTAGTTCATAATGTTTGAAAATTGAGAGCCTGGTGTTTGGTTTGTGTAAGTGAATTCATAAATGGGTAGATAAAAACAAAAAATATTATTGTTTTTGTGTGATTTTGTACACATAATATATATTGCGTTTCTCACTATGAGGCAGTTGAATAAAATAAAAAAATGAAGATGGTATATTTTTTTTCAAATGCACAAGCATTATATATTTTCTAGCTTACGTGGAATGTGATATGTTTACTGCTCCATGTCCATGTCAATTTGCTAAATTCATAGTGTTTAGTCAAATGAAAATATGGTGTTGGTGCTTAAATGACTTAATTTGAAGCTAGAGACTTATATTATTACCTGTTCAAATGGGCTCAATTTACATTTTTAATTTTTTTTTTCTGTATTTTAGCAACTTATGTTTAGCTCCAATGTAATTAATGGAGAAAAAGTAGAAGATTATATTATTTTACAACTACAGGTTTTCAAGTCACGGTTTTGTTACTCTTCTTAGTGCTTCTTATTGCTTAGCACTCTTGTTGGATATATGTAAACATTGCAATATTGTATGATTGGCAGGCCCACCGGGATCTGGAAAAGGTACTCAATCACCGATCATTAAGGATGAGTTTTGCTTGTGCCACTTGGCTACTGGGGATATGTTAAGAGCTGCTGTTGCTGCTAAAACTCCACTTGGGATTAAGGCTAAGGAGGCTATGGACAAGGTCATAGTCTTTTATTTTGTATGCCTTATGTTATCTTCGTGGTTCTAGTGGTGGGTTGCTAATGGGATCTTTTGTAATGGTGTGTCAGGGAGAACTTGTTTCTGATGACTTGGTTGTTGGCATTATAGATGAAGCAATGAAGAAACCTTCTTGTCAGAAGGGTTTCATTCTTGACGGGTTTCCTAGAACTGTGGTCCAAGCACAGAAGGTGTCACCTTCTTCAACATCTTGATTATGCATGTGCATTTTTGTGTGTACGTGTGCATGTGTATGTGTGTGTTTCAATATCTTGAACAGTTTGAGCATATTCAGTTTAGTTATATAAGCTTCTAAATGTCCTGTTGTTTACATTTTATGTGCAGCTTGATAAGATGCTCGAAAAGCAAGGAGTTAAAGTTGATAAGGTGCTGAACTTTGCAATTGATGATGCCATATTGGAGGAGAGGATTACTGGTCGCTGGATCCATCCTTCTAGTGGGAGGACCTACCACACAAAATTTGCACCTCCCAAGGTTCCTGGTACCGATGATGTAAGCTGACATGAATTTCCTCCTTATGCTTCTTTAGTTTTCATTATCAACATATAGCTCATTTACATGGCATTTCGTGCTACATTCTGGGAAAATGTTTAGGAATAATGAAAATGGTTAAATATTTCAAGTGTAAATTATGATAGGTATATATGTCTAATGTAAATTACTAAATTTAATTATGCTATGTGGAGCTCCATTGGTAATGTATGTGGAGACTATATAGGTTGGCCATAATTCATAAAGTCAGACTATTACTCAGTTTGTGTTGGGCAGAAAAAAGAGCTTATGAAGATTTATGCTTTAATGATTGTATTGACAGACATGGATATCACATGAAATATATGATATTTGATTGCACACTTTAAAAAAAGAAAATCTGTTTGTTGAAAATTTTGTTGAAATGAAGGGTGCTGCATGTGTTGCCTTGATGATCTCTATAATTAGTAGAAGTTCTGATGATTAATTTTTATTATATCAAAGGTAACTGGAGAGCCTTTGATTCAACGTAAAGATGATACTGCCGCTGTTCTTAAGTCAAGACTGGAGGCTTTTCACAGGCAAACTGAACCGGTATACTTCTTATATCTTTTTCATTTGCTTTTTGTAGTCTTTTCCACATTTTGTTTTCTTGTGTTATTCTTACGTTGTAGTTGGCATTGAATTTTAAATCAAACTAATAGATCTGGAAAGTTATCATACTGGTTTTATTGTGCTATTGTTACTTTAGTCCTGCTAGAATGTAACCATCGAATTCATTTCATTTTTATACTAGTTGAGGACAGTTATAGATATCAAAATTTAGTTCACTAAAAATCATGAGTTGTTACAGACTTACAGTTGTCCACTTATCACATTATCTGCATTAAAATGGAATTTATTGGTTTTTTATAATCATGAATAATAATTACCTTCTTATTACTGCCAAATGCCAATGCCTGTTCAAGTTACTTCACATGTTCTGATTATGTGCAGTATTTATCAAAATAGGCCCACTTTTTGATTTAAATCGTTTATTTCGTTTCACTAGATCGTTGTCTATTGCTCATTAGCGTTTCTGATGGAACTCGCATTTCTCTCTTGGTTTAACTTTCAAAATGTAGGTCATAGATTACTATTCAAAGAAAAGCATTGTTGCACAACTTCCTGCTGAGAAACCTCCCAAAGATGTTACGGCAGAGGTGCAGAAAGTACTTTCCTCATGAAAGTTGGCCACCGCTTAGGTTCATTAAGCTATAAGCAGATGAATTATCTGAGAACTTTTTTTTTTTTGTTGGGTTTTTGCTCACATGTACTTGATATACTGTCAAACATGCTGATCCATCGATGTTCATCGTTATTTTGACTGCTATGCAGCTGTTTTTTGCGTAACTGATTTACGTTGAAATAAAAACATCACAGGTTTAGAGTAAGCTCAAGATTTTTTATTTTTTTTTGGGTTATCAAGCTGCAGGTGCATGGTTTTGTTTTATTGCACTTTTTTTGTTGTTGACAATAATTGCACCTCGTTATATTGCAGTAACTGAGTGGGGTTTTTAAAATACTTGGTCCTGATGCAGGATTTGTTTTTATCTACTTCCAAAGGTTGATTAGAATACCATAATCCTAAATCTATCACCAAAGTTTGATTGTATTAATGAAAGATTAGTCTTTGTTAGATAAAATTTCACCAAAATACAACCACTGTAGAAGAATATTATAATTACAGAGAAACGGATGCAAATATATTGAAATAGAGTTTTTCAGCTTTCCATTCCAGCTTTAAATAAAACATCCACTAATACAATAATTTTTCGATACTGTCTGAGTTAAGTCTTACATTAAAACCATGAACCATGCTCATGCTTGGCCTTGGATAGCATATTCAAAAACAAGGAACGGTGACTTACATATCCACTGTGATCTTGCCATCAAGATGAGAGAACTCCTGGAAAAAGGCCTTGAAATGATCATATGAATGTTTAACGTCGTCGCCAGCACACATTTCACGAATACTGTGCATTGATAATTGTGGAGCACCCACATCAACAGTGCGAATCCCTACTCCACTTGCTAAGATAGGACCAATAGTCGAACCACAAGGCATGTCATTGCGGACCACAAAATCCTGCATTCGTAAAAGGTTCTCCAACATTATATGTTTGTCTAGTCGGACATGAAGGCAATTTATGCGCCTTCCTGCTAAGTTCGATTCTTTCAATAGTAACTGTACAAGTGTTGGCAACCGTAAAATTCTTAGAAAGGCGAAAACCAACCTGGACAGGAAGGTTATGCTTCTTGGCGATCTCCCTGAATATGAAGGAGGTGACGGAATTAGTTGCATAGCGTTGATTTGCATTGTGCTTGATAACTAGTCCACCATGCATCTTCGGTTGATGATTTTCTTCATGTTTGTCCTGAGAAATAACCCCATATTACCACAGTGCAATGAAGTGATCATAGGAATTTGCAAATACGGGCATTTACATACCATATAATTGGGGTGTAGGGCATGAGCCATGTCAGCAGAAACAAGGAAACTCTTCTGGATTGCTTTCTCAATCAGCTGAATATGAAAAAATAAAAGTGAATGCACTAAAACAATAAGGATTCCAGATGAAAAGGATATCACTGGAAAAAAGAAGAGGAAAAAGTAAAAGCAAATCTGAATTTGGAATGAGAAATAATAAGTGGGGGTTAAAGTGTGCAAATAATCTCATTTCGATCTCAAGTCTGTATATTTGCTAATCTCAACATCACAAAAACAGGACAATCTCTAAATAATCCCTTAATGACAAACATAAATAGTTAAGTAGACAATCAGAAAAGCAGCTTGACATTTTCAAAGATTAGTTTTGAACTAAAAAAGCATATCGTGACAAGCCAATAACTAGCTTTTGAAGCCTCATGACAGAGTGATTTAAACAAAATAAGAAACGGAAAACAGGCATGGAGCAATTATCACCTTAGAATTTGGGCTGAAGGAATCTGTGATTCGTGATAGAGCATCAAACATGACAGGAGACCCAGCTCCTTGAGCTGAATCTGATCCAACCTCTTCATGATCAAACAACGCCACCATTCTGACACCAGTCTCATCCTCAAGGTTGCTTGCAGAAGACGTAGTATCGATCAATGCCTGAAATTTAATTTATGAAGCAAAATATGAGAAATTGCTGTAGTACACTGATAAGAATGAACACTAGAATAAAAACAACAATATAAGAGCATAACAAGACCACTTTATATCAAAGTGGATAGCTGACGTGTTTTATTCAAGAACATGGAGTAGGCTGTCAAGATGAGTTAGAATTAATAGAAATACTTTGAATAATTAAGCCTTCCCAAGTTCCTGGTTATAAGGAAATAGATGTCATGACCTCCCAACTTGAATTCAATCAAGCTTATGATGCAAGAAGTATCAAAGAATTCAAGGAGATCACCAAAGCAAGAGCTACAGCATACGAGTTTGATAATTTCCACACAGAGTGTCACTTCGCTTATAATTAAGCAAGTACTACTTACTTAGATTAATCAGAGACATTTAGCTCAGATGTAAGAGAACAAACTCATAACAAAATACATTTTTATTTTATTAACTATCTGTGAATTTAAAAGAATAAAAGCCAAACCTCACAGTTTGGAGACAGACATGCAAGACGGACATAACCTAATCGGGGTAAGGCCTTTAGATAAATCCAAGCTAATATCCTGAATCAACACATTATATATGATAAGGCTAGTCAAATGACATGACAAAGAAAATTCCAAATAATCTAATAAATGATGACAACTGAACTTCATAACAACCTGGAGAAACCAAAAACAAAAGCTACGGAATTGACACAACTGAACTTCTCAGGGACCCAAAGAAGCCTAAACTCCCCAGCCAAGCAAAGAAACAGATCCCAATCACAACACTACTGTACCTCGGGAAAATACAGAAAATTTTTACAGCGTCATCAGAAAGGCTTGACTTATAACTGTTTACATCTCCCAATGCAATAACAATTAAGCATCAAACAGAATAAACGCTTCTTCGGTGAAAAGTGCATGAATCCAAGGAATTGCGGATTTAACATGAGAATAGTGCACTATTTTATTAAAAAAAATAAAATAAAAATGTAGAAACTCAAACATGCAACTTTTACTTTTATCTTAATAAAAGAATAGACAGTCTATGAAGCAACTTGTACCTTTAGAGAGCAAAATGACATGCAGAGATTATCAAGCCTTCCCGAGTAAACAAATTCCTTCTTAATACCGGCTACTATACTTGGTTGCGTGTCACATGCTTGCAATTCAAAATCACATATATCATCTGGTACACAGCCAACCTGACTTGCGACCATCTAAAAACAAATACAGTAACCACCATTATTGTCAAATTGGTGAACCCAGTCCACTTATAGGGTTGCAATTATGGGTATCCTTTTAACTCATTTATCCACCTACTAGATAAATAACGGTGAAAGAAGGAGAACCTGAGGTTCAAAAGTAGTTAACCTGCATTAGAAGTGAGTGATGCTTTGAGTTGTAAGGGTTTGTTTTTTCAGTAGAGCTATCTGCGACTGGTTTATTAAGCTCCTCCTGTGACAAACAATTTGTTGGATAAAGAAAAACTAAATTGAGTCACTAAATAGCAAGCTTAATAGTAGACAACATTAAATAAATGCATTCCCAACACAGGTTCGTTAGTTCAGAAAAATTTAGCGTTCACATGCCATAAAGAAAGTATATCATAATCTCCATTCTGAGCCTCCTCTAGCTTGTAATATAAATTGGTGATTTCGTGCACGGATTGCAAATAGTATATTTTCAGATTACAATAAAAGTAACCAAGTAAACTTCAGTATATTCTGTTCCTTTCAGTAAAATTTCTCAGGATTTTGTACCTGGAACATATCTGCAACTTACATTTTCCCCTTTTATAGTTGAAATCAAATATATGAGGATTTCTTTCAAAAGTTCCAGGCTTGTCATTTTTATATGTATGTAGTAAGCCAGTCACAAATCACAATGAAAACTAAGGTCATTAGTCAAGGCCTTCCACATATCATTTTTGTTAATTTCCAGATCCAACTGCATATGCACTAAGACACAACTTAAGGTTTTCTGTTCAACAAAATAACTACAATGTCACTCTCATTTCATGTAACTGTATCAAGATACTTGCTGTATACTTGTTTTAATATCAGACCCACTAGAACGTGCAATCTCTGTAAATCATAACTTCAAAGATTATTGCAGCTTGTAGTAGATTGCATTATCACATATCAGAAGTACCTTAAAACCAAAATATGAACCTACAAAAATAATCAGAGAGTCACTAAATGGATTTGTGCAGTACTGAGCCTGTTCATAGAGGCCAATATTCCAGTTTTACTTAATTTGTTTCACAAGTAGTAATAATTAATAGATACAACTCTTAACCTTTGAGCCTCCGCCAGCTGTGTTTTTCCACCTCCTCGTATTTTTTTTTCTCTAATAAATTGGCGTTTCTCATAAAAAAAGAGAGATAAATCTTAACACCAAGCAAATGATGCAAATTATGAATTGAATTTATTTACCCTTTAAATGACTGTGGCCTATAAAGATTACCTTTATTGAGGTTGCCAAGACGGGGAGCAGATGACTCTGGGTGTTCACCTTAAATCCATCACTATTAACATTCCTGTTCAATGGCCACAAAAAAAAAAAAACATTTTAATTTATTTACCGTAAATCCATCGCTATTAACATTCCTGTTCACAAGACACAACATTTTAGTTTATTTACCACAAATTGAATTGTAGGTTAGAAAGAACAATACAAAACCAATATCATATAGACAAGCTATATTACAAAGTACCAACAAATATGTCAATCCCAAGGACGAAAGCTCAGTAACAAGGCGATTCATATAGTAAGAGAACCTGTCTAAGTGAATTGCTAGTGTAGGAATTCGCATTATTGGCTCCTCAATTCTAACCAGCCTGTGAGAATAGGAAGGACAACCATCTTTCTCTTCCCTAATTATCACTCTACCCGCAACTGTCAAGTCACGATCAAACCATGTATACCACAAACCACCTCCATATGTTTGGACACCAACTTCCAAAAACCCGCCTTTTGTTACCTGACAAATCCGCCCATGTCCAGAAACAAAGTTCAATTATTTTCCAAGAAAGCACACATTTTATTTTTGGATAAATCAATGATTGTTCAATCTTGATAAAAGGATAAAAAGAAAATCAGACCAATACAATTCTATAAAAATCACCTTAGAAACAGGCTTCAGCTTTAGGCAGGGACTGTCAGTATGAGCACCAACTATATAGAATCCATTTCCAGCAACATATCTAGATGTAAATTTAAAAATATTAGCAACTAAAAAAAAAAAAAACCAAAAAAAGAAAGAAAGAAAGAAAGAAAGAAAATGAAGTGAAAGAAAATGAAGTGAAAATTACAGTAACTTTAAATACTAAAAATGTTTTTAAGCTACTTATATTTTGAAACAAAAAATAAACCAGAAAATGAATCAATGACCTTAAAGCCAAAGAAAAAATGGAAAGCCAATGTAGAGATATTAAAATTAGATTGAAAACAGAGAAACAAAAAAAATAAAATTACTTTTTGCCGACTGCGAAAGCAACAATTGTGGAGTGATTTCTAGTGAAGAAATATCTCTTGCCAGCTTCCAACTTCCAATCTTCTCTCTCTGAAATCTGCTCATACCCAGCTTTTCGCAGACGCTTTTTCGCTTCATCTGAAACATTAAAAATTTTCAGTTTTACGAAATCACTTGATTACTCAAGAACGAAAATGATTTTTTTTTTAATTAATTAAATCGAATATTGATTTCTCGGGAACCAAACAGGAAAATAAATAAAAAAGTTGAAGGAAGGTAGTTACCGACGGCGTGAAAAGCAGTAGGAGAAGCGTTTAAGAAATCGAGAAAATCGGAGACGACGGAGCTCACTTCACCGTTAATTTCTGTCTTCGCCATTGCCTTGTTGGTTTCGCTTCTTTGAATCAGCTTCTTCAAGATCTCTACTGTCTACTTGCTCTCTCAGTCTCGACTCTCGGCTCTCTTTGTCTGTATATATAAACTGGGCTCGCGTCAGATTTGAGTAATCAACAGCAGAGAGAATTTACGCTTCTTTTTTCCTTCAAAAAAAAAAAAGAAAAAGAAAAAAGAATTTATGCTTCTTTTGGGCCACGGCCCATATTTGCAAAATATAGAGAGAAGAGGCGTTCGAAACTCGAAACGTTTCCATTTCAATATCTATCAAAGAAACTCTTGGAAGGTTCAGGGGTAATTTCGGTATTTTGTCGCTGTTCAGATCTGTTAAGCACGTAACTGATTTTTGCCGGGAAAATGAAACGATACTGGGTGTGCAGTGTGTGTATGACCTAAACACCCTTTTCTTTTTCGCCAATCGTTTCGATAAACCGAGGGTATTTTAGACTATTGATCACACTAACAATAGTAATAGAAAACTCCATTTCCGGAGACAAGCACAGTTTCAAGATTCACAAAAAAAAAAAAAACTCACATTTCAGTAAAAACAAGAAAAGCTTTAATGGCGAGAGCAAGGAACATGAAGAACTCGTTCATAACGATGACCCCATCACCATTTTTTCATCTTTTCTCAGTTTCTCCATTCGCTTATCTGCTATTTTCTCCCAAAAGAAGCCCCAGAAACCACCACAAGAATTTGACCCCAAAAACGATCGCTCTCTTCTTCATCTCTCTGTTAGTCACTTTCACTTTATTGGGGATTTTAATTCTTAACTTGATTACCACTTATCAAGATCCACCACTACCATGCTCTGTCGTCTCACCATCTCCACCATTCACACAGCTCCCTCTACACTACTCTCAAGTACTCCTGGCTTCGCTCGCTTCGACGGATTATAACAACGGGGATGGTGATGATCATGATGAGCCGAGACTTGGCAGTAGTGTGATGGTTCCTTTGCCAGCTCATGTTGTGGTGGGGAATTTGTCTGAGGAGGAGAGAGAGTTTTGGGAGCAGCCGGACGGTGAAGGTTACAAGCCATGCTTGGATTTCGGTATCGGATATAGAAGAAAGTCGGCGAAGATTTCCAAGGAGAAGAGGAGGTTCTTGGTGGTGGTGGCTTCAGGTGGATTGAATCAGCAGAGGAATCAGATTGTTGATGCTGTTGTTATTGCTAGGATTCTTGAAGCATCCTTGGTTGTGCCAGTGTTGCAGGTTAATTTGATCTGGGGAGATGAGAGGTACCGAGAACTAGCATTGAATTTTGTGTGTTTTAGTCCATTGAACTTGTGATCTTGTGAATTTCAATTATGATATATAATTGCAGTGAATTTGAGGACATTTTCGATGTCAAACACTTCAAGAGGACATTGCAAGCTGATATAAGAGTTGTATCATCACTTCCCTCCACACATTTGATGTCAAGACAGACCATTGAAAACCAGCTTCCTTACAGTGTATCTCCACTTTGGATTCGCGCTAGGTTCCTCAAACAAGTATGTCACAAACACCCTTCTCTGATCTGTTTGCTCTGTCAATAAATGCTCTTCTTGCTTCAATTTTATATGTTTCAGTTTCTCAAGATTGGCATTCTATCATGAAATAACATCTTAAATGTGTCACTTCAAATTGCAAATTGGCATGTAGCAAAAATCTCCCTTTCTAATTTTTTTTTCTTTCACGGTGAGTATCAAACACCTTTTGAACGCTCAAATAGAAACACCGTTTGTACTCAAACTCCTTTTCACTTTGCTGGTTCATGCAGCTGAATGAAGAAGGTGTTCTTGTACTAAAGGGTTAGATTCTAAGCTCTCCAAGAATCTTCCACCTGACCTGCAGAAGCTTCGCTGTAAGGTACACAGAAGTTTATAGTTGTCCGAGTAAGATAAGGAAGTTATTATGACTGCTAACGATCCAATAATGTGATCCTGAAATTTGTATTGCAGGTAGCCTTTCATGCACTAAAATTTGCAGCCTCGATTCATGAACTTGGGAATCGGCTTGCAAGAAGGATGTGGATCGAAGGTCCATACGTTGCCCTTCATCTCCGACTGGAGAAGGACGTGTGGGTCAGAACCTGGATGTCTCACTGGATTAGGCCCCGAATATGATGAAACTATCATCAAGGTTCGGGAATCGCAAACTCAATACCTCACAGGAAAGTTGAACACGAGCCACGTTCAGCGAAGATTTGCTGGGTTGTGTCCCCTCAATGCATTAGAGATAGCCAGGTAAATCAAAAACCAAAATTTAAAATCTGGAGCCAATTTCTTAGTTTAGAGTTGCTAGATTTTGTTTGAGAGAGACACATTGAATATGGTATTGGTACAGGTTTTTGAAGGCTTTGGGGGCACCCAGAAATGCAAGAGTATACATTGCTGGAGGACAGCCATTTGGGGGTCACTTGGGACTGCAGCCGTTTGCTGCAGCGTTTCCCAATTTAGTGACGAAGGAGATGTTGGCGCGGGAAGGTGAACTCTCACCATACATCAACAGGTCCTCTGCCATGGCTGCGATTGACTACATTGTCTCATTGAACAGCGATGTCTTTGTACCTTCCCATGGCGGAAACATGGGCCGAGCCATGCAGGTGAGTGTGATTCAATTTAACGTTGTGATTGAATACTAGGCACTTTCCATGAAGAGCTTGTAATCCTGATTCTACACTGTGTTCTGTTGACAGGGTCACCGAGCCTATGTGGGTCACAGGAAGCACATAAGGCCGAACAAACGAGCGATGCTTCCTTTCTTTGAAGACTCATCAATTTCTGATACACAATTCGGAAGCATCATGAGAAAGCTGCACAAGAAATCTCAGGGGCAGCCTGAGCCAAGGTATAACAAGAGAGACCGGGATGTTACTGCATATCCAGTGCCCGACTGCATGTGTAAACACCGGTAGCAGTTGCATTCTTCGAGCAACTCTATTAGTGTACCTGTTTGTATGCCATCTGAACCGATTTGTAAATTTTTTCCTGTAACTGAGATTTTGTCCATATTACATTTTTCTTGTGGTGACTTACTTTGATTTTTAATGTTGCTATGATAGGATCACACTAGAACCATTTTTGTATTTTAAATCGACAGTTAAAACAAAATTGAAAATCACAAGATAGAGCTTGAGATTGACCGAATTAAAGGTGTAAAAAGGGCCGGACCAGCCCATGCCTGTAGCTGGCTTTACCTATTTCCGTACAAGCCCACCCGGCCAGACCCACAAAATTAAGGGTCCGGGCTTGGTCCGTACCTAGTGGAGAGGACGGATTTGGACATATATTTTAGACCCGTTGACCCTGAGGGCTAGGCTTGAGGGCCGGACTGAGCTTATAGTCTGAAGCCCGTCAGGCCTGTCAAGTAGTTTCATTCATTTGACTTTTGTATTTTATAAAAAATTTACTTCAAACTTGTATGGGGTCAGGCCTCTCAAGCCCTAATGGACATTTTTTAAATAGGTCAGACGATCCGGGTCTGGCCTGTTTGACACCTCTAGACCGAATTCATCGACGAATTACCTTCTTTATAGGTTTTTCTATAACAACACTTGGCTTTTGGAGGCATTCCGAAGTCATGCCTGAATTTTGCAAAATTCAGTGGCTCGTTGATTGTTATCCAATTCTTCTCTGTCTCCAAATGTTCTAAACAAAATATCAACATAGTCCTTGAAATCATCCTTGGAAACACAATTAGAACTGATAAATTATGCACTTAAGTTTCATACAAAATTCATAAAAATTTATAGCTGAAAGTGAATAGTATGTACTCACACGATTGCACTTTCAGGGTTAGTGGAGAATCATATGAAGGACGGTTACAAAGGCTTTGATGCCTGCATTTATTGCAAACTTTGAAACTATGCATTTCTCATTTTTTGACATGATCCGTCCCGACTCCTCTCTGGAGTCCGAAAGAATCTTGTGAAAATCTGATCTTTCTATTTGAAATCTGATTCTTTTGGAAAACATTACAGTAAATCATATGAATCCTAATGTGGCTTCTAATAACATCTTAAATGATTACTTTGGCTTTTCAAAACTTTTCCACCTTGTAACTTAAAAATGCAATTTAAATCTATGGATTATGGCCCTTCATAAAATATAATTTAGTTAAAATCAAAAATTTGCTTTATTTGTGTTGGACTCATCTGCTGAATATTTACATATTCAAAAATTAGTTATGAAATTTTTTGAAATATGTATATATACACATACAGATTAAAATCATCTGAAGAACATTTCCATATTCAAAAACTAGTTATGAAATTTTTTGAAATCTGTATATATACACATATACATAACATGCTTTAATTAAAATCATAAACTACCAATTACATCATCACATATGGCCCATCTCACGATACTAAAGAATCTGCAAGAACATGATGATTATCTAAGAAAAATAGTTTAAAATAAAAGAATGAACGCTAACGCCAGTGACTAGAAATAAACTTTTAAAAACAAAATCTTTTCTTTCATATACGCTTGTTTGAAAACTATCTTTTTACTAATTTGAATTAACATATAACTTCTTTACGTTTATGAAATTAATAAATCTATTTATGAAAATATTCATACTTTATGAACTTTATACTGGCTAAACTTAATCTGCAAACTATCTAACTGTAGAAAACTTTTATGTATCTCTTTCTATATCTCTTTCTGAATTATGTATCTCTCTTTCTATGTCTCTTTTCGAATTCTGTATCTCTTCTTGAAACTAATCAAGAACTAATTTGAATATGTTCTTTAATTTGAAACTAATCAGAAAACCAATTAATTTTTTTTGTAATTAAAACACCTTTTCCTATAAATACTACATAATATAATAAAACATTTTCTTATTTTACAAAATATAAACATCTGATTTAAAATATGATATTCCGAAATCTTTTATCTACTGATCATATACAATCTGAAAACTTTATACCAAACAAGTACCCATGGGAATATCTCACATACGTAGCAGAGAATCTCAATGCACATACAGAGTAGGGGGAAAAACATCTCACATACACAGTGATATTTGATCACCCGTGCAAAGCTATAATCTCACAAACTCATTGATATCTGATCAAACGTGCAGAGAAATCTCATATACTGCTGGGGCGGGTACACATCTGGTATCTTCCAACTATACCTACAGCATTACTGTTCATCATAGGAATGGACCGGAAGGTAAGCCCCCACCCAAAGTGATCCAACTAAGTGTTACAATTAAGTTGTCCCTTTGAACCTAGATCTTGGGATCACCAGTCAGCTAGGTATTGAATTACTCTTTCATGGGCTTTAGTCTTATTCCCCTTGATGATTTTTCAACTAACTCTCTATTTAACCCTTTGGTTAGCGAATTTGCAATGTTATCTTTTGACTTTAAATAGTCAACAGAGATAACCCCAGATGATAGTAATTGTCTAATGGTATTATGTCTTCGACATATACGTCTAGACTTACCATTATACTTGTTGCTATGTGCTCTT
Organism: Dipteronia sinensis; assembly: GCA_033220585.1. Lineage (NCBI taxonomy): Eukaryota > Viridiplantae > Streptophyta > Magnoliopsida > Sapindales > Sapindaceae > Dipteronia > Dipteronia sinensis. The sequence goes on from CM065637.1 coordinate 16,930,832, forward strand.
CCTATTGTTGATTGATTATCACAGTGGATGCAAATCGCCGGCACAGGCTTTGGCCACATTGGAATATCCTCCAAGAATTGACGTAACCATTCGGCCTTTTTACCATACTTATCAAGAGCAATAAACTCATATTCCATTGTGGATATGGCTATACATGTCTGTTTGAACGATTTCTAGGATACATCTGCAGCTCCTAGTGCGAACACATACCCACTAGTAGACTTCGAATCTTTCATATCAAATATCCATTTTGCATCACTGTATCCTTTTAAAACAACAGGATATCTGGTATAATGCAACCCATAATTACGAGTGAATCGTAAATACTGTAGTAATCTTACTATTTTTTCCAGTGAATAGTTCCTGGATTACTCGTGTATCTACTCAGTTTGCTAACAACGTTAGTTATGTCTGGTCTTGTACAACTTGTTAGGAACATCAGACTTCATATCACTCTAAAATATTCCAGTTGAGCATATCAACAACGTATGGATATACTTATTGACGTAAAGATATTCGCGTCCGCACACAAGCCATTGAACCCGCGGTCCGTGATTTACACAATCCCTGCACAAACGAGAGAGAGCCTTTATGCTACACATTCATGCAAGCTACTAACAATTAAATGTCTTAGCTTGCATGAATTAAAAGTCACTTGTCTTAGCTTTTAATTCCCATCAATGTGAAACTCATTATTTTTCCAACTCAACGGGTGTATTTTGAGATTCAATTTCTCATTAACCCGATCACCATTTTAGGCATTTGTGTATACCATTTCGATGTCCTCACTGAGGAGAACATGAATAAACCTTGACCTATCATTTCTATGAAATCGGTCTCACTCAAATTTGAGCCTTAAAATAGGTGTTTGAAACCAATTTTCCAACACCCTCCTGAATTCATCACTTTCTGGATCCATCCTGAATATCCAACCGCACCTTATTTGTTACATAGGATTGGACTAGGATAGGACAAATCTCAGATCCTCAGTCCAATCCCATGTTTAGAGACACCACCGGATTGACTTGCCCTTTTTTAGTGAATTAGTCATGCATTGTGCATGACTATTTTTTTATTTTATCTTAATTTTTTTAATAATTTAATAATAAATAAATTATAAAATTTAAATTTATTTAGAATAAATCTAAATTTAAAATTTTATTTAAAATTTATTTTAATGTTATAAATTTAATTATATATAGATTAAAATATTTATTTCATCGAAATAATTATTTTAATAATTTGTTATTCAATTTTCATTCGATTATTAGAGATTTAGATTATGTCAATCATAATTCATCCTAACCGGATTGAAGAATCTAAATTTATTGGGCCCACCGTAATCCCACCTAAATATTTTCAATATATATATTAGTAAATAAAAAAATTATGAAATTGAAAAATATTTAAATTTATTTATAAATAATATAAATCTATATTTTAAAAATATTTTTGGATATTAGTACTTTAATAATTTATAAACTAAGACTTTTTTTTTTCATATACATATTCCAATAATTTATTATTCAATTTCAAAATATTATCAAATTAAAAAAATATAATATTTTCCTTTAAAAAAATTATTATATTTAGTCCAATCCCATATTTTACCAAACAAAACATGATATTAATTCAGTCAAGTCCATGTTTCTCCAAACACAGCATGGTATTAATTTATTCAAGTACAGTCCAATCCAATCTCATCTAATCCCAGCCCATTTCAATCCAATCCAATCTTATGAAATAGTCTAATCCAATCCAGCGCACCAAAACATGACCTCTCTCTTTAACTCACTTTAGGTCTGATCTTTTTTTTTCTTTTTCTTCTTTCTTTAGTCTGATTCTCTGTTTCTGTTTTGTCTTTATCTTGGGCTTTTGGCCGAGTCTCTCTTTCACTAAGTAACCCAAATTTCAACCCAAATGATGTGGCAAGTGAGTTGTCATCACCATATACAACATGAGATGATGATAGTGGAATGGGTTTTGAGTTCGAGGGAGATCAAGAGAAGTAAGTGAAGCGAAGGTCACAACATCGGTCGTCCATCGACAAGAGAAAGAGCTACTGACGCGAGAGAGGTTCAGGAAATGGGCCGGGAAGGAAGCAGGTCAGTGTATGAAAAGTAGGTGCATGGGAAGTAGGGCAGATAACAGTCCCACAGGCAAGGGAAGTCGCCGGGTAGTACTCTAGGGTAATTTGATTCCCCCTTTCCCAACTGTGGTAGAAGAAGGATTTTGGAAGCAGTCCCCTTCTATGGGTTGATGATTGCTTTAATCCATAACACACACACACACACACACACACACACACACACACACACACACACACACACACACACACACACACACACACACACACACACACACACACACACACACACACACTGTTAGCTTGATTCTATAACAAAACGCTCTTTATTTGTATTGCTTAGTTTCTTAGGTGGTTTGTGATTGGATCGAGCTTTAAAGAAGAAAAGCAACTTCGCATGCAAAGTTCGTCTTCACGAGGATATGTGCTTACTTGGATGCTAAGGTATCAAGATTCTTCCTCCTCTTGCAAGGCGTAGGCGCACACATACACATTGCATAACATTTGTGTCCCTGCATCGTTGTGCCAAATTTGTATAATGCATTCACACACACTTGTTCATGTATGCACATGCATTAGACTTAATTTGACAATTTTTATAGAATTGTATGTTCTAGGACTATATCTAGGAAATGACATACTTGTGTGTTCTTGTGTTTACTTCTTTGTGGTTTTATGTTATTGAACTTGAATTTGAGCTTATATTATGCTTTATTGAGTTCTGGTTATTTCGGTTACTCATTCATTTAGTTTCGAGTTCAAACTAGGAAGTTAAGAAACTTTTCGTGATTTTATCGTACATGGTTTTCATCCTTGATTTTCAAGTTGAATTCCATATTTTTTGTGAAATTTTTCTTGTCGACTATTGTACTTGAGGGAGTTCCAGTTCATAATCTGAAAACAGATTCGAATTCAAAGTTTGAAGGCTAGAGAATGGTCGAAGAATATTTCAGTGCGCGAGGGGAGTTGAAGAAGGAAAAAGAGAGCCATGCAACTCTCCCTGTGGAGGCGCGTGGCCTCCACGGGAAGGGCTGTCTTCTGCCCCCGTGGAGGCCACACGCCTCCACGGGAAGTAGAGGTGTCTTGCCCCTATTGGTGGATTAAATTCCCTCTCTTCCCTCTGTTTTAAATATTGCTTTCCCTCTCATTTTCAAACATAGATGTTGTGTGGAAAAATTGAGCAGAAATTTTCTTTCTAACTTTCTCAACTTCCAAACTCCATAACTCTCTCAAATAAACTCCGATTTTAGATTTTCAAAAGCCGAAATTGTTGGCCTTGAAGAGAGGAATAAGTGCCATGCATTTTCAGAGTCAAACAATACTCAGATTTTTTGTGATGGTCTGATTTCAGTTTGTGAGTCATTGTTTGTAAGTGAATCAATTCTCTTTCAATTTTCTTTCATAATCTACTTAATAATTCTTCTTATATGAGTTGAAAGAAATGATTAGAATGATTTTGATTCAAATATTAGGACTTGTTTAATTAAGTTTCAAGATCAGTTTCATTCTCTTCATTGAAAATCATTTTTGCTAATCTTGAAGAACATGTGTTTGAATCTAGAATATCTTTGTGTATTTGATCTTGATTGTTGATTTCTAGATTTAATCACATGTTTTAAGAACTAGAACTTATTGATTGTGATTTCAATTTCTCAAAACCTAGTTCTTATTTTTGTTTTGTTTGTTGAATATATTGAATACTTCAAGTGTTAACTTGTTCACTTGATTTCAAAGTTAGTTGTGTGATTTTCATTGAAAAACTTGTTATACTAGCTTTGATTGACATGTTTAGGTTTCTAGATATTTTTGTGAATGTGTTTGAATTCTTAATCTAGATTTCCTATCACATGTTCACAAGGATTAGTTATATTTGCTTGTGAGCTTGATTTGTGCAAAAACTAATTCTTCATAGAGTGTGTTTGATCAACTTGCTATTTTTGTTTGTGTTTGCATCATTTGCATCCACTTAGATCATTTGCCTTGTGAAGAGGTTGGAAGTCTCATATTGGAGAGTGATTCTTCAATTTGAGCATTGGAAATCACATTTGGAGAGTGATTCTTCAAGTTGTGCATTGAAAGTCTTGACTAGGATCAGGGTGATTCGGATAGCTAAGCGTGGAAGTCTTGTCTAGAGTTGGGGTGACTTGGATAGACAGGCAATGTGTCTTTCTAGAGACGTGAGGTCTTGGATAGGAAGTTGGCATAGTAAGTTCACTAGGCCTGAGGGTAAAATAATAGTTGATAGCTTAGAGAGTGAATCTTGTGTTGATTGCCTCTTGAGTGTGTAACTCCTATTTGTCATAGTGAATTGCTTTAGTCGGTGGTTGTGGTATCAACCCGTGGATGTTTCCTCATTTTGAGGTTTTACCACGTAAAAATCCTTTGTGTTGATTTTTTGTTTTATTATTTTTACTTACTTTGAATTTGTATTGATTCATCCATTGCTTAATTGTATTCATATTGTTTTGTTGGATCAATATTCTTGTTAAAGCTTACTTGTGCAATTGTATATCTTGTGAAGAAAAAGAAATTGCAAGGATTTTGAGACTATACCTATTCACCCCTCTAGGTATATTTGACATTATAATATTAAAGGAATTTCACACACCAAATATTTAACCCAAATTTTAACCCAAATGATGTGGTAAGTGAGTTGTCATTACCACATACAACATGAGATGATGACGATGGAAGGGGTTTTGAGTTCGAGGGAGCGCAAGAGAAGTAGGTGGAGCGAAGGTCACAGCGTCGGTCGTCCGACGACAAGAGAAGGAGCTACTGACGCGAGGAAGGTTCGGGAAAGGGGCCGGGAAGGAAGCGGGTCAGTGCATGAGAAATAGGTGCATGGGAAGCAGGGCAGGCATCAGTCCCAGAGGCAAGGGAAGTCGCCGGGTAGTACTCTAGGGTAATTTAATTCCCCCTATCCCAACTATGGTAGAAGAAGGATTTTGGAAGCAGTCCCCTCCTACGGTTTGATGATTGCTTACACACACACACACACACACACACACACACACACACACACACACACACACACACACACACACACACCAAATAATTAATCTAAATTTCAACCCAAATGATGTTGCAAGTGAGTTGTCATCACCACATACAACATGAGATGATGTGGTTAATGAAAAAACAATTTACCACATACAACATGAGATGATGTGGTTAATGAAAAAACCATTTACCACATCATTTGGGTTGAAATTCACCAAATAATTAACCCAAATTTCAACCAAAATGAAATGGCAAGTGAGTTGTCATCACCACATACAACATGAGATGATGTGGTTAATGAAAAAACCATTTACCACATCATTTGGATTGAAATTTGGACTAAATTTTTGGGTTGTCTAACATTAGTGATATATATATCTTTATTCTATATTATTATTTTTATTAATTTATTTGTCACCACTCACATGCACTTGCCACTGATCACCCAAACTTGCCACCTCTCTTCATCAATCATCATGCACTGCCATGTGGAAATGTGTTTGGACTTGGATTATAGACTTGGGTAAATATCTGAAGCTGGACCTTACAATTCTTCCCTCTTTATAAGAATTTCGTCCTTGAAATTCACACGATTCTTGTGTTCTTGGCTTTTGGCTCATAACTTATTGTATCTCAATTTCCAGACACCTCACTGATCGGTCTACTTTCAAATATGTTTTTCACCCATATTCCATATGTAATGTGATTGTTTCTCGAGTATTTTAGGTGTTTTTTTAAAGGTTTTGTGAGCTATACAGGTTGTTATCTTTAGAGAAGGTGCTTGGAAGCTTATATTTAACCGTTCGACAGGACCGCAGCACGCGCAAGTGTCCATGTCGCAGTATAGGCAGCGGTCGTGCGAATTCCTTGTTTTCTCAGGAAAGTATGAAGCCCTAATCTGATGGAAAACATATAAATACTTCATATTTTATTTTAAAGCCAGATTGGAATAGGAGCTCTCAATCATAAACCCTACTTTCACAAAACCACCACACATTATCATACTTCTACACACAATTCTCTTTCATCAATCTTTACACATAGAAGATTTGCTAGATAAAGAAGATTTCAACATTGAAGATTTGAAGAATTCATTGAAGGCCTTAATGAGTTTTATCTATTATTTCTTTTCTCTTGTTATTTTCGTTATGTATAATTAACTCCATACTAGGGAATCAATGTGAGCCTCTATGAATGCTCTGTGTTAGAATTGACTATATTTTTATTAATTCAAATTTTGATTTATTCAATTCATTCTATGTCTTGATTCTTTATTCGTGTTAATGCATGATTATACGTAGACATGAGTTTAGGGGTTGGATAATTTAACAATTGAGTCTGGGGTGTTGATTTACACCTAATCTTAATTAATCTTCAATTGAATGAATAAAATTGATCTTAGCATTGATTTATGCAAGTAGGTTTTGGTTCATTAGTTCTTGCACTTAATGGGTTCTCGGTTATAATTTGCGCCATTGATTTATGGGTAAATTATGATTGAGAACACTTGATTCATCCTAGGATCACACAGTAACAATCATACTTAATATAAGAACGAACTCTTAACTTGATTAATATCTTGTTGACAAGTCAATTCGAAACATTGAGTTAACATAGTTGGGAGCATTGATGACCTAGTTCTCTTATCTCTTGATCACAACATCATATTCTTTTTAATTGTTTTCGTAGGTTAATTTAGTTTTAATTCAATCATCAACAAATCTCCCGGTTACTTTTATTTAACTTTAATTAGAACTTCTTCTCAAATTTGATAAAATTCTTAAACCTTTTGACCATGAGGGCCATTTCTTCATCCGAGTCTTCTTCCTCCTTCTCAACCTTAGAAGTCTTCAAAGCAATACTCTTTTGCTTCTTTGGAGGTGTAGGTGTGGGAGTCCATCTAGACTCATATGCTAGAAGCCTTCCAATAACTTCACTTGGCTTCATGTTCTTGTAGTCACTATTCTCCTCAAGAGCCGTCACTTTTGACTCAAATCTTGCCGGAAGAGACCTCATAATTTTTTGCTTGATTCTCCTATCCGAGTAAGGATCACCAAGTTGATGGCTTTGATTGACTATGTCCATCAACTTCACTTGAAAGTCATTGAAGCACTCATCCTCCTCCATTCTAATTTGCTCGAATTGTGTTTGGAGGACTTGAAGCTTGGAGTTCTTGACCACCTCGGTTCCCTCATGGGCTGTCTCTAGAATCTCCCATGCCTCTTTTGCAATTCTTGTTTTTTGGATCAATTTGTACTGATTGTCATCCATTGCACAAAGAATGGCATGCATAGCCTTGTTGTTCCACTTGGATACTTCAAACTCTTGAGTTGACCATTCCGACTTTGGCTTGGGAACTACACTTTCGTCTGCAAGAGTCAATAAATCACTTTTCCTCATGGAAACTGACAGGACCTGACCCGACTTCTAACTTGAGTACGAGGGAATGTTGTAAAAATCTTAATTTTCTAATTGAAATTTGAATCTTCTGGAAAACATTTTAGAAAATCATATGAATATCATGGTGGCTTCTAACAAAATCTTTAACAATCTCTTTGGCTTTTCAAAACTTTTCCACCTTGTAATTTAAAAGTTCAATTTATAACTGTGGGTTATGGCCCATTATAAAATATAATACAGTTAAAATTAAAATTTGGTTTTCTTTGTGTTGGATGTGTTGGACCCATCTATTGAATATTTACATATTCCGAACTATACATGAAAAATAATTATATCTGAAAATATGCACATTTGCATGCTTTAATTAAAATAGTGAACTACCATTTCTATCATCACATGTGGCCCATCTTACGATACTAAAGAATCTGCACGAACATGGTGATCACCTGAAAAAAAAAGTTTAAAGTAAAAGAATGAGCGCTAACTTCCAGTGAGTGGAAATAAACTTTGAAAACATACCTTTTCTCTACGCTTCTAAAATGAATAACTATCTTTATGAAAACATTAATGCTTAATGAACTTATACCGGTTAAACTCAATCTAATATGTAGACAACTATTATGTATCTGTTTCTATATCTCCTTTTGAATTATGCATTTTTTTTTCTATATCTCTTTCTGAATGTAGTATCTCATTTTCTATGGCTCTTTCTGAATTATATATCTTATAACTGAAACTAATTAGGATTTAATCTGAAACTGTTCTGTTTTACTGAGAACTAATTAAATATCTTTGTAAATAAAACATATTTTTATGTAAATAATATATAATATAATAAAACATTTTCTGATTTTATAAATAACATTTCTGATATAAAACTGATATTTTGATAATCTGAAATCTTTTCTCTACTGATCACAATCAGTAATATATATAATTTGAAAACTCTTTACCAAATTAGTACCCAGGGGAATATTTCACGTACGTGACAAAACATCTCAAGCAAAGTATGGGGAAATATATATCTCACATACAAGTCGATATCTGGTCGATCATGCAGAGTAATATATATATATATATATATATATAATCTCACACACACGCCGATATCTGATTGAACGTGCAAAGTAATCTCACATTACATGGCGATATGACTGCACATGCAGAGCAATAATCTCACAAACACCTGCAGAGCAGCCCCAAAGGCTTATAATCTGAATTTGATACTGCTGGGGAGGGTACATATCTGATATCCTAAAATCTGATCAATCTTTGAAATACTATTATAGCTTTCTGAACATAAATATATAATTCTTTATAAATACTTTTATGAAAACATAAATCAATCTTCTTTTCTTTTCTTTTCTGAAAATTCTCATAAAACACTTGAATCTGGAAAACTAGAAAACTTTCTGAAAATCTGGTAATCTTTCTTAAAATCTAGATATTTATCCGGAAATCCGGAAATCTGGAAATCTGGAAATCTGTAAATTTGATAGAAAATCTGACAATCTAGAAATCTTTTTGAAAATCTGGAAATCTGGGAATTTATCTGGAAAATCTTAAAATCTAACTGGAAATCTGTCTGAACATACGTGAACTATTCTTCTTTCTAAATCTTAATTCTAAAACTAATCTATTTTTGAATTCTGGAAATCTACACATTTCTTAAAACATCTCAAATCATGTAGAATTCTATTTTCTAAATAAATGAATAAATCATTCATTTCTAAAGCTAACATATATTTCTAAAATAATTAACTTAATTATAAATAAAAACTATCCAATCACAGTGCTCTTCTCAAATATGTTCAGGGACTTGGTCCCCTTTGAATTCATCTTCTGGATCCACCCTCAATAACAGAATACTCAATTTAGGATTTGTTGATAAATCTTATAATCTATTTGTATCACAAATCATCAATTAACTTATCTCTGTGTGCCTCTGCAAAACTGTTCCATTTTCTTCTTTCTTTCATATATATCTCATTTCTCTACTATTATCATCTTCCATCTCTCTTTCTCAATCTCTCTCTCTCACGATCTCACGATCTCACGATCTCACGACAAGCTTCTCTTTTCTTCTTTCTTTCTATTCTTTTCTGTGTTCTTTCTGTTTTTCTATTTTGATCTTAGCCGAGTCTCTCTCTATCCCTCACATATCTCTTATTTTTTATCTCTCTTCTTATCCTCAACCAATTCATATCACTTCTCTTTTTCTATTTTTTTATTCTTTCTATAGCCACCTCAATAACACATGCCACCACCTTTTATTGCCACAATGCCACCTAACTCACTTCTCACCAACACTTGCCACCTTTCTTTTCTTTTTTTAATATTTTTTTTTGTACATATGATAGACTATTTTTGATAGGCTTGGGTTAACTTGAGATTAGGCCGGATGTTCTGGGTTTGTCTAATGTGCTTGGGTTGGGCTTGACTCAATTTCTTGTATTGGACCTTACATGAACGATCTCTACTTGCCGTCGTACTTATCTTCACGGTTACAAATCAGCAAATTGCCTTTTACTGAAAAGGAAAATTCTAATTTCTTACATTTGAATTCAACTAATTGTTGTGATCTTAATTTTTTGTTGTTGCAGAAACTACTTCAAATCAGTTTCCAATTATTCTCGAAAATCTAGATCTGTCATCTTCAAATGCCATTCAGGATTTTGCTACTCAAGATTTGGCAGATTTTTCAAATCCTTCAAATACAATTTCAGCACAACAAGATCATGCAGTATCAGATACGCTTCCTAATTCTCAAGATCTTGTAGCATTAGATAATGATCCAAATTCTCAAGATCATGCAACATCAGATAATGTCTCAAATTCTCCTTGACCCACAAGAACACGTAGAGTACCTGACTACTTGAATGATTATGTCTACTCACATTTGCCTTTCAGGTGCTGCTCCTGCTGTTGTTCAAGATCAAGTCACATGTGAACCAAAGACCCTTAAGACAGCACTCAAAGACTCATGTTAGGTTACTGCCACGAATGAAGAACTTCAAGCCCTTTATGATAACTCTACTTGGGAGCTTGTTCCCTGAACACATAACACAAATATCATCGGGTCCAAATTGGTTGATCATAAATAATATAAAGAAGGTGGATCAATCGATCAGTTCAAGGTTCGATAAATAGCAAAAGGCTTAACTTAAGTTTCTGGAATTGATTATGATGAAAAGTTTACCCAGTAGTTAAACCAGCCACCATTCGTCTCGTAATTGCTCTTTCTATCACTATAAGTTGGGGTGTGGGGCAATTAGACGTGAATAATGTGTTTTTACGTGGCCATATTAAGGAAAAACTGTATATGGAGTAACCTCCTAGATTCCCTGATCAAACTTTTCCTAATCATGTGTGCTTGTTAAAGAAATCACTTTATGGATTGAAACAAACACCTCGTGCTTGGTTTGATCGGCTCTCACAATTTTTACTCCATCTCAATTTTTATTGCAGCAAGGCGGACTCTTCTCTGTTCATATATCGCGACAACGACATCACCACCCTTTTTCTTATTTATATGGATGATGTTCCTGTTACATGCAACCGTGGAGTTTTCATTCAAATTTTGATTGGGTAGCTTGGACATGAATTTTCCATTAAAGATCCTAGGCCTTTATATTACTTTCTTGGAGTGGAAATTAAATAATTTCCTGGTGGGGTTTTTATTTCTCAAACAAAGTATATTCAAGATCTTCTTACAATAACACAAATGCTTGGAAATTCTTCTATGCAACTCCCATGGTGATCAAAGAAAAGTCCGTATCCTCTGATAACAACCTTGTGGATGCTCCTTCCTTTCGAAGTATTGTCAATGCCCTTCAATATCTTACACCTTCACCAGGCCGGACATCATTCATGCAGTAAATCGAGTATGTCAACATTTTAATAATCCAACACTGGTTCATATAAGGGTTGACAAACGTATCTTTCGGTATTTAAAAGGAACTCAAAACTATGAGGTACGTTTTATCTCTTAAAGTGCTCTCTCTTTATATGGATTTTCGAATGCTGATAGGGCTGGATGCCATTTTACACCTCGCAGCTAGGTGCGGGTGTGGTTTGGTTGGTTCGGTTTTGGCCAAAACTGTATTGAACTGACATGTTTTCGGTTTTCCCCTTTTTAGCCTCTTTAGAGCTTCAGATTTCAATTTAACTCAATTTATAGAGCTCAAGAGTGACTTGCAAGAAAAGCCACCAAGATTCAATCTTTCTTGACCAATACCAAATACCCATATTTCATTCATGAATCAAACATCATCTAGCTTTATCTAGGATGTATTATTGCATGAGTCTGTATCAAAACACATGACTTAGTAAGTAGAACACTATCTCCATTCATTCTAGTGTTTTAGCTTATCAGGATAGATCTTTTATGACTTGTCTGCATCAAGTTTGAGTTTTTATCTTTAAGGTGAGATCTTTGTGTGTTTGTTGGGTTTTGTATTGTGATAGATATTGCATATAGGTTTGTATTTGTTCTCAAATAGCTAAGTTATATGTATGTCATATAGCAACATGATATCTAGGATTGTGTGACTTACTCATCCATGACTAGATACGCATTAAATGTGTTGACCTAACATTTATGCATTTAGAATATTCTTGATATTCACATTATGTTGTATATCTCTTCTCTTGAGAGTTAAGTCTTGTATGTACCATTGGTAGTGTACAAGCAAGAGCCTAAAATCACTATTGAAAGCCTGCATGTAGCAAGAGCGGATTAGTAACTGATTGGGTGTGATGTGGTTAACCTAGGTTGTAATCGTTTTTACAAATAGTGGATTTGAGGGTTCGATTAACAATTAGGCATGTGCGTTTTTTACCCTATTGGGGTTCTCTCACATAAAACAAATCATTGTGTCTTTCTTTTATATTCCGCACTTTGTTACAATGATTATTTGTTTTAGAGGTTAGAGGTTGCTGAAATTAATTTTGACTAACCAAAAAGATGGCGATTAATTTGGTTAAAACCTATTCACCACATAGGTTAGTTTAAATATTCTTAGAGTAATTTCAATTGGTATCAGAGCAGGTTCCTTAACATAATTAGGAGATCCCTTACTCTCTAAGAGTGTCTTGCATTTAATATTGTCCACGGATCGGTTCCGGTTTTGGTTTGAAACCGCCTGTTCTGGTTCCGGTTCTGTGGAATGGACGAACTGTAACAGTAACAGGAAATTTTGGTTTGGGTTCAGTTTCGTAACCTCTGGTTTGGCGGTTACGGTTTGGTTTCGGTTTCGAAACCGACCAGTTCTAGTTCGGTTTAGGTTCCGTTCGTTTTTCTTTCAAAAAAAGTGCCATGGGCAGCCTCTAATTGGTTGGTTAATTTTTTTAAATGAATAAAATTGGCTGTTAAACCGCCGGTTTTAGTCGGTTTTTGGAGAGGTATAACCGTAACTGAACTGGCGAAAAATTGGTTTCCAACCGGTTTTGTAACTGTCTGTTTCGGTTTCGGTTTTTAACCGTCAGTTTAACCAAACCGTGGACACCTCTACTTGCATTAGATTGCATTTTAGTTAGTGTGTCTTGCTTGTCTTGTTTGATTGATTGCATTCATCTCATTCACACCCTTTAATACCATGAGTGGAAATGGGAATGAGCGAGAGGGAGCATTGAGTACAAGATCTCCACTTCTGACAGGGGTTAATTACTCATCATAGAAGGGAAAAATATAATCCTACCTGTGCCAAATAGATGATCGAGTTTGGATGGTGATTGAGGATGGATACACATCACTCACCAAAACTCTTGAAGATGGAACCATTGTTCCCAAACTGATATCGGAATGGTGTACTCCAGACTTTGAAGCCTCCAAATATAATAACAAGGCCATGCTTGCAATGTTGTGTACGGTGGATGAGAACCAACACAAGTTAATCCAAACAACAAGGAATGCACATGAAGCATGTACCATAATGGAAATGGCACATGAAGGAACCGATGTAGTAAAAGACTTCAAGCTACAAGTCCTTCAAACCAAATTTGAGACTTTGAAGATGGAAGATCACAAGTGCTTTAATGACTTCCAAGTGAAGCTAATGGATATTGTTAACCAAAGTCACTAATTGGACGATCCATATTCAGATAGGAGGATAAATCAAAAAAATATGAGGTCTCTTCCGGAGAGATTTGATGCAAAAATTATGAGGTTAAGGGTTGTTGAAATTAATTTTGACTAACCAAAAAGATGGCGATTAATTTGGTTAAAAACTATTCACTCCCCCTCTAGATTAGTTTAAACATTCTTAGACTATTTTCAAACATCATTTATAGAAATGCATGTAACAATTAATTTGCATTTTGTTCACAATTTAAAGAAATGCATGGTATCAGAGCCTTGGTTGTCCTAGGGTCCTGGGTGGTCCTTGTACCAACACTTTGTTGGATCTTTTTCAATCAGCTTAAGCTTTTAGGATGATCACGTGGAAATTTTCTCAGTAGAGTATAAAAGCAGTGGCATGTGCAAGCAGAAGGTTATGAGTCACAATATAAGGCTCTATACGAATTACCTGCTGTTATTTGTAAAATTCGGAAGGATGACAAATCAGCATAAGCACCATGTTTGGTGGAGATTAAAAGAGACATGTCAAAAAATATAGACTGAATTGATCCAACCGGAGTTGGCTAGAAGATAACCCCGTAATACTTGGTTAGGGTTACTTAGATGGTCGGATTGGAGTCACTTAACCAAGGTAATTAGATTGACCAAGTAAAGATGATTCGGTCGGGAAAACCCAAATGGCCGGGTCTAGTCGTCCGATCAGGTATAGATCTCTGGTCGGGGGTGAAAGAAACTTGGTCGGGTATGATAAGATGGTCAGCTAAGCTACACGTGGACAATTATGAAAGACGCTCATGTGAATGACACGTGGACAACGTAGAATTCAATGTAATCACGAATCAAATACGCAAAAGAAGAATCTTGTTCAAATAAGGTATCACGAAACATACTCTGATAAGGAAGCAAACTTCCTTAGAGATATCAGAGTCCAGAATAGGCAAAAGACCTGATGCGTTTAAAACACAAGCAATGAAAAACGGGAAAGAGGATTAAAACGACTTCAACAAGTCAAAGTCTTATTAAATTACTACCACCTTTGTTTTACTTGTACACCAAGAATTGAGGTTCTATACATGTATAAATAGACCCTAAAAACACCCTTGAAGAGGTTAATACAAACTAAGTATACAAGAGTGCAAAAGAGGTTGAGTTTGCAACATATTTATCATAGTAGAGTTTTTCCTTCGCCGTCACCGGCAACCGTGGTTTTTTCCCTTCCCGGGTTTTCCAAGTAAAATATGTGTTTATATGCTCTTTTTCTCTTTCTTGTACAAAATATTATTGTCAATTTACCATAATTTGTTAGACGCGTGTTCAAGCTTGCATAATCCCAAAAATCACCGTCAACAATTGGCGCTATAAGGATGGGGGTAACAATAAAATCTAAGGGAATTTGTGTGACATCAACATGGTGAATAGTAGAGACGGAAGTCAATCCCCACATGAAGCTGACACTCCGCGTGGTGTCAATGAAAATTTATATAGCCCGCCAAGATCCCCAATCCGTACGAACATGAATGGATCACTTGATATATTCTACCGGACCAATTTATGGGTCCATCTAGAATTGTTTATTTGGATTTCGCAATCCAAAAGTTTTGGAGAGGTGTGGTTATATGTGATCAAGACATGCGGTAACTCTTCAAATGCCTGGGACGGGCGGCCAAGGATGTGGGAATCCTTGGGCGGCCCTAATGGGGTGCAATTAGCATTCCATTAATACATTAAGAATATAATTTGCACATTTTAATCAAATGAGCTATTAAATTATATTAATGTATTAATTTAAGGCATGTGAACTATTTTTTAGTAATTAAGAATGAATCTAGTTCACATGTGTACTTTTTATTAAAATTCAATGGATTTAATAATATGGAAAAACAATATATTGCCCATGTATAGGCTTGGGCAGCAAGGGCTAAATTATTAGCCTAATATAGTGTTTTATTTTATTATTTAATTAAATGAAAATTAATTAATTAATTAATTAATTATTTGATTAAAAGTCAAAATCTTTTTCTAACTAGGAGTAGGATTCTTAGTGTCATACTATTTTTAGTAGTATGATAAGTATCAAAAACCTTATTTGATAAGTAGATAAATAAAAAAGTTTTATTTACCTAGTTAAATTAGGAAGTATTTGATATCTTCAAAACTGTAATTGATAATTAGTTAATTAGGAAGTTATTGATATAGTCACAATTTTTTAATTGATATTCAATAATTTATTATTAGATAATACACTCATGAGTTGGAATAGGTTTGAACTACTAAGTTGATAAAAGTTTTGGTGAAACAAAAATCCTCCACATGATAGGAGAATTTTCGGCCACCTTACAAATCTATCAAGAAGAGTTCGGCCAACTAGAGGTTTTCAAGAAGAAGAATATTATTCTTTTTGCTTTATAAAAAAAAAACTCCAACTCATAGAGAATTCAACCAAGAGGAAAAGAGATAGCGTTTTTGTTTTCGATAGTGCACTAGAAGCTTTTATATTAAAAGGTTTTGTGCACAACATTGAATTAAGGTTTACACGAGTTTTCCATTAAAAGATTGAGAATTTACAAGTGACCAAACGTTTTTTGTTTTCTCTAGGAGAGTTATTGTGACTAACAAAAGAAAAAGGTTTTTGTTTTCCATCCTCAGGTATACAATTCAAAGAAAGGGAGCCCACACTCCTAGGTGATTCAAGTTCGTGATTGGATTGGAAGATCTTGCGGATTCAAAGCGACGCAATATCAATCGTCTCTTGAAAAATGTATGATACTTTTAATTATATATATTAATTAATCAAGGGTTAAAGTTCTTTCTTTTAAAAGGAAAATTTTTGAAATATACCAATCTAATTTTTCACTTCTGCCGCGTGTTTTTCCTTACAAATCCTTCGTCATTGCTTGTACTAAACATCATAGACAAGTGATAATTGAGGGAAAGTGACTCGATTCTCCATCATACGGTTAAGTTATACAATAGAAAAGATTGAACTCAACATTGGGATAGAAGTGCATTAATGACGTTAAATTAGCAACACCATTTATTTGTGTTTCGATTTCATTGGATCCCTAGCATTTCCCTTCCATATTCACATATTCTTGAGGTTGTTTGTCTTGGCTTGCGATTTTCCCTTGCTTTAGTTAATTTTAATTGCTTTCTTAGATTTCAATTCACAAACTCTCAAACCAACATGATTTTACATTCTTGCACTTAATTTAGTTTAATTCTAGTTAACTGGTTGTGGAACGAACCTTGTTTTTGCGTTATATGAATCTTCGATTTGTGCACTTGCAATGAGAAAATTTAAACTTCAATTTTCACATCAATGAACCATTCTAAAGATTTCATCTCCTGTTCGTTCTTTTATTTGTGTGACAACTTTTGATTCAGATAAATTGGAGACTGAAACATTATAAAGTTTTTGAACAATTGCAAGAAACATCACATCAAATAAATTTCTTTTGTTTAAGCAGCCACCAGTTTATTTTTAGCGAGTCCTGCCTTTCATCAACTCTTGGAACCATCTAACAGAGTTTTTCGGGATACGTGTGAGATTGTTCTTGTAATCGATGTAATATAGCCCAAATCTGGGGATGTAGCCATCTCCCCACTCAAAGTCATCAAATAGACTCCAATAGAAATACCTTTTCACTTTTACGCCTTTCCTGCATCCATTGCCAATAACCATTAAAATTCAAAAGTACATCAGTGATCAGTCCTTACATGTTTAGACTTTGGAGGTATAAGATGTGTATGGTTACCACAGATAGGACCAAATTCCAGTAATAAAAATACGGTAAAATTCCCCCATTTGACCCGGAAATTAATAGCGTTTTCGAAAATGTCCCATCTCAATAAGTTTTCTTTTTTTATCCAAGAGAAATAATTTTTTACCAAGTATGCCCTTATCAACTTGTCAGACGACTTTAATATTTTATTTTCCTCTCAGATTTATTTCCCTCTCATATTTATTTCTGTCTCAGAGTCTCAGACACAATTATGTCACATCTCAGACACAAATATTTCCCTCTCGGAATTTTCTTTAAACTCGCAAGGTTTTTGTAAATCTCCAGATCATATCTGTCAAGGGTTTGTAATCTAAAGAAGGTATGTTATTTTTTTTTTGTTTAAATTACTTTCAAAAACATTAGTTCGTTTTTGTTGTTGCATTTTCTTTTTATTTTTCTAGTAGTTAGGAGTGGTTGAAGTGACTGTAAATTTCCAGAATGAACACAAGCATAAAAAATTTACCAGAATGTTTACACGGTAGAATGACTGATTCCTATTCCGGCTTGTAACCACCCATACATCCACCTTTTAAATAAAAATCCATTTCATAGATATATTCATTATTATATATGCTATGCAGCGTGTAATCATTCTCCAATTTGATCGTGTAAGCATGCATTGTAACAGCTTGTAAGCATTCACATTAAGCATGTAAACATGTAGAGATTTGAGCGTGTAAACATGTAGAGATTTGAGCGTGTAAAGCATTCACATTGTTGAACGTGTAAAAATTTAGAGATGACAGCGTGTAAAAATTTAGAGATAGCATCGTGTAAGCATGCGCATTGTTAAGTGTGTAAAAATTTAGATATCAGATTCATTTGGTCAGCGTGAAATCATATTTTCAGCTTGTTAACATTGAACATTTCCTTTCCTTTGTTTAACCAGCATGGAATGATTTATTATGTAATTGTTAATAGCCAAAATTGGCTAAGGACCAAAGGAAAATTTTCCACCTCCCAGACCTGATTCCATACCCGAGAGTTTCCACCAGGAGACCTCTCTATCCAGAGCCGAACTACGATACCACCCCAGGAACAAGGACGGGCTCCGGAAACATCCGGGATAGATCCCGGAACGATCAGATCTAGCCCGCATCACCAAAGCTAGAAGCTCCCCGAAGTCGAGGTCACCTCGCAAATGCTCTAGAGACTTGCCTGTACCTCGATTGACACAGAAGAATGTCCCTAGAAGGCCGCACCTAGCTTCGAAAGGTCAGGGAAGCCACACCTAGCTTCGAAAAGGTCAAGGGAAGCCAGATCTGACTCCAAGCTAGATGAAACTTCTCAGATATCAAGGTCAGAACACTAATCAACCTCACTGGTTGGTGCACCACACCATGCCATATTC
Source organism: Dipteronia sinensis (assembly GCA_033220585.1). Taxonomy (NCBI): domain Eukaryota; kingdom Viridiplantae; phylum Streptophyta; class Magnoliopsida; order Sapindales; family Sapindaceae; genus Dipteronia; species Dipteronia sinensis. The sequence goes on from CM065637.1 coordinate 16,949,533, forward strand.
AACGACCTCTATAAAGGATCATGCTGAAAGGATACAAGGGATACACTGAATCATATCTGGAAACGTTACCTATATACAGAACAAGTAATAGAATCCAAAAAGGAAATAAGCTGATCTCCACCACGATACTCTCAATTCGGCAAAGTCAATGACATTAAAACGAGAAATCCCGCCCGATAAGGAGGGGAGAGACTGAGAAAATCAAGGGGAGAATCAGTCTGTTTGACCTACAAACTATGTATAAATAGAAAAGAAAGAAAATGAAAAAGAGGAGACTACTATTCGACAGGCATACAACAAACACTCAACTTCACCCTAGAAAGAAATATGTATATTGTACACGTTCAATAAAGAAAATATTTTGATTCTCTGTTGGATGTTAAATGGTATCATTGTTCTTTATCATTTTGAAACACATCATTGACATATACGATCAATCTTGGCCACCACCTACTTGGTAGTGGTCTTGAGGGTATTTACTGAGATTTCTCACCTTGAGCAAAATTTCCGTTAACACTTTCTGGCGCCGTCTGTGGGAAATTACCCTACACCCAATTAACCAATTATTTGCATTTACATTTCAGTTGTTTTACAGGAACTATGAGGCTCCGCTCCTCCCAAGGCCAACATAGAGTCCCGGAGCAACCTCCGGCGAGGCTAACACGAAAAGCCCCAAGAAAGGGGAGAAAGTCTGGATATAGTAGTCAAGCTCCGATCCAGACAACCAATACGCGGGCTACTGGCCACCCTATAGTAAGCCAGGCAGCGCTCGACCAACAAGCGGCGGCCTTCGTAGAATCCATCCGCGTCCGCCTTCTCGCTGAAGGCATCATGATCCAGCCAACCAACCTGAATGATCAGGGAGAGCCGAGTAGTCTCGGAGCTAGGCCACCTGCTTTCGATCGCCTAGGACCTCCTCTTCCAGAGCTGGCTCGAGATAGATCAGGGCCCCAACATTCGATCCAGGATAGGCTGGGACCCATGCCCCCAGTTCTGAAAAGACTTTCACAATATCAACCCAGGCTAGTTAAGTCTGCCGCGGATGCTTTTACCCGGAAGCCACGAGGGCTTTCTCATCTAACTATATCCAGGAGAACTGCCCGGGCCATAGTGGAGGAAAGTAGACAAGCTCCCCGAGTGGATCATGTCCAGGAGAAGGACCGGATAGAAATTGCCAGTTCATCAGAAAGATTCGACAGTGAGGAATCTGAGGTTAACTCGAAGAGACCTGGGAACAAGCGACTGAGGGATCAGCTGGAAAAGCTACAAAAAGAGGTCCAGTAGATAAGGAAGGGAAAGAATAAGGAGGACAAAAAGGATCCCCTGAGCGAGATGAAGGGTCCCTTCACTAGGAGGATCCGGGAAGCAGAGCTCCCCAAAAAATTCAAAATGCCAGCAGATAAGTTCTATGGAATGAAAGATCCTCTAAGCCACTTAGAGAGCTTCGTTCAACAGTTGGAGGTCCAGAACACTACCAGAGCAGCTATGTACAGAATGTTTCCAACGACCTTGACCGACTACGCGAAAACTTGGTTCAGGAAACTGCCCGTTGGTAGCGTGGATTCTTTCACGAAATTATCAACAGATTTTTGCTCACAATTCCAAGGAGTCAAACCTCGCCCGAAAGATCCCATACACCTCCAATATGTGATCCAGGAACAGAGTGAAACTCTTCGATCGTACGTGGAGTGATTTCACAAGGAGGTCATACAAATGAGAGTCTTCACTGAAAAAGAAACCCTCGCCAACTTCAGGCGAAATCTATGGGCAGGAAAGCTTTTCCGTTCCTTCGCCAAGAGACCTCCCGAGACTTACCAGGAGGCCTACGACCGGGCTCTTGAGCAGGTCGAGATCGACGAACAACTCAAGGTCAAGATGGAACATGACGACATGAGAACGGCGAAGCGTCTGAAGAAAGAAGCCCCCAAATTTGAGCCAGTACAGAAAACTCAGAATAAACCTCCCAATAGGTTGACCTATCACCTTCCTGCTCCTCTGCATAGGCCAAAAAGATATCCAGCAAAACGAACCCCTCCCCGGGCTTCGCCGCCTTCCAGGACCGTGGCTCTAGTAATGTAAGGGGAAAAATGGTATGACTACTACACCCATTTGAATGCTTCCAGGGAAACAGTCTGCCTTGCCATACGTGATAAAGGGTTGCTCCAAAAGCCAGCTCCCATGAAGGCCCCAGCTGACAGGAGAAACCGGTATAAGTACTGCGACTTCCACGAAGATGTGGGCCACAACACCTCAGAGTGCTATAATTTACCCAACCAGATTGAAGCCCTGATAAGGGGAGGATGCTTGATTAAGTTCTTACAACAGGTTAGAGATAATATCAGGACTGGAAGGGAGGTACAAGCTGAAATTCGTGAGGACGCAGAAAAGACGAAAGGGGAGCATGCTGACTTAATGCAACATATCTAGGTGATACACACTATCAGCGGAGGTCCTGCACTGGCTGGCGTTTCCAATAACTCCCAGAAAAACCACGCAAGAAAGGTTCCCCACATCGGAGAAAGCCGATGGATCTTTGAAGTCAGCCAGAGCCCGACAGAGCCCTCCCAATCAGCACAGATCGTATTCACTGAAGCAGATGTCTTCAACACTGTGCAACCTCATGATGATCCTATGGTAATTACGATACAGATCGCCAACTGTCTGGTCCATCGCGTGCTCGTGGATACAGGTAGCAGTGTAGATATCCTCTTCAAGGATACCCTGGAAAAATTGAACCTGAAGCAACGTTGTTACAACAGCTGTACCACTCTGCTTTACGGTTTCACTGGAGACTCGATCATACCAGTAGGGTCAATGATCCTCCCAGTAATCATCGGGATCACCCCTCTCCAACAGAATATTATGACCGACTTTGTTGTGGTGGACACCCCATCGGCCTACAACGCCATCCTAGGGAGACCTTTCCTGTCCTCCTTGAAGGGAGTCTTGTCCATATACCACAACGTCTTGAAATTCCCCGTTGGAACCAAAGTAGGAGAGGTACGCGGAGACCAGCAGGCAGCCAGGAAATGCTACGCAGTATCTGCCAATCCTACAGCCCTAGCGAAACAGTGTGTACATGTGACATTAGTCCAGGAAGACAGGGATACGTCTCGGATAATCCAAGAGGAAAAGGAGCCCGCGGAACATCCTGGGCATCCGGAGAGCGAACCTATTATGCCCTACGAGGAAGAACGGAGTAAGGAATGGTCCAGCAGGCAGCCCGTAGATAAACTAGAAGAGATACCTATCAGGAATGACGATCCCTCCAAGGTCGTCAAGGTCGGAGCCACCCTTGATCTAGAAGTAAAAAGAGGACTGATTGACCTTCTTACGGAATTCAGTGACATCTTCGCCTGGAACCATGATGAAATGCCTGGAATCCCGACATCGTTGGCCACCCACCGACTAGCAGTAGATCCAACAGTCAAGCCCGTCAAGCAGAAGAGACGTCACTTCAACGCTGATAGGAACTCGGCGGTACAGGAAGAGGTTGATAAATTGATCAAAACAGGGTTCGTCAGAGAGGTGCGTTACCCCGAATGGATCGCCAACGTGGTCATGGTCACGAAGGCGAATGGGAAATGGCGTATGTGTGTCGATTACACCGACCTCAACCGGGCTTGTCGGAAAGACAGTTTTCCTTTTGTTGATGGTGATTTTTCGTCGTCACTATCAACGAACTTGTATCAAGCGAAAATAAGAACAGATAAGTATAATACCGCAAGAAAATAATAAATCAAGAGACACAAATACGTGGTAAAAACTCCTTTTAACTGGAGAAAAATCCACGGGTTGTTGCTTGAGCAACAAAGTCAAATCCACTATGAAAAACTCAATTACAAAGTATTTCTCTCTGATTTCTCCTGCTAATTCTCACCTCCCCCTATTATGTTTCTTACAGGGGTATTTATACATGTTATTGCTAGGGTTTATGGTACTGCTAGGGTTTATGGTACTGCTAGGGTTTGTTGTTGTGATACCCGTATTTTATGTGATTTCCTAGTTCTAATTGAAGTCTGTCTCTTTCTGGAGTTTATCCTGTTTCCTGTTTTGACTGAGTCCGAATCTGCGTCGGATTTCTTGCCCTTTATCTGTGGGAAATCTGTTTGCCTTCCAGTTGAACTCTGATAGTCGTATCGTTGTTTATTGTGGAGTTGCTTGCTGCTGATTCCGTCCATATGTTTGTGAAGTACTCGTCTTCATTATCTGATCCCGAGCATGACCGAGTATGCCCGAGCCGATTTCTTCATCTGTGGTCGGGTTGCTTTGCTCTTTGCCGAGTAAATTCCCTTGGGGAATTTCTGCCCTTTAACGCTTAACTTTTCTTGACTTTGCTTACGTGGCCCCTTACTGTAATGACGTGTCCTTAATGATGATTTTTACCTATAACAATACCCCCTTAAATATTTGAACCGAATGTATCCTGCTTACTCGGGATAAATATTTAACTCTTTCATGACTTGTTCTCGTTTATCGTCTTCTTCATCAACGTCGGATTTCAAATTCCTCGTTCGTTTCGAAACATTAATGGCGTGTCTTAATTACGCCCGCACGCGTTTGATTCTTTTCTTATTCGAAGATCTTTTGATGGTGACTGACTGTCTCTTCGACGTCTCGGTGCCTCTCTTTACTGCCACCTGTCTTCTTTTGTTTGGCCGTGGTACGTGGTATTTATGAGACGCGACCCTTCTGTTCGTGCCCGTACAGTTTACGTCATGATTCTTATCCCAATCTTTCCCGCTTCTCCTCACCTACCCTCTCTAGGGTTTCGTGTCTTGGGACCAGTTGCATACTTATATATAGAAGTATTGCTTCAAAGGGAAAACCCCTATTCTCTTTCAAGTTTTTACCATTACTTCCCAGATTTCTGCCATCGCTTCCCTGCCTGTAATCTCATCCTGCGAAGATTTATTTCTTTCGGTTTCCAAACCTTTTCTCGACCTTCTCGAAGATCCTGCCGTACCTCGCGTCTCTTCAATCCTTTAAGGTTAGTTCTCATGGATCCCTCTGCTAGACATCGTCTTTTTACTGTTGCTATGATTGCCATTGAGCAAGGTGATACTTGTACTGCTACGGTTGTCCACAGGTTGCTTGGTGATCCAATTCCCGATTAGCCCCGATTTACAGACGCTGACGTCTCCGGACTCAACTTGTCTGGACTGCGTCTTGAAGTTCCACCAGCTTCTTCCAGTTCGTCACAGCCTGAATCCTATCAGCCTGAGACCGATTCCAGTTCTGCTTCTACTGCTTGTGATAATTCTCGGCCGTGGAAAAGAATGGGGAAGAAACAAAGCAATCGTGACATCAACAAATGTTCCTTTGTTCGGGAAAGCCGAGTCGGGCCCCAGAGGGTAGTCGAAAAAGACATTGAGGTCGAGCATAGGGAGGCTCGTATCGTGTTCTCTCCCGAGAGAGTTTGCGCTTACGACGTTGAGCCAAATGTGGTCGGCCCCGAAGAAGTCATTAAATACACGAACCGTTTTGATCTGGACAGCAACACTATCTCATTAAACCCTGCTAACGGTCGGGCTACGTTGAACCCCCCGCCCGGTCAAGTGGCGATTTACGGGGCGATGCTTTCTTGCTAGGTGACGCTTCCGCTTCAGTCCTTCATTACGTGGTTTTTGGCTGAAGCTCAGCTCGCCCCTGCTCAACTAACTCCGAAACAGCTATCGGATCTTGATTTGCATGTGGCACATGTGGCATAGGATGGGACGACCACCCCCGACTCCTCGGGAAATTAGGCACTTCTATTCTTTGAGGCCTCTGGTAAAGACCGAGATTTACTTCCTGCTTTCAACTCAGCCCGAGAGTTGGGTCCCCAAGGACGTGAACGTGAAGAACAGGGCGATGCCGACCGCTGATGAGAAGATGAAAGGATTTGTTTGGGGCTTCCCCACCTCAAACAAGTTCTGGAAGAATAGTTGGTTCTTCGTGGGTGGAGACTGGGGACGGTCAATTTCTTTTGACATTGAGGGCGCTCAGATGACTCGCCAGGTGCCTCGGTACTTCTGCGCACCCCAGTGGAACCACATGACTTCGTCTTTTACGGATGAAGAACTCAAAACTTTGGCTCGGGTGGCCTTCCGTCCCGTGGAAAAGAGGGGCAGACCTTACCTCTTCAATGAAAAGAAGATGATAACAGCTCGCCTCTTCCCTCAACTTTCCGCACACCGGCGTCGCTGTAAGTTCTCTATTTCTACCTTGCTATTTACCTGCTTTATCTATCTGGCTTTCAGCTTCCTAAATTTTTTTTTTAACTGTACGACATAGATGTAGTGTGCGATGCCCAAGCCCGCCGGATGAAAGGCATTGTGGAGGTGAGCCGAAGGGAAGTTAAACGTCAACAGGATGCGGGGATAGCCCTTCCTCAAGGTGACTCCGATGGGAGTTCTTCCGAGGACATTCCCGAGGGGGGTGTAGGCAACGTGCCGGATTATATGCCTGAGGAAACTCAGAATCAAGAGTTGGCCGCCCACGCAGCTGATGAAGGCAATCAAGCAGGTTCTTCGATAAAGGGGAAGGAGAAGGTTGGGGAGTCTTCCGAACCAGCTACCTTCTCCTGCGGAACTAGATCTCCTCGGCTTGCTGTAGTCGAACCGAGTACCACTTCCCTGGATACGGAAATTGCCAGGGAGCATCCGGACGTGACAGTTCCAGAGATTCTGATTTCTGCCGAACTGAACACTGCACCGTCTAGAAGTGGTATTGAAATGGGGCGTTCCGATCCGGATTTTGAGGACCCCACAGCAGACCTGAATACCCGTGGGAGGCAACCCAGAAAAAGAAAAGCCTCGTTCTCACCTGGCCGTCCAGCCCCCAAGATTCCTCGAGTAGTTGCTTTCGTCGAGTCATCCTCAAATGAGGAGGGGGTAGCGGAGGCTGCTGAGAATGAGAGAACAATAGAGAACTCTCCTCCACGGGATCAGATGAGGGACAAACCTGGCATCCCCCTTAGTTCCCCTTAGGCAATACCTACTGCTAGGTTCCCCGAAGCGAATCTTGGCGATCCTGACCCTTCAACCCAGTCTAGCGTACCTACCCCCGAGACCATGTTGAAGGCTATGGCTTCAGGTCAAGCATATATAGGGGAGGATCGTTGGAGCGATCTCAGGGTCGGTTCGTTATCTGACCGGCTCTGCCATTTCTTCAACAGCGCTTCTTATGTGAGTAACTCTTAGACTTTCATATTTATCTCTTTTATTGCTACTTCATTTTTGTCACTTGTTATTGGCTCGTTGCAGATGGTAGCCGAGATGGCTGAAGTCTGCCAGACTAGTGATGGTCAGACGGAGAAAATAAGGAGGCTTGAAGCCCAGTTGAAGGAGAGTGAAGATCACCATGCTCGGGCCGAACTGGCTTGTCAGGAAGGGACCAGGTCGGGTCAGGTGCTTCTGGACCAGTGCTTAGCGCGTCAACTAGAAGCTGAACAGAAATCATCTTTCGCTTCTGAAGAGGCCCAAACCTTAAAAGACCAGTTGTTATCTACTCAGGAGGCTCTACTCCAGGCCGAGCAGACAGCTGAAGATGCCAAATCCTCCTACGAGCGCCGGATTCAGGACTTGGAACGTCAAGCCTTGACGGTCAAGTCCCTGTCGAAGGAAGCTAGGCTAGAGTTGGAGATTTAGGGGGTCGATCGCTTCAAAAGATCTCCAGCCTATGATGCTTTACTTCTCCGGAAATTTCAGAGGGGAATGGTCTCGGCCGGAGAATTTTTCAAGAAAAGAACAGAGCAACTGATCGGGCCAGGGCCAACTGGAACCTCTCGGTCAAAAAGCATGTGGATGCTTCTCTGGAATCTCTTCGGCTCCAGATGAAGACGTGGCGAGCATATTGCAGAAGTAAGGGAAAAGAGCCACATCCCATGCACCTGGAAGTTCCCACTGCTGCTTCCTTCTCAACTTTCCATGCTTGTGAGAAAGTGGGAATCGACGGTGAGGCTTCTGACGTTGGGCCCGTTCCCGGGGTAGATTATAGCGCTTGGATAGATGACGACGTCCCGAAAGATGTGATTGTCTGGCCTTCTGATGACAGCCTCCTGAGTGAGTACGTGATGGAATCGGACCCGAGCATTGGTGCAAGTGGTTCTCAACCGCCGGCATCTTCTTGATTAATTTTTTTTCTTTTTCTTTTTTGTAACAATTGTTTTTTGTAACAACCATTGTATATTCTTTCGCTCATATATAAGAAATCTATTCACTATTCTGCCTGTCCAGTTCCCTGCATGATAAACGTATAAACAAAAAAAAACAAATGAAGCATAATTTGTTCGGTCACCTATACTCGGCTCATAGATCTTAAGAATTTTTGGAACTCTTAATTTCAACCAAGTACTTGGCGACTGCCAAGGTTAACCGAGTATCTTATTCAACTGGCAACTCATTTACTAAGCCGAGTATCTCATTAAACTGGCCGTTGATTTATTGGACCAAGTATCTTATTTAACTGGCAATTTTTCTTTTAAAACTGAGTATCTTATTTAACTGGCAACCTTTTTAAGCCGAGTATCTTATTTAACTGGCAATTAATTTCTCCGATCTTGTGAAGATCGTTTTACCCTAACGTTTCGTTGAGGCTCACCACAACCATACGTCAAGGTCCTTACACAAGTCACCTAGGACGTCTCCCGGTTTTATCTGTGCAAGGTTTCGTCGAATCGTTGGCGGTTATGTTGACCAGCCAACACGACTGCGCATCTCACCAGTCTTCCTGGCGGCGCTCCGAGCAGTTTTCCAGTTATCCTGGTGCCTCGGTTTTGCCTTTTGGTCAAGAAGTGCGTTTGCACTGCTTAAACCAGGCGGGCGTGCTATTTCAGCTTCTCAGCCCTTCAAGAACTACTTTTCCGCTCTCCCGCGGCCTCGTAGCGCATGATTATTTTTGAATGAGATTTACTCGGATCGGTTTGTTTTAGGTGACTAAATTTAGGCTGCTTGTTTTCGGACGAGGTGGCCACTGTTGTTTTTGCCTTATTTGAACATTCTTTATCGTGGATTTCATCGTCTTCAATGAATAACCTCTTTATTAGCAAACGAACTTTATTAGATAACAATAAGCATTAGAAACCTCTTAACATGACTATAATTTAGTTAAAGCAAAGCTAAAATAACATTAAACATGAATGATCTTGTCAGGGGTGGAAAATCTTGAGATACTGAGCGTTGCATGGTCGGGGTACTAAGCTGCCTTCTGGGTGAGCTATCAGGTAGGCTCCGTGCCCTGCAACTCCCTTGATGATATACGGGCCTTCCCATTTGTCAGCGAGAGATCCTGCCGACTTGTCCTTAGTGTTCGGGGACACCCTTCTTAGCACTAAATCTCTGAGCTGGAATCTACGCACACGAACATAGGAAGTATAGTACCTTGCAGCCCTCTACTGATACGCTGCATTTCTCACTTGAGCTGCGTCCCTGATTTCTTCAAGCTCGTCTAAGTTCCGTTGCAACATGTTGACGTTGTGCTCGGGGCTGTATAGTTGCACCCTGGGTGACGTAAAGGTTGTTTCTGCCGGGATTACAGCCTCTGTTCCGAATGCTAGTGCAAAAGGGGTCTCCCCTGTGGATGACTTGACAGTCGTTTGGTATGCCCATAGCACCTCTGGTAGTTTGGCTGCCCAACTGCCTTTCTTTGCTTCCAACTTTGCTTTCAGTGTGTGCTTGATCACTTTGTTTACAGCTTCAGTTTGGCCATTGGTTTGAGGATGTGCAGGTGACGTATAGTAGTTTGCAATCTTGTACTCCTCTCACATTTCCCTGAACTTGCTGTTGTCGAACTGAGTTCCGTTATCCGTTATAATAATGCTCGGGATTCCGAACCTATATATGATGTTCTTCCTGACAAAGCTAGTGGTGTTCGTCTCCGTGATGTGCACCAATACCTCTGCTTCTGCCCACTTGGTAAAGTAGTCTACTACCACAATTGCGTACTTTGCTCCTCCCCTTGTTCCTGTGGGCATTGGACCAATCAGGTCGAGGCCCCACATGGCAAAAGGCCAAGGGGAAGTTAAGCTTCTGAGTAACTCTAGGGGTTGCCGAATGTCGTTTGCTATTCTTTGACATGTCTTGCAACTTTTCGCGAATCGCTGTGCTTCAGCAAATAAAGTCGGCCAATAAAAACCTTGCCGAAGTACCTTGTGTGCTAGACTCTTACCCCCAGTGTGGTTTCCACACACCCCACTGTGAACATCTTTCAGAATCTTGTAGGTTTCTTCTCCGGCAACACATCTTTGTAACACCTTTGAGAACCCTCTTATGTATAATTCTCCCCTTAGAATTGTGTACCGAGTTGACCTGTACCTGATGCGTTTTGCCTCCACAGCATCCTCCGGTAATATGTTTCTCTCCAAATACTCTCTAAGCTGGGTCGTCCAATCACTTGGACCTGACCGGATTTCTGACACCGTGACCTCTTCAGATTCTGCCGTACTTGGTTTGGTCAGGTGCGCCACTGGTATTGCTTTCGACCTAATACTCGTGGTGGCTGAGGCTAATTTAGACAAAGCATCTGCTTTTTCGTTCTCCTCCCGAGGGATTTGAAGGATCCTGTACGCCTTAAACTTTTTAAGCAAGCTCTTTGCAATGTCTAAGTAAGCTACCATATGCTCCTCCCTCGCCTGGTATTCATCCAGCACCTGGTTAACCACAACCTGGGAATCGCTGTATACCGCCAACTCATCTGCCCCCAATGCTATGCAAACTCTCAAACCAGCCAACAAAGCTTCATACTCTGCTTGGTTATTAGTTGCTTTGAAGTCGAACCTCATGGCGCATTCCACAGCATCCCCTTCTGGTGTTGTTATAACTATTCCGGCCCCACTGCCATGGGTGTTCGACGATCCATCCACATGCAACTTCCATTGGAACTTACTCACTTGTTCGCCTTCTATCATCCTTTGTACTTCCATATCTGGCTCGGTGAACTCTGCTATGAAATCGGACACCGCTTGTCCCTTAACTGCAGCTTTTGGGGTATATTTGATGTCAAATTCACTTAACTCAACCGCCCACTTAGTCAATCTTCCCGACAGTTCTGGCTTTTGCAGGATGAGTTTCAGCGGGCAGTCGGTGTACACCTCTATTGCATGCGCTTGGAAGTACGGCCTTAGTTTTCTGGCTGCCGCGACCAAGGCGAGTGCAACCTTTTCGGCCGGTGAGTATCTAGTTTCTGCTGGCAGCAACGCCTTGCTGGTATAATATACTGGTTTTTGCACTCCTTCCTCCATCCGAATCAACACCGAACTTGTCGCTACCTCTGTGACTGAGAGGTACAAGTACAACGTCTCCCCGACCACCGGCTTTGAGAGGATGGGTGCTCGCCCTAAATACTCTTTCAATTTCTGAAAGGCAGCTTCGCATTCTTCACTCCATTCAAGGCCTTTTCCTTTCTTTATTGCTCTGAAGAATGGGGCGCATTTGTCTGTCGACTTTGCTATGAATCGGTTAAGTGATGCAAGACATCCCGTTAGCCTCTGTACATCCCTCAGCGTCCTCGGCGAAGCCATATCTTCCAACGCTTTGATCTTCTCGGGGTTCACCTCAATCCATCTTTGATGTACCTGAAAACCAAGAAATCTCCCTGATGGCACTCCGAACATCGGGTTAAGCTTCATTTTATATCTCCTCAGCACTTCAAAGGTCTCCCTTAAGTCTTCTGAATGCCTCTCCGCTGTGACACTCTTGGTCAACATATCATCCACATAAACTTCCATGTTCCTCCCGATTTGCCGGCCAAAAATCCTGTTCACCAGTCTCTAGTAGGTTGCCCCAGCGTTCTTCAGCCCGAAAGGCATCACCTTATAGCAGTGCAAACCCTGATCTGTGGTGAAGGCCGTCTTTTCTTCATCTGCTTTATTCATTCTGATCTGATTGTATCCTGAATAAACATCCATGAAGCTCAACAATTCGTGCCCAGCTGTTGCATCCACCAGTTGGTCTATTCTCGGCAATGGGAAGCTATCTTTCGGCAGGCCTTATTCAAATCGGTGAAGTCTACACACATTCTCCACTGATTGTTCTTCTTCTTGACCAGCACCACATTGGCCACCCATTCTGGGTATTTGATCTCCCTTATCGATCCTGCAGAAAACAACTTGCCTACTTCATTCTTAATGGCCATACTCCTCTCTGGATTGAACAGCCGTCTCTTTTGCACTACCGGGCGGAACTCTGGATTGATGGAGAGGCAATGTGATATCACTTTTGGATCTATCCCGGGCATATCTTCGTGGCTCCAAGCAAAAACATCCTTGTAATCCCTTAGTAGTGAGACAAGTTGGGCTTTTATACATTCACTCAAATTTGCCCCGACTTTCACCGTCCTGTCTGGATCTTCTGGGTCCAATGCCACCTCTTCGGTCGGCTCATCTTTCTTAGCTTCGGGCTCCTCTCTGGGATCCAACTCAAAATCCTTCGGTACTTCTGACTCTTCAGTCTCATCAGTTATCAGCTTGGTTGTCACATTGTATACCTGGTTTACTTCCCTGTCCTTGTATATTGACAAATTTGCCCTTCGAGCCATTTCTTGTGATCCTTTGACCATTCCGACCCCAAACTCCGTTGGGAACTTCATCATTAAGGCATAAGTCGCTGTTACCGCCTTAGCTTTATTCAAGAACGGTCGGCCCAATAGGGCATTGTATGGCCAATTTTCTGTGTCGACGATTACAAAGTCGAGTAACACTGTCTTTTGGCAAGGAGCCTTCCCAATCTTCACTGGTAATTTCACTGTGCCGAGCGACCTTACCTCCACCCCGCCAAATCCTCTAAGAGGTGTAGGAAAAGGCTGCAGGTCTTTCCTGTCCAGCCTCAGCTGGTCATAAACTTCTGCACTCAAAATATCCGCTGAGCTTCCATTGTCGATTAAAATCCGATGGACTTCCCTATGGCCAATACGTGCGCTGATTACCAGTGCATCGTTCGGTCTTACATCTACTCCATGTGAGTCAGCCTCTGTGAATATGATGGGATCCCAGCCTCCCTTGATCCTTTTTGGGTCGGGTTGAATAGAGTTGACACCTAGATCTCTTCTAGCCTCCATGGCTTCCCGAATTTCCTAGGTCCTCTCCCTATTACTTTTGCCCGTTGATGGTCCACCAAAAATCGTGTTGATCGCTCCTTCATCCTCAGCTTTCTTGGGGCTAGGTTTTCTTGCCCGACCATCCTGTCGGTTATCTCTCTGTCCGTCTACCTTGTCGGTTTTCCTCAGGACGATATCTTTCAAGTGTCCTTCCCTGATGAGGGTCTCTATGTGATCCCTAAGTTGAAAACACTTGGAAGTTTCGTGGCCATTCTCCTTATGGAACCTGCAATACTTGGTGGTGTCCCTCCGGGCATAGGATGACTGCCTAGGAGGTTCTTTAGACATGTTCTTCTCCTCCAGAATTGCCAGGATTTCCTCTTGATCCTTCCTCAGTGGGGTATAGTTTGTATATCTGCCTTGGAACTTCTGCCGCGGCTGATCTGTCTTCGGATCATATGCCCGATGACCATCCCGACTATCCCGTGTCTTATTCTTTCATTTATCACCTTTCGCATCGGGCGTCTTCGCTTGGTCCTTGCCTTTAGACCCTTCCGGGCGTCCGCCATGCACGAAGTATCCTTCCGTGGCAATTTCTTCTTCCTCCGCCAAGGCATAGCCCCCAGCCATATCCATCATGTCAGCGTAACTGGTTAGACGGGCTCTTCTCAGGTCAAATGACAGCTGACCATTCTGGAGGATATTGATGAATGCGGCAATTATAGCCTCGTCGTTTGCACTTCCAATCTCAGACACTTCTTGACCGAATCTTCCCAAATACTTCTTAAGTGACTCATCCTTTCCTTGCTTAAGTTGAGACAAGTGGGCCACCGACTTCTTTCTGTGCACATTCCCGAGGAATTGCCTTGAGAAAGCCTTACTCAGCTCGCTGAAGTTATTTATGCTAGCCGTTGGTAACCTGCCGAACCACCTAGAGCCCAGATCCCCAAGAGTTTGAGGGAAATTTAAGCATAGTAGGGCATCATTGTAAACATACTGGGCCATGGCACTCTTGTATCTTCTGACATGTTCCTTAGGGTCCGTGTCCTTTTTGAATTGCTCTACATGTGGCATTCTAAACCTCTCCGGGAATGGCGTCCTCAGGATCCTATTGGTGAAAGGGCTCCCGGACTCATCATCTGATAACTCGTTATGCCCATATCGCCTGACTAACGTATCCATTTGTCGGCGGTTATTCTCCACTTCCCGGGTCAAACTCTGTATGAGTATATCTTTATCTCCCTCCGGCTCCCCCACAGCATTGAAATTCTGACTTATAGTCAGTTTTAGGCCTCTTTCTTCCGGATTCGATTCTCTTTGATCCCGATTTAAACCGTGTAGCCGAACCGTGCCCCTTTGGCGCTTGTGATGATGATTCTGCTCACTCTCTCCCGAGGACGACGATCAATCTCTCTGATGTGTACGCCTCCTTGGACGGTCTCTATCCCTAGCCGTCTGGTCATGACCATACCTTCTGTCCGAGTCATTCTCCTCTCTACGTTCTCCGCTTCCCCTAGTTGGCCTTTCAAAAAAAAATCACCGGCCTGTCAATCGGATCACGGCTTGTCTTTATGGGTGCATCAGGCGTTGGTATCACCACTGTGGAGCGCAACCTCGTTGTTTGCTGATTTGGAGCAGAAAGATTGTGAGGTGACATCAAACCTTCCGTGGTGGAGAGATCAACCCCTTGCCTTGCAGCGTCAGATATAAGTTGCTGCAAGGAAGCGCGGAATCGTTGCGCAATCTCTTCGTTAGTTGGAGGAAAACGCTGAATGCCAGCCAGGGCAGTTGACTGATCTGCCGTTGCCAAGGTTACCTCTGCAGTGTTAAGGGTGACATCATCCTCCAATTCATTGGTTGGCAATCCTTGACTATACCTGGAATCGCTACCATCTCCTTCGCCAGCCATTGTCACAAGTTTTGCTTGATTCCCCCCTCCTTCTAGCGCCAATTGTTGATGGTGATTTTTCTTCGTCACTATCAACGAACTTGTATCAAGCGAAAATAAGAACAGATAAGTATAATACCGCAAGAAAATAATAAATCAAGAGACACAAATACGTGGTAAAAACTCCTTTTAACTGGAGAAAAATCCACGGGTTGTTGCTTGAGCAACAAAGTCAAATCCACTATGAAAAACTCAATTACAAAGTATTTCTCTCCGATTTCTCCTGCTAATTCTCACCTCCCCATGTTATGTTTCTTACAGGGGTATTTATACATGTTATTGCTAGGGTTTATGGTACTGCTAGGGTTTGGTGTTGTGATACCCGTATTTTGTATGATTTCCTAGTTCTAATTGAAGTCTGTCTCTTTCTGGAGTTTATCCTGTTTCCTGTTTTGACTGAGTCCGAATCTGCGTCGGATTCCTCGCCCTTTATCTGCTGGAAATCTGTTTGCCTTCCAGTTGAACTCTGATAGTCGTATCGTTGCTTATTGTGGAGTTGCTTGCTGCTGATTCCGTCCATATGTTTGTGAAGTACTCTTCTTCATTATCTGATCCGGAGCATGACCGAGTATGCCCGAGCCGATTTCTTCGTCTGTGGTCGGGTTGCTTTGCTCTTTGCCGAGTAAATTCCCTTGGGGAATTTCTGCCCTTTAACGCTTGACTTTTCTTGACTTTGCTTACGTGGCCCCTTACTGTAATAACGTGTCCTTAATGATTATTTTTACCTATAACACCTTTACTAAGGATCGACCAGCTGGTTGACTCCACATCCGGAAATAAACTTTTGAGTTTTATGGATGCATTCTCAGGATACAACCAAATTAAAATGCACCCGGCTGACCAGGATAAGACCAGTTTCATTACTGGGCAGGGCTTATACTGCTACAAGGTGATGCCGTTTGGTTTGAAGAATACGGAGGCCACATACCAGCGGCTGGTTAACAAGCTGTTCAAGCCCGAGATAGGAAGGACGATGGAAGTGTATATCGACGACATGATCACGAAATCCCCAACCACAAAGGGACATCAGGAAGATCTTCGCAAAACCTTCCTCATACTGAGGGAAAACCAGATGCGTTTGAACCCCTCCAAATGTGCCTTTGGGGTAACGGCATGGAAGTTTCTGGGCTTCATGGTTCATGAGAGAGGTATAGAAGCCAACCTAGAAAAAATCAAAGCTATCTTAGACCTGGAATCCCCGACCTCGCTCAAGCAAGTACAGATTCTGACTAGACGGGTGGCGGCACTCAACAGGTTTATCTCTCGCTCCACCGATAAATGTCTCCCCTTCTTCAAGGCCATCAAACAAGGGAAGGACATGAAATGGAGCCAGGAGAGCGGACATGCGTTTCAAGCTTTGAAAGAGTATCTAACAAGCCCCCCATTGTTAGTCAAGCCGGTTCTCGGAGATGAGTTGTAGATCTACCTGGCCGTATCAGAAACTGCAGTAAGCGGGGCTTTGGCCAAGGATTGTAGCGATGGTTTTCAAAGACCCATATACTATGTGAGTCATGCTTTGACCAAATCAGAAAGGAATTACATTCTCCTGGAAAAGCTCGCTTATGCTCTGGTGATCTCAGTGAGGAAACTCTGTCCCTATTTTCAAGCTCACACAATAGCAGTGGTGACAGACCAACCCCTCCGCCAATTCTTGCAAAGACCAGATGTGTCAGGAAGGCTAGTCTTATGGGCACTAGAGCTCACTCAGTTCGACCTAAGGTATAAGCCCCGGACTACGATTAAGGCACAGGCTTTGGCCGACTTCGTGGTAGAATTCTCAACGATCCCAGATCCAGATGATCCCCTAGTATCAAATGAGGTTCTTGAGAAGATATCCTAGGTCGATAATTGGCCGGAAGGCTGCAAGCCATGGATCCTCTTTTTAGATGGAGCATTCGGGCGAGCCGGGGGAGGAGCTGGCATAGTTTTAATTGATCCGGAGGGGACCGAATTCTGTCACTGTTTCAGATTCGAGTTTAAAGCTATCAACAACGAGGCAGAATATGAAGCCCTCCTAGCCGGGATGAAGGTAGCCATTAAACTAAAGGCCGACTACCTGCAGATCAAGAGCGATTCATTGCTTGTTGTAAACCAGGTAACTGGGGTCTACCAGGCAAAGGGAGATAATATGGCTGCCTACCTAAATCTAGCTCGGCTGCTAAAAAGCAAATTTAAGGGACTCAAGATCGATCAGGTGCCTCGACACCAAAACCATCGCGTAGATGTTCTGGCTAAAATAGCGGCGAACGGAGGCCAGTCCTTACCAAGGGAAATTCCCCTCCAAGTAATCACCCAGCCAAGAATAGCCACAAATGGAGAAATTTGTTCCCTGGATCACCTGCCTTGCTGGATGGACCCAATTGTCGCCTACCTCCTTGAAGGAGAGCTTCCCGAAGGGCCCGACCAAGCCCGAAGAATTAAGAGACTCTCAGTTCGATACTG
The DNA here is from genome assembly GCA_033220585.1 of Dipteronia sinensis. Taxonomy (NCBI): domain Eukaryota; kingdom Viridiplantae; phylum Streptophyta; class Magnoliopsida; order Sapindales; family Sapindaceae; genus Dipteronia; species Dipteronia sinensis. The sequence goes on from CM065637.1 coordinate 16,966,937, forward strand.
TATGGTGGACGAATACCTCTACAGGAGGGGCAGATCCCTCCCCTTACTTAGGTGCTTGCATCCGGATGATGCTAAGTGGGCATTGAGAGAGGTCCATTCTGGGGACTGTGGGAACCACATAGGTGGGGAAGCTCTAGCCTATCATGTGCTTCGTATGGGGTACTATTGGCCGACCATCCATCAAGATGCAAAGAGTTTTGTGCAATCTTGCGAACCTTGTCAAAGAACTTTAAACTTGAACCACCAGCCACCCGAGCGACTGTCGTCCCTCAGTTCACCTTACCCCTTTGCCATGTGGGGAATCGACCTAATTGGGCCACTTCCTACCGCTCTAGGACCGATGAAACATGCTATCGTGGCTATCGACTACTTCACAAGATGAGTCGAGGCAGGACCTCTTTCTCGAATATCGGAAAAGAACACAACCAAGTTCATCAAGACTAACGTGGTATGCAGATTCGAGACCCCTCTCATCATTATAGCCGACCTAGGAAAGCAATTCGACAACGCCCGGTTCAAAGACTTCTGCAAGGGATTGAGGATCGACCTCAGACTCGCTTCCGTTGCTCATCCCCAGACTAACGGGCTGGTAGAATCCACCAACAAGACTATTAAGAAACTTCTGAAGAAGAAGCTACAGCAGAAGAAAGGCAAGTGGGCCGAAGAGCTACCAGAGGTCCTCTGGGCATACCAAACTACAAAAAGAACAGCTACCGGGGAGACACCTTATTCCCTGGCTTTCGGAGTTGAAGCAGTCCTCCCCATCGAGCATAAGTTAACCTCGTTCAGAGTACAACACTTTGAGCCCGAAAGCAACGAAGTCAAGCTCCGGGCTAATCTTGACCTCTTAGAAGAAAAACAAGACCGGGTAGCAGAGAAAGTAGCGATCTACCAGAGCAAGATCGCTAGATACTTCAATCAAAAGGTTAGAGCCCGAAAATTCAAAGAAGGGGATCTGGTACTTAGGAAGGTGACCCTGAACACTCGGAAAAGGTCGGATGGAGTCTTAAGTCCCAATTGGGAAGAGCCATATTTGATAAAGCTAGTTGTTCCCAATGGAGCTTATAAACTTGAAGACATGGACGGACTATCCATCGACCATACTTGGAATGCAGATCATTTGAGGAAATTCTACCCTTGAAGGGAGTTCTCCAGTAGACTACCCTAACTTAGTTTTCATTACCGACCCTAATAAAGATGTACTACATCTCGATCATCAATAAAGTCATTTTCCTTTTCTTCTCCATCTTTGTCTCCAACTATGTTCAACATTAGTGACTACACCCTTGTATGAGAAACTCAACATAAACGTTTCGAGACAAGGAAATAGCTCGATAGCCCTCCTGATGCCATGGTCGGGCTACCACCCCCAAGAAGGATCTGAGTGTAAGAGCATAGTTGCCCTTCAGATCTCGAGACCAGGAAATAGCTCGATAGCCCTCCTGATGCCTTGGTCGGGCTACCACCCCCAAGAAGGATTTGAGTGTAAGAGCATAGTTGCCCTCCAGATCTTGAGACCAGGAAATAGCTCGATAGCCCTCCTGATGCCTTGGTCGGGCTACCACCCCCAAGAAGGATCTGAGTGTAAGAGCATAGTTGCCCTCCAGATCTCGAGACCAGGACATAGCTCGACAGCCCTCCTGATGCCTTGGTCGGGCTACCACCCTCAAGAAGGATCTGAGTGTAAGAGCATGGTTGCCCTCCAGATCTCGAGACCAGGAAATAGCTCGATAGCCCTCCTGATGCCTTGGTCGGGCTACCACCCCAAGAAGGATCTGAGTGTAAGAGCATATTTGCTCTCCAGATCTCAAAGACTAGGAAATAGCTAAGTAGCCCTCGTGATGTCTTGGTTGGGCTATCACCCTATATAAAAAATATATATATATATATAATGTTTGCTTTCGTGTGCATGATCAAAATCATCATAATTCCCTACACGAATCTTAATTGTTGCTACAGATGCTACTTTGGATCCCATTCAAGACCGGAAATAAAATAAGAGTTCTCAAAAGCGATTCGATTTCTCATTAAGGACAAGGGGAGCCTATCCCCCGATAAGGCTACATCCACCAAATAGGGAGCCTAACCCCCGAACTCGGGCTACAAAAAAGAAGAAAGAGAAAGCTGATAAGGGCAAAACGGGGCGCCCACCCCCTTTTCCGGGAGATCAAAAACAAGTCATGATGAACTGCTTCAAGCCTTGGGACTCTCTTGGCTCCCTTCCGCTGGCCCTCATCCTTCTTGCTGACCTCCGCCATCAACCCCCTCTACAGATAGCTGTCTATCGGGGTTATCCTCACCAACCGCTCCTCCATTTAGAGGCTCCATCGGTTGATCAGCAGGATCTTCCTCCAAAAGCTCATTTATCACGTCCATAACCTTAGGCGGGATAGCCGCGTCAAGAAGGGCAGCCATGGACCCCGTCTGGCTCCTATCGACCTCCATCTCTGTTAAAGGGGGATCCTCAGACGGGCTTCTAACCTCTTCACCAGCTCCCGAATGGTCCTCCTCGGATCGAGAGGACATCACCTTACTGGAAGATCCCTAGGACCTGAGGTGGTAAAGGTAGGAAGAGAGAATGTAGGATCTGTCTGAGCGGGCTACTTCCCAGCTCCGGCTTGGCTCGAAGGGACCACCTTGTCACCTTCAGGGCGAGATAGCTCTGCCGCCTTGAGCATTATTTCCTGTCTATCCCAGCCAGCAATGGATGACAAATCAAAGGGAGGAGGAAGAGCTACCGCTTCCTGAAAGGAAGCATAGAAATACCCGTCGCTGAAGGAGGTCTCCGCATCAGCCTGCAGTTTGGTCACCCGAGTAATCAGAGACTGGTTCTCGAGGTTCAACTTCTTAGCCTCATATCTCCAGGAATCCCGCTGCCTAGCCCGCCGGAGAGATTGAAGACGCTCTTGATCATAAGATTGCTTCATCCTCTCATGATCGCAGCGAAGCTCAGCCATCTCGGCCTCGACTTTTCCCTGGCTAGAAGTCACCTCTTCCACTAAACACCAAGCCTGCTTGAGCATTTCTCCAGCTTTCTCGGCTTCAGCTTCGGCTTTTGCAGCCCGGTCGCGGAGGAGGGCTACTTGCTGGCCCATCGCAACGTTAAACTTGAAGGCCTACAAAATACAGAACCCGAGTTAGAAACTGAACGAATTAACAAGAGTAGCACGAAGGAAGTACAATTACCTCAGCTAAAATAGCAGACCCCTTGGTTATAAGGACCTCCACAGGCATGAAAGCCATCTTAGAGATCCCTCCACCCGGACAGAACGCTATGAATTGCTCCAGGACCTCATCCCACCCTGTCGAGCTCGACTAAGGCCGGGAGCGGCTAAAAGGAACCTTCGCGAAACCTTTCTCAAAAGCGACGCCTTTCCCAGAAACCTCCGAAGCTTTGGTTGTTGGAAGCGCAGCGGAATCAGGTGTTTGAGTCGAAGGGGTAGCAACTTTAGCGGCCACGGCCGAAGGGATAGAAGTAGCCAGGCCAACCACCTGGGGAGCTTTACCTAAAGCCCGGAAAGCCCGCGAGGCAAGAGTAGCCATCTTAGACCCAGCCGGAGAGATAGACGAAGCCAGAGCAGGTTCGACCCCAGAGGAGGGAAGAGAAACTCCACATTGAGGAGAGCGTGAGACATGACGGGTGGCCGGTTCCATGACAAAAACTGTGAATAAGCAGATTAAGAAAGAGAATGTTAGAAACAAGCTGAGTAATAAGGCGAAACAACTCAATGACACTTACGAGGAATAGCGTCTGAAATCCGCAAATATTTGTTCACCCTACGAGGATTAAAAGCTTCAGCAGTAGGGAACTTAGGATTCAAATAATTCTGGGCTAGAATAGCCTTTAAAACAGTTTCGGACTTAGAAGGTAGGGAGTCCCGATCCCATGAGGGCTTATCACTGAAAGCCGTGGGAACCTCGAATTCATGTCCTCCGATGAAAATCGAGCTCCCCCAGTCATCCCCCGTCGGGATCCTTCTTCCAGGCTCCAGGAACGATGAAGTTGAGCTTGTTCTTGGCCTTGGCATAGAACTGGTCTCGAGGAGCCCCAGACAGGCTCCCAATCTGGAAGAGATAGGCCAGCTCCTCTGCACCCGGCTCCCTCGTCACCTTACTCATCTAGCATTGTTCCCTCCATAATACAAGGAAACCAATCAGATGCCTCCAGAAGCCAGGCTTCAACTGGAGGGGAGCAAGTTGAATGGCGTTGAGGGCCCGCCGAAGAGTCGGATGGAGGGGAAGCCTGACCCCGTTCTCAAGAGCGGCCACATGAATCGGAAGCACGCCTTTAGGGAGATTGAAGAACTCGTAATTTTTGGGAGGCACCGAGATGGATACGCTGTCGGGGATGCCAAACTTTGACCTCAAGCGGTCAATCGACACTGAGTCAACAGTGGAATCTGGGACAACCCGAAAATCTTAAGGGGGGAGCCTCTCCATAAAGGGACCAGGAGCCGAGACCCGACACTCCCCCGCGGTGCCACCGTCCGCTTCTTTGTCAGAATCTTCATCGACGATATCCAAAGGGTGGTCAGGATGGTTGGAGAACCCAGTCCCGATGGATACATTCCTACTCGACCGCCGACGTTGCGAGGTAGGCGGGGAATCGTCGCCGTCAGAACTCCTCCTAGCTAGCTTCTCCAGAGTAAAACTGACGACCTCCTCGCCGTCGACAATGGAATCAGTTGAGTTGTGACTGTTTTTCGACATTGTAAAAGCCAAAAAGGACGAAGAATGAAGAAAGAAGCAAGCTTAGAGGAAAGGCTATGGAAATATTTCTCAGCAAAATTTTTTTAGCTTGAAGAGATATGAGGAAGATGAGGAGGAAAATAGACATATATATATAGGCAGGAGGGCAACAACACGAGCTACCGAGATACTCGTCTGGTAACGGTAAAAAAATCGACTACAGTAACGTAACCGGATTAAACTCAACATCGGGCTAATCATCTCACGCCACATCACTTACGCAGTTAAGAGGAAGATCTCCCCAAGATTCTGGTAACGGTAAAAAATCTCGGGGACTGCCGTAACACAATCAGATTAATGCAAAGATAAATTAGTCGGTTCGCATCACGTCACTCAAATGAAGAAATTTCCCTCATATTTCGGTAACGGTAAAAAGATGAAGATTTCCCAAATGAAGTAAAAATATGACCCCAACCCCGACCTCGAGGTCTGGTGTTCAAGTCAGAGGGGACTTCTGTTAATAGCCAAAATTGGCTAAGGACCAAAGGAAAATTTTCCACCTCCCAGACCTGATTTCATACCCGAGAGTTTCCACCAGGAGGCCTTTCTATCCAGAGCCGAACTACGATACCACCCCAGGAACAAGGACGGGCTCCGGAAACATTCGGGATAGAGCCCGGAACGATCAGATCTAGCCCGCATCACCAAAGCTAAAAGCTCCCCGAAGTTGAGGTCACCTCGCAAATGCTCCAGAGACTCGCCTGTACCTCGATTGACACAGAAGAATGTCCCTAGAAGGCCGTACCTAGCTTCGAAAGGTCAGGGGAAGCCACACCTAGCTTCGAAAAGGTCAAGGGAAGCCAGATCTGGCTCCAAGCTGGATGAAACTTCTCAGATATTAAGGTCAGAACACTAATCAACCTCACTGGTTGGTGCACCACACCATGCCATATTCAACTACCTCTATAAAGGATCATGCTGAAAGGATACAAGGGATACACTGAATCATATATGGAAACGTTACCTATATACAGAACAAGTAATAGAATCCAAAAAGGAAATAAGCTGATCTCCACCACGATCTCTCAATTCGGCAAAGTCAATGACATTAAAACGAGAAATCCCGCCCGATAAGGAGGGGAGAGACTGAGAAAATCAAGGGGAGAATCAGTCTGTTTGACCTACAAACTATGTATAAATAGAAAAGAAAGAAAATGAAAAAGAGGAGACTACTATTCGACATGCATACAACAAACACTCAACTTCACCCTAGCAAGAAATTTGTATATTGTACACGTTCAATAAAGAAAATATTTTGATTCTCTGTTGGATGTTAAATGGTATCATTGTTCTTTATCATTTTGAAACATATCGTTGACATATACGATGAATCTTGGCCACCACCTACGTGGTAGTGGTCTTGAGGGTGTTAACTGAGATTTCTCACCTTGAGCAAAATTTCCGTTAACAGTAATATTAATTTTATCCTCCATTATGCACAGATTGATGGGAGATTTGCGATTACTTATATCGCACGGTGGGCAGTGGTTTGGTCAGAATTATGAAGGAGGAGATTCTAAAATGGCTTTTGTTCCTCCTGATTTGACTTAAAATGGGTTGATAAAAACGGTGGAAGATATTGTTACATTTGATTCGTCCAATTTCAACATAGAATTAAGAGCTATTATGAATACGAGTAGGAGGCGTACTATTGTGCGCATTAAAAACGACAGGGATGTGTCATTTTTGATGCAGGAAGAAAGGGTAATTCCTGAAGCATATGTTACAATCGTCGGAAGAGATCAAACTACGGGTGGTAATATGCCAACCCAAATGCCAACCCAAATGCCAACACAAATACCAACACAAATACCGCATGAACTAATTCCCGTCCAAATGTACCCCTATTTTCCCCAACAGTTTGTAAATCCATACTATACGCATATACAACAACCATATTCCCAACCATATTCCCAACCATATTCCCAACTATATATCCAACAATACTGCTCAACTATGCCCAAACATCTGAACCGGTTGCACAACAACATACTGGCCAACCCACACCATACCGTCACCAACCTATACCACCAAGTGAACTAGTGAATCAAAGCTTTTCTGTACAACTGAAATCCCAGTTTCAATCTGCAGGGAGAAACACAATGGGCGGGTCATTGTCATTTGCACAAGGTGTCGAACCTACCCTAACAATACACACAACTGATGAATAGACATCACAAGAATCAGACAGTAATGACAAAGATGGTGCAATAGGTTGTGAGGGCACTCCACCTGAATTTGAAACCAATACTGATCATGGGCTGGATAACTTGGATGAACAATACCCGTTGACAGAAGATGAAAGTTTCGTTGATTTTATTGTTGAGGAAGACAATCGAGAGGGGGTGAATTATGGTAGTCCTAATTTTGAAGTTGATAGTGGCGGTGAATCTGATGCTTCTGATCACAGTCACTCCAGTCGGCAATACTACAACACAAAGAGGTTCCTCCTCTTTAGTCCCTCGCCCTTGGAGCATTCTTGGATCGGAGCAATACTCATTCCAAACCATCAACCATGAGTGTTCTAGTAGCAATTCTCGATTTTACAAAGGAAGAATATTTTCTTCCAAGAAAGAGTTAAAACGAGAACTGAGTTTGATGGCTTTGAAGCAACATTTTGAATTCAGAATCAGGAGGTCCAGTAAGGCCAGATTTCAAGCAACTTGCAAGGATGACAATTGTTCGTTCAGAGTGCATGTAAAAAAAATGGATGAGGGAGAGTATTGGCAGATACGAAAAATTGACAAGGAACACAGTTGCACCATTGAGGGTTTCCAAGGTCGGTTTCTGCAAGCTAATTCTTCTGTTATTGGTGAATTGGTATCTCCAAAGCTTCGGGTTAATGGAACAGCCTTGAAACCGAAAGAAATCATGACGGAGATGCAGGTACATTACGGTCTCCACATTCAATACACAAAGGCTTGAGGAGCTAAGGATCATGCAAAGTCTATTGTGTTCGGACCCACGGCAGAGTCGTTCCAGCGGATTCCTTCGAATTTGTATATGCTTGAGCGGACGAACCCTGGCAGTGTGACTGATTTTGAGTTGGATGATGATGGACGATTCAAATTTTGTTTCTTCTCATACGGTGCTTGTATTCACGGTTTTCGGTCATCAATTAGGCCCGTTATTGCTATTGACGGCACTCATCTTAAAGGAAGATTTCATGGTATATTGTTCGTGGCTGCATGCTCAGATGGAAATGAACAAGTATATCCACTTGCTTTTGGGATAGGTCATAAGGAAAATAGAGAGTCGTGGACTTGGTTTTTGAGGCGTTTCCGTAAGTGCATCGATTGTCCGACCGATTGTATGTTCATATCTGACCAGCACAAGGGCATTAAGAAGGTGATGAGAATTGTTTACCTCGATGCACCACACGGCCTCTGTGTATTTCACCTGACTATGAACCTTAAGAATACGTTCAAAAGGGAAGATGTCACAGGTATTTTCAAGCGTGCATATAAGATTTACAGGGAATCCGAGTTTAATGAAGAAATGAGTGAACTGATGCGGGTGCACCCGAATGCGTACAACGATCTCATGAGAATTGGTCCCGCAAGATAGTCACGTGCTTACTCTCCAGTAAGACGATACTTCATGATGACTTCAAACGTCACAGAATGCATCAACTCATGTCTCCGACATGCACGACAGTTCCTTGTTACTGTTCTGATCGAGTACATACGTGATATGATGCAGAAATGGTTCTATGATCGGCGGACTTTTGCGGACTCATTGCACACACAATTGACACCATGGGCAACAAAGTATTTAACAGAACGTAATGAAGAATCTACTTTTTACACGGTGCGTCCAATTGATTGGAATGAATTCGAAGTTAAAGATGGGGCTAAGGACAGACTCGTAAATCTGTTGGATATGACATGTACGTGTCGAGAATTTGAAATCGATTAATTGCCATGTGCTCATGCATTGGCTGCAATGCGAGCTTGTAAAAGACCATTCATTGATTTCTGCTCGCATTACTATAAAAAGTCGAGTTTAGTTGAAGCGTATGCACGAGTTATCCGACCAGTTGGTCACATGAGCGACTGGGAAATCCCTAATGAAATCAGCTCATTAGTAGTGCACCCTCTTGAACGGATGTCTCAGGCTGGCCGACCATGTAAGGTTAGGAAAAAAATCAAAAGGAGAGTTTCGTTCAAGGAAGGGAAAAACATGTTCCCTTTGCAAACAAGCCGGCCACAATCGACAAAATTGTCCAAACCCCTTCGGGCTCCCAACCGTAGACAACATTTGTGAACCTGAACCTGGTCCGTCACGTGGTCTGTCACGGAGACAGCTTAAGTGTAGGGTTTGCGGTGAACTAGGACACAACAGACAGACATGCCCACAAGGTCAGACGAGCAGGACAGAGCCTTCTATTGCAACTATCAATCCATAATTGTTTATCAATTAGGATTTCAATGTATGACATAAGTGTTGTATTTGTGTTATACTATCAGAAACGTAATATATTTAAAAGATGATGACTTCGTGTATGTTATCATTTATGGAGCAAATCAATGTAACAGTAACTGGTAACAGTCTGATAATTATGTACATGATTCACGCTCAGAATAATAACACGCCATTTTGTAACCATTATTACACGCTAGATAACTTATCGTGTAATAATGATTACACGCTCACAATGTTGCGTGTAATCATGATTACAAAATTGCGTGTAATCACTGGTATTGATCCAACGTGTATTCAAGATGCACCAATGAGCAATTTTACACGAAGCTAAAAATAGCATAATTACACGCTGAATTTCAGCGTGTAAGCATGCTGACTTTTAATCGTGTAATCATGATTACAGTGGTGCAACGTGAATTATTACACGCAGTCTTATAATCACGATTACATGCACAAAACTTAGCGTGTAATCATGATTACAAAATTGCGTGTAATCACTGGTATTGATCCAGCGTGTATTCAAGATGCACCAATGAGCAATTTTACACGAAGCTAAAAATAGCATAATTACACGCTGAATTTCAGCTTGTAAGCATGCTGACTTTTAATCGTGTAATCATGATTACAAAATTGCATGTAATCACTGGTATTGATCCAGCGTGTATTCAAGATGCACAAATGAGCAATTTTACACGAAGCTGAAAATAACATAATTACACGTTGAATTTCAGCGTGTAAGCATGCTGACTTTTAATCGTGTAATCATGATTACAAAATTATGTGTAATCACTGGTATTGATCCAGCGTGTATTCAAGATGCACCAATGAGCAATTTTACACGAAGCTAAAAATAGCATAATTACACGCTGAATTTCAGCGTGTAAGCATGCTGACTTTTAATCGTGTAATCATGATTACAGTGGTGCAACGTGAATTATTACACGCATTCTTATAATCACGATTACACGCACAAAATTTAGCGTGTAATCATGATTACAAAATTGCGTGTAATCATTCTTATCGTGTAAACATTCTGTATCGTGTAATCAGACTGTAATGTATATCTGTTAACATATCGAAACACATAATATTCAAACATTCTACTCCATTAATCATTTGTGGTCTATTGTTCAAACATTCTGTATCGTGTAATCAGACTGTAATATTCACACACAATTTGCGTTGCAACTATATCAATATAACTTTCTACTCCATTAATCATTTGTGGTCTATTGTTCAAACTAATGAAAAGGCAAAGAGTTGGCAAAGATATCCCGAGCCATTTGTTTTCTAAAGGCAGGGATGTTATCTTGGTTGAAATCAAAGTTGAGATCTTTGTTCATCATTACATATTCTAATCCCTTAAGCATGAAAACACCACAACTGTCACCGTCTGTCTGACATGGGAATAGGTGGGGAGCCAATCTGACAACCTTCATACAATTCATATTTTGCGGCCACCGTTTACTAACATCATAGTAACCAGACGCCTTGCAAATGAGTGGGAACAAGCGACGTAGAGGCAAAACCTGCTGTTCTCTATACTTCGGGTAGTTAGGCTGTAGATGTGCGGTTGAGTCAAAAATTGTAATTACCCAATCGTTGAGACGAACAACACATAACACCCAATGACTATCTCCCACGTTGTAAGGGACTAAAACCTGTTACAAACAAAGTTGTTTCAGCTGATATATATAGTGAGTAAATATGTATTCAATTGAGTAATTAAAGTATCTTACGTCATCAACATCCGCCCATGGCATCCCCCAGGCTGGTTTCTGCCCTATAGCATAGATACTCAAGTCTGTCGGGACTACGAAGTCCTTCGGGTAGAATGGTTTCGGCAGTGGTGTATGGAAATTTGGCTGAAATTTACGCCAAATTGAGCTTAGGGAATCCTGCAACGAAGTTACATAATGGGTCAATTAGCATAACCAAGGAAGAATCCTGCCGGTAGTTACGAAGAAAGCTCAATTAAGTAACGTGTACTTACGAAGAAAGCGCAATCAAGTACAGCTACTTTGCGTGGAAAGCTTTGACCTTGGACTGGGTCTTGCTTCCGCTTACACAGTAAGTTGATGTATGCATCCACATGGTCACTGCCCAACCATGCTGTGGGTTGTTCTAATACTGTGAAGAATGACCGTGAAACACAAGCGTCGATGCCAATATTACGACTGCATTATAAAATATTTCACCAACATGAGTCGCCCAGAATAAAACATTTATCAAATTACAAAATATAAAAAAATAACTTGGTGAAGCACTTACTACAACAACCCCGAAGCATTCATAAAGGCAGTATATTGCTCGGCTACTTTCACCTTCTTCTGTGCTCTGAAGGGATCTGTATAAGGACTTCTTAACCACTTTGACAACAGTCGCTCTCGAACACGCTCAGTCCGGTCAAATAGTGGTGGTGGTGGAATTGGACTGTTACCGCCTCGACTGGATGTTTCGGCTTTACCACTTTTGGATGTTTCGGGTTGGATTTTTGTAGATGGAGTTGGAGGGGTATGTATCTCATGTGACGGTGGGAGAGGGGTATGTATGTCATCTGAGGGTGGTACAGGGGCTACAGGGGCATGTATAGTGGGGGCTATCTCGGGGGTGGTAGGAGATGTCTCGGTGGTGGTGGGGGCTATCTCGGTTGTGGTCGGGGTTGTCTTGGTGGTGGGGGCTGTCTCGGTCGTGGGTGTACCATAAACCCCTAAGCCAGTGTTCAACTGAAATGCAGGTTCTCCATCACTGTCATCGTGTTCTGCATAATCCTCCTTGCTGAAACAAGAGGGTATCTGTCAAAAATAGAAACACGTTACTTAAACTGTCCAGTTGATAATGTGTGTTGATAATATCACCAAATTTGTACAAGCAGAAAAACAATACAACTATATATACATACCTAATTAGAAAACATCTTGAAAAAGTCGGCCCGAAACTTTGCAAACTCAGATTCCATCGCCGTTTGGACCTCCTCACGTACGATGATGCGCACCTGGTCAAGTAGTTGATTTGGAATTGCAGTATAGGTCGATCCCTAAGAAAGATAATTGAAATTCAATGATAATAATGAACATGTTATGTTATTTGAAACGAAAAAAACATAACATGAGAAAAAAATTACCCGTGCACTCGAGTGTCGTGTACGATGATATGGAGGATGCTGACGAGTAGAAGATGGAGGTCGCTGACGAGTAGGAGATGGAGGACGCTGACGAGTAGGAGATGGAGGTCTCTGACGAGTAGGAGATGAAGTTCTCTGGTTATCGCCAGACGACGGATGCTGTACAGGCGAGTGTGGGTCCTCAACAGGTATGCCACGATCTGAAAACAAAGGGGGTGACATATTAGGTCTGTCATTACCATCTCGAGTGGTGCGCCTGTCATTGTCCTCCCCAGTGGTGTGCCTAGGTGGTGACGTATCTCGCAAGTTCTGCCGTCTTTTAATTGGTTCATCAGGACCTCTGTATCGGTTTCGTTTCCGTCCCTCACGCTCGTTTCCGTCCCCAAATCCTTCAACGGTACAAACTGAGGACTTTCAGACAAGTCGTCATCAATGCCTAACCAATAGTCCTCTTTTTCCTCCATCCGAGTATGAGAGATCTCGGGTAATCCAGTGAGCTGAAAATTACAAGCAAAATGTCAGTCAGTAAAAAAAATACAGAAAATATTTAAATAACCATCCGAAATTATATTTACCTTTCCTTCAAGCTCTTTCTTCAACCATGCTCACTCATATGTGATCCCCGTTTGATAAATTCCCATTTTTTAAAACGGGGGCGTCCCTGGGGAGCGAATCTGTTGCCCAATTTCTTCTGCATCGATTGGATGGCCTCCATTGCCCAAAACTACCAAAACAAAAATAGTTTAGCGTGAGAATAAAAATACATTGTTCACAAAAAATAATAGTTTTCTGCTATTTGCACGATACTTGAACTCCCCAAATAAAACCGTAAAGGTTGTATCTTCTAGCAGGACCCATTGGCTCTGGCACCTTAAAACCGATTCGGATGTAGTGCAATGTCATCTTGAAAACATAATGTCCACATGGGAACAAATTAAAGGCCTCTATATCCTCAACCAACGACAGTAGCCAGTACGTAACTTGTCTCCGGTAATCCTGCCCGAATAGAATGTTGTTCGCAAACAACACAAGTGCCATCTTCAAACCATCACCCTTCTGCTCAAACCCCACCCCCCCTCCTCCCCCCCCCCCCCTTAAAAATCGGTTCAGAAGATCGGCCAATAATAAATTTCCGTCCCCGCCAAAATATCTAATGTGGATCCCATCCAGCACTGGAACGTAATCTCTCAAAAATATATCCGGTAAAACGCCAAACCTCAACCCAGTGCATAAACAAAACTCTCTCTTTCCTAGTCTAACCTTGGTCTTCCCCAAAGCAAACCACATCTCGTCATCGTTGGCACTCGGGAACCGAATTTGGCGGAGCAACAAGTTATGTATGTACTGCGCTTGAAATAAACCCCTCATGTAATGTGACATATCCAAGTAATGCCCAAAACAACTTTCCTTGAAATCATCCAACTCACCACAGTCCGCCAACACCGTCTTAATTTCATCTATCAATTTCAGTTTGCAATGCACAGTTATCGTTATGTCATACGCCCACGTATTCCTTGGGTGTACTAAATACTGATCTAGGTCTCCGTTCTCTGATGCCTCTTCAGTCTCTACTACATTCTCATTCTGTGGTATGTTCTCAGTCACTTGTAGATGCTCGTTCTCCGGTACGTTCCCCGTCACTGGTAGGTTCTCAGCTTCTAGTGGGTTCACATTCTCTGCAACATTTTCATTCTCTGCTCGGTCTTGATTCTCTGCCATCAAATCTCTCTGGTTTGTCCTCAGTCTCTTGTATGTTCTCATTCTCTGGTTAAAACCTGAAAATATTCCCAGGATAGTTAACATCAAGATGACACACAGAAAAAGTTCCAATAAAAGCATGCTAACAATCTTTACACGATGTACAATCAAAATGTTTACACGATGGATTATACAATGGTTTACACGCTTAATTGTAAGCTATTGCGTGTAACCATTCTGGATAATTTACAAGGTTCACAGAAATATCTTTACACGCTGTGCATAAAACATCTTTACACGCTGTGCATAAAACATCTTCACACGCTCTATTGTATAATGGGTTACACGCTACATTGTAAACCCATTTTAGCGTGTAACCTTTATACGCTATACATTAAACATCATTACACGCTTTATTATAAAAGGGATTACACGAGTGATTTCAATCCCATTTCAACTAAAAATTGCAATCTTTACACACTATAGATTAACCATCGTTACACGCTGTATTGTACAAGGGATTACACGCTCGATTGTATTCCCATTTTAGCGTGTAACCATTCTGGGTCATTTACATAATCACAGAAATCAAACCCAAAAACTTTACATTACACGCTGTAGAATAAAAATAACAATTGATCTAGTACTAAACATACAATACCTATCTAGACTTCTATAACATAACAAGTCATCTACTACCCAACATACAAGTGTTTACACGCTGTATAACAAACACGATGACTTGCGTTAGGGTTTACACGCTCGATTGTAAAGTAAATTTAGCGTGTAATCATTCTGGGTAATTTGAAGCTTAATTTAAGAATTCAATCATACAAAACACAGACATTGTTCACAAAAATATAACCCAAAGTTCAACAATCTTTAATCTAAATAAGGCACATACCCACATAGTCTTTCTATCTCCACAACGAAACTCTTTGTTGATGAACAGTTCGTCGGCGACAAACTAATCCCATCTCCGGTCTTCTTTCTCAGTCCACATTGTTTTCTCTCTCTAAAAACCACTTTCTCACTGTAAAATACCACTTTCTCAAAACCGCTATATTTTCCCAAGTTTACACGCCAAAATGGTTTCTAATTTCTTTTACGTTTTAGATTTTGTATTTCATTAATGATTTCAAATGGCAAAATTTTCAAATAAAATCACCGTTCATTGAGTGCCACATCAGATATGCATTAAGGGCAAACTTGTCCGAAAAACATTTCTCTTGGATAAAAAAAGAAAACTTATTGAAAAGTAATAGTTTTGAATTTACCCTTAATTTTATGCCTATTTATGAATTTTACTCTAAAAATACTATAACAAAAAAGCTGGATAATGGGATTCGATGATAAGATATCTTACATTACATACAAGAAATCTCACCAAATAAGCTAGATGGTAATCCCTAAAGACTTACTCAATTGCTTTGCGAATACGTTGCAAATGTTGAATAACATTGTCAATCCAATGTTGATCCTTAAGTACCATATTAACCGGTAGACTGTCGTTCCGTCTCTCAGTATCTCCTCCTATACACAAAAGTTTTGGTCACCAAGACATACTGTTAATGGTGTGCCATTAATGGGAAAAGAAACATAATTAACAAGAAGCCAGCTACAACCATTCTCAGTAATGTAGATATTTGGGTTTTGGTATTCTTGCTTGATAAACTCCAAAAGTTTTTGCAGCCCTTGTGGATATTTGTAAATGTACCCACTTGCTTCAGCCTAAAATGCATATAATTAAGCACATATAATAACACAATTACAAGTTATTCTGTTCATAATTTAACTTCAGATACACAGTTGTGTAGTTTCATACCAGTGGACCTATAAGAACTCCATTTTTCTCCACTGCAACAGTCAGAGAACGGCAAAATAAATCATTAGTGGCTGCAGTGCTCTAGCGAGAGATCATTATATGACAAGGGTATGCCTCAGTTTACCAGTGGTATTTACAAATTCATCAGCGGTGTAGCTGATAGGTCTGGCACGTAAATTAATGGGGTTGCTCTTGGCATATCGCGATGTGTAATAATTGAGACCGTTGAAATCGTAATATCCTTTGATCACGTTCTTCTCTTGAGCTGAAAAAGTGGGTAGCCTATCCTTCACTATTTCTCTCATGATTCTTGGATAATCTCCATACACCAATGGCTCCACAAACCTAATAAATAAACAAACACCAACATTACTTCCCCAGCAGAAGCTCGAATTAGAAAATGAATTAATATCGAAAAACCAATGCTGCTTGCAGAAATTTACTAACCATCCAAGCTCGAAATCCATTGCTCGTCTTGCTGCAGCTATATCGTCCAAGGATTCTGAATAAGGCTCGAAATATTGTGCCACAAAACTCAATCCAATTTGTCCCCTTTGTTTTTCCTGGAAAATGACATTGATAAAAATTGTTATTATGTTAAATCCTGAAAGTTGTCCTGAAAGAGAGATTGAGATCTTTCTCTGTAGAGTCTAAAAGCAGTGGCATGTGTAAGCATAAGGTTATGAGTCACAATCTAAGGCTCGGTCGCTGAATTACCTGCTTTACAGATTTTTCTATCAGAACACCGGACTTGTCGAGCCATTCCAATGTCATACCCAAATTTCGCATAATTCAGTGGCTCATTGATTGTTATCCAATTCTTCACTCTGTCTCCAAATGTTCTAAACAAAATTTCAACATAGTCCTTGAAATCACCCCTGAAACACAATTTGAACCAATAAATCATGCATTTAAGTTTCATACAAAATTCTAGTCGAAAGTGAATATTATGTACTCAAACAAAGGAGCGACTTAAGGGGCCACCGTATTTTTCTTCCAGAGCTTGTGGAGAATCATAGTGAAGGATTGTCACAAATGGCTTGATGCCTGCATTAATTACAAATCTAGAAACCATGCATGTACTTATTTGGTCTATAAACAGAAAAATAAGTTTGGGAAAATATAAGAAGTAAAATAATAGAATCGATTAGGTGCAGGATCTCGTACATTTTTTCGTGCAGAATCTCAATTGACGTCAAAAAAACCTCTCGGTCCTGATAAATTTCGGTAAAATACTACATAGCTAGACATGTGTTACTGTAATTAATCAGTTCATTAATCATACTGTTGTAATGATTGATTCCCTCCTGGTTTATTCCTCCACTCAAGGATCCATCTACACATCAAAATTTGTTGATTATTATTATTATTCTATAAAATTTTCTTGTATAGAAGACCAAGAAGTTGAATGCAAATTAAACTAACGTGGAAGAATCCTGGTCCAGGAAATGGAAAATCTGTAAGAATCAACTCCCCGGTCCCTCAAATGCTTCAAGTCTTCCTATAAACCAATATGCAATTAGTATTTACTGTGTTAGAAATGAAGGTCATATAATAAGTTGACAAACTCTGATAAGCAAATTCAATGTGGCTCTGACTCACCCTGTATCTCTTGTATGAATCAATGGCTGTATTCAGGTTACTTCCATCCCTAACTCCTCCTTTTTCCAGAAAGAAAAAACCAGTAAAAATGATAATTGTTTTTCAGAAAATACAAAGCTATGAAAAGAAAATGAGATAGAGTGAACCTGGGTACTTCTGTAAGTAGGCATCCCAGATGCTTGGTCCTCTGCCTCCCTCTTTGGTTGATCCTCCAATCTGAAAAATATTTTTATATAAACATAAGTTGGTCAAATTAGATTGAGCAAACACATTGATGAATGTTGTGTTAGAGTGCTTCAATATTATTGTTGGGTCTCATGAGTCTTAGAGGTTCGAGTCTCCCCAAGTGATTGAATTTGTTTAGAGATTGAATATGTGTTTGGACTTGTAAGTATATTAGAGTCAGTATCAGCCTTGAGTTTTCAGAGGTCTAGGTCGAAAATTTTAAAATGGGCCCCTTTGTTCAATCCCACGCTCAAAATATGTGTTTGGACTTGCGGGTATATTAGAGTCAGTGTCGTCACCTATTAAATGTTGCACGTGCCTTAAGATTTCATACTGGTTTACCTATTAAATTTTGGGGAGAGTATTTGTTGACCGCAACCTATCTAATCAATAGAAATTGTCCCTCAAAATGACTCCCACTCTCCTAAAATACCAACATCTCCAGCTTTAAGTCCACGTCGCTCTACCCGGTTTTGCCAACCATCTGTTTGGCTTCGTGATTACCATTGTTCCTCCATTGTTTCTTTGCCCTCTCCATCACATGGATCAATGTCGACTCTATATAAAGGTACTAGTTTTCCTCTTTCAAATTTTGGTTCTTATAACAATTTATCTTCCTCTCGCCAATCATTTATTGCAGCTATTTGATAGAGCACTAAATTAGGATTTCATTTATGTATAGAGTTTACTTTTCTTATTGTAATCTTTGCTGTAATCACTCCTTAATTAGGCTGATTTAGTTTCCCTTACATGCCCTTCATTACAGGAAACTAATCACCATATATTGTAATTCCTTATGTTATTGAAATCTATACAAAATTCACATAATTGTTTATGGTATCAGAGCCTTCTCTGTCATAGAACATAATTCGATCTCATTTCCTATGTCTCTCACAAATCTACCGAAACTCTTACCTATCAACCATGACCACAACATCGACCTCTCCTACCTCTGATTCGACTGCGTCAACTGGTGCTACCCCTGCTGTAACGACACCAACGATCACCCGACTGAATCAAGGTAACCCTCCTTCTCCTGGCAACAACCTGATATCTTTGAATGCCTCATCTCAGATTCCATTCAAGCTAGCAAAAGGCGAAGAATTTTATGCTTCCTGGAAATCACAAATGACCAATCTTCTATTTGGTTATAGTCTACACGGTTATGTTGATGGCTCTCATCCATGTCCACCAAAAACCGACCAGGAATACGTCACTTGGCTTCGCCAGGATAGACTAGTGCTGCTAGCGATTCAATCCACCGTTCATGGCACAATCGGTCCCACCATCAACAACTGCTATACTTCCGCTGAGGCCTGGACCAAACTGGAATCCAGTTATTCCAATCGATCCAATACCCGCATGCTCTCTCTTCTATCCACGCTAATGAACACAAAAAAAGAAGGAAAATCAGTAGCCACTTATATGAGCAAAATAAAAGGTATTGTTGATGATCTAACTCTTATTGGCCATCCCTTGAGTAATGCAGAAATCATGGCTCATACTCTAAATGGTCTCGCTGACGAGTTCAAGGAACTGACGGCTGCAGTTCGTGTTCGTGACTCACCTATATCCTTTGAGGATCTCTACGATAAACTTCTTGATGATGAGTTAACCCAAAATAGTGGACACCCTAAAGAGGATGATACACAGATTACTGCTCAACTCACTCAAAGGCAAAACAACTACAAAGGCATGGGTGGTAGAGGAAACAGAAGCGGATCTAATCCCTCCAATTCAGTTCTTGGTCGTTTCGGACAATCCAATGGCCATCCTGGACAGCCATCAAACTTCAATCATTATGGTCTTCAGCATAATCAATCTCGGCAGCACTCCACCTATGGCCGAGGTTTTTCATCTCAAGGTATGGGTTCCAATTCAAACTTTCAACCTTCTTCATGGAATCCAAATTATTATCAGGGACAACAGGGCCAACCCCGTATTGTGTGTCAACTATGTGATAAGCCGGGACATAGTGCAAAAACATGTCGCTCTCGGGGTCAACCTTCCTCTCGACCTCAAGCTAATTATGTAGATGGGGATTCAACCTATGGCAACAACAATTGGGTGTTAGATTCAGGAGTTACTGATCGGTCTATTTCTATACATATTTTAGGTCCCCATTTCCTATTATTTGTGCTTTGTTTTTGGATGAAATTAGGTATTTAATGTGTTTGTTGAGCATGTGTAGGTCTCATTCCTTAGATGAAGTGTTTGAAGGTATTTTCAAGGAAAAAAGTTTAAATGTGAAGAAAAAGAGCAAAGCTGTCATCCACCGCTGTGTAGGTCGCTCTTCATGCACGACCTCCACCGTGGCACGTCCAGCGGTACATTTCAGTAGGCTTTCTATTCTTTTCCGCGGTCCATACCGCTTCCTAGGCATCAACCTCAACCGCGGTCTATACCGCACATCATTCCGGGAAAGGCTGATTCAGCCAGTGCAGAACATCCAGATTTCGGGGGCCATATCTCTCAACTCCTATTGAATTGTGTGTCCTACAACCTATGGATGGAAAGATCCGGAGGTCTAGTTGCTGGCAAACTTTACGGATCGCAATTCTGATATTCCTAGAAGAAGTTATGCCTGTTTTTGTATCCAATGGTCAGATCAGTCATAATTCGGCAAATAGTGACGGGATTTATTTTGCAAGTTGTCGGAACGAGAAATATTACCTGCTTGGACATGAGTGTGAGTCTTGGAAAGCAAGTTGATACCTACTCCTTATCATCCTTCAATAAGTAATCAATTTGAGTGGATTAGGAAAGAATTAAATCCCAAAAAGGTAGAGTTCCAAAAGGGAACCAATTTCCTTGTTGTTTAAGGACTTGGCTTATCATCTAAAGCCTATTTAAACCCCTGTGAACCCTAATTTCGAGAGAGAAGCCAAGGGAGGTCCCAAGCCACCAAGGGGGCCGTCCCCCATCACTCCATCACCACACACTCATCCATCTTTACATATTGAAGATTAGAAGACGAAGGAGAATTCATCATGGAAGATCTTAATGGGTTTTATCTTTTCTTTCTCTTCTCTTTTTATTTTCAACATGTGTAACTAATCCCATAACTAGGGAATCAATGTGAACCTTTTGTGAATGCTCATATATGGATTAATTATTATTTCATCAATTTAATTCTTGATTTATTCATTGTTCTTAATTGCTTACCTCCTCATTAGTTTTAATATTTATTCACACCATAGACCAAGGGTGGATGATTATTTGGCATGATTTTAGGGTTAAGACTACCTGAGAATTAGGGTTAGAGTATAGACCAAACATAATCTTAATTAATGCTCTTTTGAATGAATGAATTTTATCTTTAGCATAGGCCAAGCAAAGTCTAGAATTTGGTTCTTAATTCTTGCGCTTAAAGGGTTTCCGATCATTGTTCATACCATAGACCAAGGGTGAATAGTGGTTGGGAGCACGTGACTCATCCCATGACCATACGGTAATAGTCACATTAAAGACGAAGAATGAGCCCTAGAATTGATTGAATATTATTTACAAATTAATTCCATATATCGAGTGTTCATAATTGGGGATCATTGATAACCTAGTGCTTTCCTTCTATTGATCACAAATACCATTCTTTTTAATTGCTTTCTTAATTTAGTTTAGTTTAATTCAAATCTCAGACAAATCTTTTGTTACTTTTAGTTTAACTTTAATTAGAATTAGTTTTAATTATTAAATCTCTTTTCCTCGTGGGAACGAACCTTACTTGCTGTTGTGCTTATCTTCACGATTCGTGCACTTGTGAGTATAGTTTTTAATAACACGATTTTCACCATCAAGTTTTTGACGCCGCTGCCGGGGACTAGTTGAATTTATTGGTTAATTCTAGTTTTAGTTTTAGTTAATAGATTTAGTCTAGTTTTAGGTAGCCGTGTCATTAATTTTTAGATTTTTAGTTTTTATTTTATTTTATTTTCGTAGTTTACTGTGTGTCTGTCTTTGGTTACAGGTTTCAACGGTGAATGCAAGGTAGAAGATCACTGTAAGGAGAAGTACTACCGTTGAACGAAAACATTGATCGCATAAGACAAGTTGCAATGGCAGAAGATAAAAATCGCATTATCCGACATGATCGCTCAAGTTATGAGAACATGATTGAGCAACTGAAAGAAGACAAACAGATGGTTGTTGCTCTCAATTTCGACTTGACAACAAAGATCAATAACCTAATGGAAGAAAAAGAGTCTTCGTTAAGGAAGTCTGCAGAAGTTTCCCGAGAATTGGAAGAGCTCAAAGATGAGTTTGCTCAACGGATGGGGCTAATGAAGGCCGAGATCGAACAAAGGGATAAAGCTTTAGAGATCATGAAGAATAAGGAACTTGAAAGCATTGCCAAGCTTGCAAAGGCCGAGCAAAAAATCAAGTCATTGACCGCCGAAGTGATGAAGGAACTGGCGGAGGTTAAGATCAATAAGGTGAATAAAGATGAGTCGAGAGATTTCGTCACCCAGAAGGTCTATCCACTTCCGAAGAGAAGAAGAATAAATAGAAGGAAGCGATCACTACCAATGAATCACAGCCACCAAGAAGGTAACTTTCATAGATTTGTTCATGTTTGTCACTTTTGCAATGTGCAGGGTCACATTCGCCGTTGGTGTTATGAATATATAAATCAATGCAAACAGAGGAATGGGAGTTACAATCATGGGAATAACCGGGTAAAGCAAGTATGGATAAGAAAGGATGAGATCAAAGATATTGAACACGGTGGGACTATTCGGTTAAAGAAGAGTGGTGACAAGTACATAGTCATTAAGTCGTCATTGGTAGAAGAAAGAAGGAATCAATCAAGCTCAAAGAGCCGTAGTGCTCTCATGCGTCTCGCCTAGACGTTAAAATAAAGCGCTTGGTGGGAGGCAACCCACCTAGGTAATTTTTTTTTAATCTTTAGTTTTTAGTTTTCTTTAGTTTTTTTTTTTTCGAGTTCTTGCTTTCCATACTTTTTCTTTATTCTTTGTCCATGTTTTTAATATCATATAAACATTGAGGACAATGTTTAGATTAGGTTTGGGGGTGTGAATTCGTGTTTATTTTATTTTTTGAGCCATTTGTTGAAATCTGCGAAAAAGTGACCTGTTTTGAAATTTTTTGAGGCAAACATTTTGTTAAAACTGTATTCACTGGCGAGGAAATAAATTTTTCCGTCTACGTTGGGTTCATTGTTTTTTCGATATGAATCCAACAGTATAAAGAATGTAAAATTCTGGGCGGTGGTTTAAAAGTTATGATTGTTTCTTTGACCAAAGGTCATGGGCGATGCCCTGTTTTTAAAATTCTGCACGTGAACGTTTTTCGTCGTCTGTTGTCTCACTTTTCCAAGCCGAATTTTGAAATATTTTCTAAATGAAAAGTGTGAGTTTGCATGTCTATTTTCTTGTGTCAAAATTTGGTTAACCTCCGTTAAATTTTTTGAGAGATATGCATTAAATAACAGACGTACATCAATTTCAAAAGTCACCAGTTTTTGAATTTTTATCCTTTATGATTAGATGTTTCTTTTGTGTGCTTTAAGAGCCGTAATATATACTTTATTCACTAAGTTTAGACTAACGTCTTGCCACTTAGAGTATTGCATTGCATTTTTCAAAATTTATGACATGCTCTTGATATAATAGTGAATAGGATGCTTAGTTGGATTGTCATGATTAATAGTGGAGACTACCCTTGTGAGTTCACTAAGCCAAAAATCGTTACATAAATATCATTATATGAGGCTTCTTTTGTTTCTATTCCTAAACACTCATTAGGTTCTTAGCATTAGAAATTGATCTCAATAGGTTATACATTGGATATTAAAGAACATTCATCATAAAAAGATATCACATGTGGACTTTGCTCTTGTTTTGGTTGAACCATTGGAAGTGATATAGGCAATGTGTGCTTGAACTACTTAAAAGGCCTTAAATATTTCCTACCTTTATGTGTGTGCTCCATAGCCAATTTTGAAGCCAAACACTATAAGCCTTTTTCTTTCATCACCCACATTAACTTAACCCCAATTAGCCATATTTTAGCCGTACCTTATAGCTTGGGATCATATTGAGGTGATGAAGATGATTGAAGAGAGTTCGAAATGGGTGACTCATGAAGTGCATGTACCAAGGAAAAAGCAAGAAGATTAAATGCAAAGAAGGTTTTTGAAGAGTTATGTAATTGATGTAAAATTCTCATCTAAAAAAAGTTGAAAAAAAAGATAAATGAATGAGATGATGAATTAAATGAAAATGAAAAGGAATAGAGCTTTACAATGATGTGATGACAAATCAAAGTCAACTCAAGCAGGAGGATGAACGAAAATTGTTCAAGAAGCCTAGATGCAAGTGGAATGAAGAATTCGAAGAAATTCGGCCAAGTATGAAGATTGCCGAAGAATTTCTCGATATGATCCTAGGTTTGTTTGCTATCCTTTTCCCGTTCTTTCTTAACCTTTACCCTATGGCCCCATTACAACCAAAGAAAAGACCTAATTGATCTTTTGGGAATACTAGCTCGAGAGTAAAGGTAAACATGTGCTCTATCTTGTTCTTAATATCTGATTCCGTTCATGAGATCTTTTGCATAAAAATCAAGCGTTCTTTCAATTATAAATTCATATGCGATAATATCTTGAAATTTCTTGTGCATAACTTCATTCACATATGCTTGATGAGTGTATTTGCCTAGGTTCTGTATGAATTAATGAGCGATATCTTGTGAGAATTAGAGTCAAAGCGAATTATATCTATGGCGTTTGACGAATGTGTTTTTGAAACTAGAGTGTCGTGAGTGTGGGCTTTTCATTAAAACCAAGCATGCTTTCAAATTTGTGGCATAATTTTAGTCTTTACTTAGTGGCTCTAGCATGCATTGGCTTTGAATTGCACATGTGAGTTTGCATCTTAATTATTTGATTTTTCGCAGAAATTTATGTTTGTGGGTAGCATAACTGCAAACCCTCAGGAGACAAAACTCCTCCTACTAGGGACACCTAGAGGTTTAAAGGCATGTAGCATATGCTCAATGCTATCGTGTTCCCTACGAAAGTGGCTTAGTTTATTTTTGTTCAATTTTTAGATTTTTGTTTGTTTTTAGTTTTTGTTATTATTCTAGTTTTGCTCGAGGACTAGCAAAAGATAGGTTTGGGGGTATTTGATCGGTCTATTTCTATACATATTTTAGGTCCCCATTTCCTATTATTTGTGCTTTGTTTTTGGATGAAATTAGGTATTTAATGTGTTTGTTGAGCATGTATAGGTCTCATTCCTTAGATGAAGTGTTTGAAGGTATTTTCAAGGAAAAGAGTTTAAATGTGAAGAAAAAGAGCAAAGCTGTCATCCACCGCTGTGTAGGTCGCTCTTCATGCACGACCTCCACCGCAGCACGTCCAGCGGTATATTTCAGTAGGCTTTCTGTTCTTTTCCACGGTCCATACCGCTTCCTAGGCATCAACCTCAACCGCGGTCTATACCGCACATCATTCCGGGAAAGGCTGATTCAGCCAGTGCAGAACATCCAGATTGTTGGGGCCATATCTCTCAACTCCTATTGAATTGTGTGTCCTACAACCTATGGATGGAAATCCCCGTAAGTCTAGTTGCTGGCGCACTTTACGGATCGCAATTTCGATATTCCTAGAAGAAGTTATGCCTGTTTTTGTATCCGATGGTCAGATCAGTCATAATTCCGCAAATAGTGACGGGATTTATTTTGCAAGTTGTCGGAACGAGAAATATTACCTGCTTGGACATGAGTGTGAGTCTTGGAAAGCAGGTTGACACCTACTCCTTATCATCCTTCAATAAGTAATCAATTTGAGTGTATTAGGAAAGAATTAAATCCCAAAAAGGTAGAGTTCCAAAAGGGAACCAATTTCCTTGTTGTTTAAGGACTTGGCTTATCATCTAAAGCCTATTTAAACCCCTGTGAACCCTAATTTCGAGAGAGAAGCCAAGGGAGGTCCCAAGCCACCAAGGGGGCCATCCCCCATCACTCCATCACCACACACTCATCCATCTTTACACATTGAAGATTAGAAGACGAAGGAGAATTCATCATGGAAGATCTTAATGGGTTTTATCTTTTCTTTCTCTTCTCTTTTTATTTTCAACATGTGTAACTAATCCCATAACTAGGGAATTAATGTGAACCTTTTGTGAATGCTCATATATGGATTAATTATTATTTCATCAATTTAATTCTTGATTTATTCATTGTTCTTAATTGCTTACCTCCTCATTAGTTTTAATATTTATTCACACCATAGACCAAGGGTGGATGATTATTTGGCATGATTTTAGGGTTAAGACTACCTGAGAATTAGGGTTAGAGTATAGACCAAACATAATCTTAATTAATGCTCTTTTGAATGAATGAATTTCATCTTTAGCATAGGCCAAGCAAAGTATAGAATTTGGTTCTTAATTCTTGCGCTTAAAGGGTTTCCGATCATTGTTCATACCATAGACCAAGGGTGAATAGTGGTTGGGAGCACATGACTCATCCCATGACCATACGGTAATAGTCACATTAAAGACAAAGAATGAACCCTAGAATTGATTGAATATTATTTACAAATTAATTCCATATATCGAGTGTTCATAATTGGGGATCATTGATAACCTAGTGCTTTCCTTCTATTGATCACAAATACCATTCTTTTTAATTGCTTTCTTAATTTAGTTTAGGTTAATTCAAATCTCAGACAAATCTTTTGTTACTTTTAGTTTAACTTTAATTAGAATTAGTTTTAATTATTAAATCTCTTTTCCTCGTGGGAACGAACCTTATTTGCTGTTGTGCTTATCTTCACGATTCGTGCACTTGCGAGTATAGTTTTTAATAACACGATTTTCACCATCAGCTACTCACCATATTACATCTGATCTTCAGAATCTCTCTATGCACTCCGATTATGTCGGGAATGAGGATATTATAGTCGGCAATGGTAATGGAATCTCAATCTCTCACACAGGTTCATCTAACATTAATTCGTCTCTTGCCTCATTTAAATTGGACAATATTTTGTGTGCACCTATGATAAAAAAAAAATCTTATTTCTGTTTCTCAATTTTGCAAGCAAAATAAAACATCTATAGAATTTTTTCCTAACCATTTTCTTGTGAAGGATCTGAGTACATGGGCATCCTTGGCCAGAGGCCGGAGTAGGAACAACTTGTACGAGTGGTCATCATCAACATCACCCACCAATCTTCCAAAACCGCCACCCTCCACATCCATTGCACTTACATCACAAGTCTGGCATCAGCGACTTGGCCACCCGTCCTTACCTATCCAGAAGAAAATACTTGCTAAAAATTCGATTTCTGTTTCTGATTTTTCTATGCCTAATAATATATGTGATTCTTGCCTATGTAATAAGAGTCAAAAGCTCTCCTTTAAACATTCTTCTCTTATTTGTGATAAACCACTTCAGGTTATTTATTCTGACGTTTGGGGGCCTGCTCTTATCACGTCTTTAGGAAATTTTCGCTATTATGTTATATTTGTTGATTATTTCACAAAATACACATGGTTATATCCTCTCAAATTAAAATCTGAGGTTTTTAGTGTGTTTGAAAAATTCAAAACTCTTGTTGAAATTTTTTTTCAAACTCAAATAAAAACTGTATACACAGATGATGGTAGAGAGTATCAGGCACTTTCTCACCTTTTGGCCAAATATGGTGTACAACACCTCACCTCACCCCCATATACTCCTGAACATGTTGGCTCTGCGGAACGAAAACACCGTCACATTGTTGAAACTGGTCTCACCCTCCTTCATCAAGCCTCTATCCCTCTACGTTTTTGGTCCCATGCCTTTCAAACCGCAACCTATCTTATTAATCGCATGCCTACACCTGTTCTTCAAAATGATACTCCATACCACAAACTATTCGGCCACCACCCCAAATACACAACCCTCTGTGTTTTTGGGTGTCTTTGTTACCCATGGCTTCGACCCTACAATCACCATAAACTTGAGCCACGTTCTCGACCTTGTGTGTATCTCGGTTTTTCACTTCCAAATCATGCTTTTCTCTGTTTTGACTCACAAACTAATAAAATATTTATTTCTAGACATGTTGTCTTTTTTGAAAATCTATTTCCTTATAAAAATATCTCTTGTAATGAATTATCTATCACTAACCAATCTTTTCCAAAACTACTTTCTACCTTTACAGAAAAAAAATTGGCAAGTAAATCTTCACCTATCAATACCTCATCGGATTCTTCTCCTCCCCTTCCAAACATTGTTCCAACTATCATTCCTACAAATTCATCTCCTCGAATACTGTCTCCTACAAATCCTCCCTACTTCAATCAGGTAACAAATCTGTCATCTCCCTCATTGAATATGCAATCACCACCAGCCCAATTGTCCACCACTCATAAGGATTATCCTACTCTCTCCTCAAACTTGGATGACTCACGCACCTCCCCTACTCAGGTAAGTCATTCTTCTCCTTCATCTCCTTTAATTACATCATACACTTCATCTCCACCTCTTGACAAATCACCACAACCTTCTCGAATGGTAACACGAGCCCAAAATAACATACATAAGCCAAAAATACCATTCTAGCTCTCACTACTACTACATCTCCTCCCTCTATTCTCAATGAACCATCCTCATTTACACAAGCCAACAAACTTCATCCCTCCCTCCCCCACACAAAATATTGTTGGATGCAAATGGGTCTATCGGATCAAGAAAAATCCTGATGATTCCATTGCCCGTTACAAGGCTCGCCTTGTGGCTAAAGGATTTCACCAACTACCTGGCATAGATTTCAATGAAACTTTTAGCCCGGTTGTTAAACCTGCCACTATTCGTATTGTTTTCAGTATAACGGTGTCTCATGGTTGGGTCTTGAATCAACTGGATGTTAATAACGCTTTCTTGCAGGGTACTCTCTCTGACCATGTTTTTATGCAGCAACCTCAAGGGTTCATAGATTCCTGACATCCGACTCATGTTTGCAAACTACATAAAGCTCTATACGGTCTTCGTCAGGCTCCTAGGGCGTGGTATAATGAACTTCGTACTTTTCTTCTTGACAATGGATTTCTCAATTCCAAAAGTGACGCCTCTCTCTTCATCCACCGCTCCAATTCTACGACAATGTATCTTCTTGTCTACGTGGATGATATCATTCTCACTGGAAATAATTCTGCAGCCATTTGTGCATTCACATCTCGATTATCTACTCGGTTTTCCCTCAAAGATCTTAGAAGCCTCAGTTACTTTCTAGGTGTTGAAACTATCAGGTCCTCAACCGGTCTTCTCTTGTCTCAACGAAAGTATATCCTTGATCTTCTTCACAAAACCAATATGCATGAAGCCAAGGAAATTAGCACACCGCTGCCCTCCTCTGAATCTCTAAAACTTGACGACGGTTCACCCAATCATGATCCAACTGAGTACCGTCAGGCTCTTGGTTCTCTTCAATACTTGTCTCTAACTCGTCCTGATATCAGTTTTGCGGTTAACAAGCTAGCCCAATTTATGCACCGGCCGTCAACTAATCATTGGAATGCTATTAAACGTGTACTTCGATACCTAAAGGGCACCTCTCACTATGGCCTGTTTCTGTCTGTTCGCTCCTTATCATCTCTCCATGCCTTCTCAGATGCCGATTGGGCTGGTGATGCTGACACTCGCCACTCCACTTCTGCCTATGTTGTCTTCCTTGGTTCTAATCCAATCAGTTAGAGCTCCAAAAAGCAGTCCACCATTGCTCGATCATCTACTGAAGATGAATACAGGGCCATTGCATATGCTACTGCTGAAGTTAACTGGTTGTCCAATCTTCTTGGTGAACTTGGTGTTACACTACCTTTTCTGCCGTCCATTTATTGTGATAATATTGGTGCAACATACCTCTGCTCTAATCCGGTGTTTCACTCTCGCATGAAGCATATAGCCATCGACTTTCACTTTGTTCGTGATCAAGTGGCTCACAAGCTGATTCGTATCTCTCATGTTCACACAACCGATCAACTTGCAGATTCCTTGACCAAGCCTCTCGCTCGAAAGCAATTCCAGCTGCATCGTTCCAAGCTTAGCATCCTTCCCGGATCCTTGCGCTTGCGGGGGCATGATAGAGCACTAAATTAGGATTTCATTTATGTATAGAGTTTACTTTTCTTATTGTAATCTTTGCTGCAATCACTCCTTAATTAGACTGTAATCATTCCTTAATTAGGCTGATTTAGTTTCCCTTACATGTCCTTCATTACAGGAAACTAATCACCATATATTGTAATTCCTTCTATTATTGAAATCTATACAAAATTCACATAATTGTTTACTATTTCCTCTTCTTTTGAACCTAAAACATTTGCCCAAGCTAAGCAGGACATTAATTGGCACAATGCCATGGCTAGTGAAATTCATGCTTTAGAACAGAATAATACTTGGTCACTTGTGGCTTTGCCGAATGGGAAGAAGTCAATCGGTTGCAAATGGGTATATAAAATTAAATACAAGTCGGATGGTACCATTGAACGGTATAAAGCCTGTCTTGTAGCTAAAGGATACACTCAAACTGAGGTTGTTGATTACCATGAAACATTTGCTCCGGTTGCCAAGCTTGTTACTGTCCGTTGTCTCCTTGCAGTAGCTGCTACTCGCAATTGGTCTCTCCACCTATTAGATGTTAATAATGCATTCCTTCATGGAGACCTTGATGAAGAAGTGTACATTCTTCCTCTTCCTAGATACATTTGCAAAGGGGAGACACGTGTTTGTCGGCTTAATAAATCTTTGTATGGTTTGAAGCAAGCATCACGTAATTGGTTTGCTAAGTTCTCTAGAGCAATACAAATTGCAGGTATTCACTAAAGCACTTGGAAAGAGCACGTTTCAAACTTTATTGTGCAACTTGGGCGTTCTTGACATTCACGCTCCGAGTTGAGGAGGAGTGTTAAAAGATGATTTTTATATAGATATGTGTTGTATATTCTTTCTTTTATCTCTGTTTATTATTTACATGTATTATCTCTAAGATTGGAGATATCTGTGTCACTATAGTTTATCGGTTTATTGCTCATTCTTAAGCCTACAAATAGGTTACCTACTGTAAATCAAATTATTCAATAAACTTTCTTTGTTCAGCTCTTTTTTTATTATTTTATCAGTTTTGCAAGAAAAAAAATCTTGTTTTATAAATATTAATTATATAATAATAATAAATAGCTTAATTAGAAACTGAACCACATTGATACTTGCCATGCATTTCTCCTTGTAGCTTAAGTGATCGAATAACAACTGCTGATAACTTTGTTTTACGAGAAAGAAAAAAAATCTTGTTTTATAAATATTAATTATATAATAATAATAAATTGCTTAACTAGAAACTGAACCACATTGATACTGGCTATGTGTTTCTCCTTGTAACTTAAGTGATCGAATGACTAATGCTGATCAATTTGTTTTGCGAGAAAAATAATCTTGTTTCATAAATATTAATTATATAATAATAATAAATTGCTTAATTAGAAACTGAACCACATTGATACTTGTCATGCGTTTCTCCTTGTAACTTAAGTGATTGAATAAGTACTATTAATTAGGGGTGTGCATTTTCGGTTTGGTTTGGGTTGAAGCTCAATGTCAAACCAAACCAATATAAATCGCTTTTGATACATTTCAACCCAAACCAAACCAATGTGATTTATCAAACCGATTCAAACCAAACCAAAAAAAGTCGGGTTTATTTGGGTTGGTTTGGGTAGGTTTATCGGTTTATATTTGAACTCAAAAATATATTTTTTTGTTTTGTATTATTATAAAAATATAAAATTCATAACAATAAATAAACAAATAGTAAATGAATCTATGGTCCAAAGAAATGAACTTAATTCTTAATTCCAATTAATATAATAAAAAAAAACTCAAAGTGTTCAACTGTTCATAACAAATCATCAATTAAACATCTAAATATTAAAAAAAAATCATAATCCATCATCAATGACTCCATTAAAAAAGTATCTCAAAATGTATGAGAAAGTTTTCATCCATAAATATCCAAGAAAAATTCAAACGAGATATCCAATCATATAAATCAAGAGTAATTAAAAAAAAGTTTTCAGCCCTTCCTAAAGCTTGCTCAAAATCCTCACAGCCAATGTACTGAAAACCTGTAATAAACCAAATTTAAAAAATTTAATTAGTCACATAAGAAAGATATTATCAAAAATTATAAATTAGCATTATACAATAAAGACTTCATATATCTTAGTATATTACTATAAAAAAGAACATTGAAAAATATTAATCAATAGTCATAGGCTCCATCATTGCATGTCCCAAAAACTCTATAGAAAAAGAAAAAAAAAACAGCTCACCAAATAAATCAAAAAAGTTGTAAGAATTGATGCATTCTAAAAAAAAAAAAGTAAATAAAGAGAAAGAAAATGACAAATATATTACATGATTCAACTACTTCTAGAAATTTCATCTCTTCAACTATTGATTCAAATTTAATTGACTGAGAGGTAGACCGCAACTAATTCTGTGTACATATTAAGACCTCCACCGTTTTAGCACCCAAAGAACTTCGGAATGAATCAAAAATACGCCCTCATGTGTTGAAGGCAGACTCAGAAGCCACCATAGATACTGGAATCGCAAACACGTCCCTTGCAATATGTGATAAAACTTGACACTTTGTGGCATTTAATTTCCACCAAAGTAGAATATTAAAGTTTTCATTATAGGGATCTTCATTTGGCTCCAACAGATATCTAGCCACCTCATTTTTTGTATCAATACAATCTTTCGTTTCTCACATTTTTTTGAATTTCTGAAGCATTGCGAAACAAAAATCACCATCATGCTTTTCCTTGTCTACATTCATCCCATTCAATAATTGAACATCAGTAGAAGATTGGATACCAATAGAATTAGAGTTCCGCCCATTATAAAACTCATAAAGACGACATAAAAGTTCTTTCAAACCTTTTGTCATTTCTTCACCCTTATCATTACCATACAAATGACTAAGACAAAATGTCAAATAATCCAACTTATATCGAGGGTCAAGCACAATTGAAATAAGCAAAAGTTTGTTTATGCTTTCAATGGAACCCCAATATTTGTCATATTTTTGCTTCATACTAGTTGCCATAGTGCCTAAAAAAGGATCTGTATTTGTACTTAATTCTGTCAACTCGGACTGAATTGAAAACACTTCATGAAAATACAGATTAGATGTAACAGACAAAGAAGCACTAAATTTCAACGTTGCATCATAAAATTTCTTCAAAAATTTAACAAATACTCTAGATGTTTCCCAATCATTAAATCTAGGTGGCCTTATCTTCCTTTTCCCACTCTCATCCTCTAAGAAATAGGTAACATAATTTCCATCCTCTTCCTCCAACCGCTCAAATGATTTTTGAAATTTTAAAGCACTTTCCAACATCAAATAGGTGGAATTCCACCTAGTACACACATCTAATATCACATTTCCTTTACACTCTATTTTTTCATGCTCAACACATTTTTAAAATTTTTGTAACCTAGAAGGAGATGATCTTACATATCGTACAACATTGCGGATACTAATTATTGACTCATGTATATCTTTCAAACCCTCATTAACAATTAGATTCAAAATATGAGCACAACAACGTACGTGAAAAAACCCACCTTCCAATATAATCCCATCAGCAACCCAATTACTCAACTTTATTTTCACATACTTGATAGCAACATCATTGGCACTACCATTATCAACAGTTATCGTTAATACTCTATCTATACCCCAATCAATTAAGCATGCCTCAATGATTTTCCCAATGTTTAAAATTCTTTTATGTAATTCCCACCCACTATCAATAAAATGAGCTGTGATAACCATATAATTAGTATTTTGAATTGAAGTCCAACAATCAGTAGTAAGGCAAACCCTTTGCTTATTAAAAGAAAACATGCTTTTCAACATTACTTTCTCATCTAAATAAAGTTGATTTATATCTCTAGCAATTGTAGTTCGAGAAGGAGGATCAAATTTCGGGCATGCTACAGAACAAAATTGATGAAATCCTTCTCTTTCAACAAAACTAAAGGGCAACTCATCAAGAACTATCATTTTACTCAATGCCTTCCTACACGAATCTTTACTAAATCCCACAGCTATAAGATTACCAGAACCATTACCCATATTTTTTTTTTCAAAAGTCAGTACCTTTTGTTTTTCATCCACCAAACGATTCTGATATTTTTTGCACTGATCGTTCAAATGAGTCCATAAAGTACTAGTACCAACTTTTTTACTACCACAAGCATAATCTTTACCGCAGTAATTACAAGTACACATATTACCTCCTTCATTTCTGGTGAAGTGAATCCACACTTTTGATGGCGTTTTAGTTGGCCTTTTTTTCGTTCCAGCATTGGTGGCAACCAATACTTCATATGTTGTTAGAGTATCAGAAGGTTCCACTATAGTAGTATTTGAGTTTTCAGCCATCGTAATTCGTAAACCTACAAATAAATGACACCAATAAAATAATTAAATACACGTGTTATTCAATTATTTTGATAATTAAAAAAAACATTATATAATTAATAAATTAACAACAACAAATATTATAAAGGAAGAAAAAATAACATTTAATTGTATATATATATAAATAAAGAGAACACAACAAAGATATATATATATATATATATATATATATATATATATATATATAAACAGTTAAGAATATATACATGTTATTTTAAAAAAAGTGATTGTTGTACGGTACATGCATCAGTATGTTTATAAATATAAATATATAATAGTATGAAAAAGAACTTGTATCTATATCAGTTTATATAAAAGACTAAAAACAAGCAAACGTTTCAATCATAGTGATATTATATATATATATATATATAAAAGAATACAGTGATTTAAAACAAAATCAAAAAAGTATTGAGATATTATATATATATATATATATATATTATAAAGAATTAAAAGAGTTTGTTCAGTAGATAGTTAATACCTTGATGGGTTGAGGTGAACCGAAAGTGAGAGCCTGAGAGGGAATGAAAATTGCACACTGAGATTTAGGTTAATGAGTTAATCGATGTAAAAAAAGTAGAGAGGTTTTTATATAGGTTTTATTTAGTTTAATTATAAAAACCTAAATTAAATAAGATGGGAAACGTTGAATGACTAGGAGTCTAGAACAGCTAGTCAAGTCAAGTAGTCAACTAGACAAGACAAGACATGTTTATTATTAATATTTTAAAATTTAAAAGTGAAAGTGAAAACCTTAAAGCAGTGGTTTGGTTCAAGTTACTTGGGTTGTATTTCACATAACCCGAGACCGAACCGAATTTGGTCGGTTTTGTGGTTTATAAACCGATTGACTTTTCATTTATATTAATAATTGAACCAACCCACCAATTATGGGTTGGGTTAGTTGGTTTGGGTCGGTGTAGCGGGTTGTTACACACCCCTACTATTAATCAGTTTGTTTTTGCGAGAAAAAAAAAACTTCTCTTGGGTAGTAGTAGGCTTGGTACACTCTAGACATGGTGCCGGTTCGAACCCGAACCAGAATCGTCGGAGGAAAACTGGAACCGGAACCGGTACCGGGGCGGTTCCGGTTCTCTTTTTGGAGGAACCGCTCGGTTCGAACCAGACCGGAACCGGCGGTTTGGTTCCGGTTCGAACCGGGGCGGTTCCAACGTTAATTATTTTTTTAAAAAAAATTGATTGAACCAATAAAATGCATTTATTTATTTTATTTTATTTTTCCGGTGACCCAATAAAATGTATTTACAAATTACAATTTTATATCGCTAATTTTTTTATGAAATAAAATTAAATAAAAAAAATCAGAACCGCCGGACCGGAACCGGAACAGACGACAAGTCTAGTACACTCACAACACGTCACATCACGACTCACATGTCAACTTCATAATTTTGTTTACGAATCGAAAAGGAAGCATCTTCATTGATTGATCAAGTTAACTAAAAAATTAATTCTTGGTCATCTCCAACCTAAAGACCCAATTTGGTGTAACTTTTGCACTAAAATAGTATAGCTTTCACACTGTTTATTTTTTTTCATCTCCAACTAATTGCACCAAATGTTACACTAAAAAAAATATTCCCTTGAATATTCCTTTTCTTTCCTTTTTTTTCTCAACAATTAATATTTCACCCCATAATTAACATAATATTGCAATAAGTTAAGAAATTGTGAAATTAATACATTAAAAAAATTTAATTTAATTAACTAAACTATTGCATTTATTTTTAAGTTAACTTAAACATTACATTTCATAAAATAAAATATTGATAATTACATTTCATAAAACATTACATTTCATAAATATTCTCTGTCTCCCAATTGATGATAATTTATTTTATCATTATGAAGTTTTTAATGTTTTTAATGTTGTATTTTTCTTTTAATTTAAGTTTTTTCAAATTATTGATTTTTTGAAAAACAAAATAGTAGACTTTTTGTATTATATACTTAATTTTAGTTTATTATAAATGTTAATATAAAGGCTCTCAAGTCTTTGAATTGGGAGGTTTTCGGTGATCTCAATGCTAACATCTAGGAAATCTGCTGAGCTTCGGTCCGTTCAGAGTCAAATGTCTGATTTGGGTTTTTCTGAAGAGCTTTTTTTGACTGAGTCACGCATTCATCATGATCTTGATGTGCTTTTACATAGACATGAGTGCTTTTTCCGTGATAGATCCAGAGTGAAATGGTTGCAAGATGGGGATCGTAATTCATCATTTTTTCATTCTTCAATCAAATGTAGGCAATGTCGGAGTGTTTTGTCCTCACTTTCGATTGATGGGGTTATTTCGGTTGATCAGACTGTTATCAGAGACCACATTGTTATGTTTTATGTGGATTTATTCTCTTCTGATTCAGATCTGATTGATCGAGATCTTTCTATTGTGGATGACATTGTTCCCTATTTAGTTTCCTAGAAAGAGAACTCCTTTCTAGTGGCTATTCCTTCTGCTGATGTTATCCATGATGCGGTGTTTGCCATGGATGCTTTTTCGGCTCCTGGGCCTGATGGTTTCCCCGGTCGTTTCTTTCAGCGTTGTTAGGAGATTATGGGTAGAGATGTGATTCTTACAGTTCAGGATTTCTTCCATTCTGGAGTGGTTACCCCGGGTTTGAATTCTAATTTTATCGTTCTTCTTCCGCAGATGAGGGATTCAATCACAATTGATCAATTTCGTCCTATCGTGCTTGTTAATTTTCTTTTCAAGGTTTCTTCCAAAATCTTGGCTGACATGTTAGCACAGATTGCTGCTAGGATTGTCTCTCCGCAACAATTTGGTTTCATCAGGGATCGGCACGTTGAGGGTTGTATTGCTCTCGCATTTGATTGTGTTAATGTGTTTCATAAGAAATACTATGGGGGTAATATGGCTATGAAAATAGACATCCGTAAGGTTTTTGATACTCTTATTAGAAGTTCATTTGTCAAGTTCTTAGGGCTTTTGGTTTTTCAAACATTCATGGATTGGATTGTTAGCATTTTGGGCTCTTCGAAACTATCTGTTTTGATTAATGGATCTCCGACTAGTTATTTTGGTTGCTCGAGAGGGGTTAGACAGGGGGATCCTCTTTCTCCTCTTATTTTTGGTATCGTTGAGGATTTTCTCTGTAGGTTACTTTCAAGGATGGTGGCGTCGGACTAGCTTTTGCCTATCTCTTCTACGAGGGGTTTTTCTGCTCCCACTCATTTGTTGTATGCCGATGATGTTCTGATCTTTTGTAGGGGCACGGTCAGAAACCTAAGGAGGGTTGTGCATGCTTTTAGAGTTTATGGTAGCATTTCGGGTCAACTTGTTAACTAGAGTAAGTCCTCCATCTTTTTTTGGGTCTTCAGTTTCTCCAACTCGGATTAGTTATCTTCAGTCCTTAGTTGGGATGCAGATTGGTCGGCTTCCATTTTCTTACCTAGGGGTTCCTCTTTTCCGAGGTAAGCCTAGGAAATCTGTTTTGATGTTCATTGCTCTAAATTTGCCAAGTGGAAAGGTAAGTCCTTTTCTTTGGCTGGTCGGGCTACTTTGATTCGCTCAGTGATTACTGGCTCATTTGTTCACTCTTTTATGGTTTATAAGTGGCTGATTTTCTTAATTCAGATGGTTACTAAGAAGATCAGAAATTTCTTATGGACTGGTTCTTTTGAGGAGACTAAGTTGGTCCGTGTTGCCTGAAACTATTGTTGTAGACCTTATGCTCTTGGTGGTCTTGGTTTGAAAGATCTGGCCTTGTTGAACGATTCCTTACTTAGAAAGCTCACTTAAAAGTTTATAACTTTGAACAATTTTTCTTTCACTTTTTTACGCGGGAGGTATATTAGGCAGTTGCAAAAACCGCATGGTGGTTACATCACCTCTTCCATATGGAATTCTTTTAGGATTAACTATGTTGAGCTCGTTAAGGATGATATCTGGCTTATCGAGGAAAACTCCCAAAGGGATTTTTGGCGTGATAACTGGCTTGAGGTGCCCATTTTGGATCTCCTTGGGATTCTTGATTTCCTGGCCACTCATCTTCATGCTAGGGTTTCTGACTTCATTCGAGATGGTAAATAGATTTTGGATGATCGCTTTCGAGCTCGGTTTCCAGATCTCTGCTTTTGGATCAGTAGGATTGCGATTTCTCCGGTGACAGATTATTTGGTGTGGCCTCACTCTAGGGAAGGTAGTGTTTCTTGTAAGGCGGCTTACTCTAGGATGTTTCATGACATCCCGTAGGTCCCTGGTGGAGGGACGTCTGGTCTCGCTATATCCCCCCTTTCATTCAGTTATGTCTTGGCAACTTTTGCTTGATAGGTTCCCCACCGAAGATCGTTTGTGTAGGTCCGGGTTTCAATTAGCTTCCAGGTGTAGTGTTTGTGGTGCTAGTTCGGAATCAGTGGATCAATTTTTCTGAAGTGCCCTATTGCTACAGCTCTTTGGGAGGCGGTTTTCTCTGCATTTCAGAGGCGTGCCTCCGCTGACACTTATGGTTATTTTTTCAGGCAGGCCATGTCTGTTTCTTTCAGTGATCAGATTAAGGTTTTGTGGAGAGCTGCTATTCATTCAGTGGTTTGGAGTGTGTGGTATTCCCATAACTAGTGGATTTTTAAAGGAAAATCTGTTGATTTTTAAAGGAAAATCTGTTGATTTCAGGGCTGCTTTATC
Source organism: Dipteronia sinensis (assembly GCA_033220585.1). NCBI lineage: Eukaryota > Viridiplantae > Streptophyta > Magnoliopsida > Sapindales > Sapindaceae > Dipteronia > Dipteronia sinensis. Next base: position 17,005,766 of record CM065637.1, read on the forward strand.
TCTAGTGTGGCGCTCTGTTTATGTCGCAAAATCGTTTGGGGATCGGCTGTATGCGTAACTGTGTTGATGATCTGCTGATTCTTCACCGATTTTGTCTCAGTGGTCGACCTGGTAAAGCTCCGGTTATTAGGAGTGTGGTTTGGTCGCCCCCGGTTCCGGGGTGGATAAAGGTTAACACGGATGGTGCAGCTTTGGGTTCGCCAGGTGTGAGCGGCTGTGGGGGTGTTTTTCTGACTTATAGATCTTTTGTTAAGGCATGTTTCGCTGTCCCCCTTGGTCAGGTTTTTGCTTTTGAGGCTGAGCTCCATGCGGCTTCTTTAGCCATCAATTATGCTTGGAATTTAGGTTGGCATAGGATCTGGCTCGAGAGTGATTCTTCTTATGTTGTGCAGCTTCTTTCGATTAGGTCTGATCAGGTTACCTGGCGTGTTCGTCAAGCTTGGCAGCGCTGCATTCATCAGATCTCGTATATGGAGTTCCAGGTTTCTCATTTATTCAGGGAAGGCAATCAGGTGGCGGATGCTCTCTCTAAACACGCTTTGGTCTTTCTTCTGATTCCTGGTGGTCTTCCACTCCTTCGTTTTGTTCTTCACTTGTTGGTAATAACTGTATGGGTAGTGAATCGTTTAGGTTTTCCTAGCTTTATTTTTCTTGTGTGGCTTGCGTGCCTCTGGTTATTTTGGGGCTGTGTCCTCTGGTTTGTGATGTATTGCTATTACTTTTGTTACTGTTTTTCTTTATTAATATATTTCTAGATACTGCCTAGGGGTTTTTCAGCATATGATCGCTTGTGATGCTTTTTCCCTTTAGGTCAGTCCAATTTCATAAAAAAAATTAATTAAATTAAAACAAATATAAATTAAACAAAATTATTAAAAAAAACGGATACAGTTAGAATAAATTTGATTGAATAAGGGTATAACTGTAATTAAATAAAATTTTTAAATAATATAAAGGGATATAATTGAAATAAATTGTATTGAATAAGGTTAAAACTTTAATTAAACAAAAGTGTAGGTATTGAAAAAAGGTGAAAACTGCTTCAAGTATACAATGTTGATGTTGTGCCACATCTGGCGCAACACTGTATACATACTAAAATTGACGCAGGTTTTTAAAGCTGGGTTGGAGTTGGTTTTTTGCTTCATCTTACTTCATTTTGGTGTTTTAGAGTTGGGTTGGAGTTGCTCTCACAATAAATGGAAGAGTCTTGGCTGGACAAATAAAATTAATGTTGCATTCCTTGTTGACCTTTCATAGTTTCCTTATGAGAATTTTCCAACAGTACTCTGGTTTACTTGTTGATCAAGTTAATTTTGGGACCTGTTGGCCGTTAGCTAACCAACTAGAAATTTTAAATGATTCAATAAATGTAAACATAAGGGTTTCGATATGTTCATGTTTTGTGTAACTTGCAACGATAAATCTGGACTTCATAGTTTATAATAACTGGAAAATATTTGGTTTGGAGACTGTAACTAGCTTTAAGATCAACATGTTGGTATTTATCGTAGCGTTTATGCAAGGTTCAGGTTCAGGTTTTTTTTTTTAAACAATTCAAACAGATACATAGCATATTATGTTTACATCAAATAATATTTTTGTTCGATTATTTTCAAGTGCTGACTGTCAGTAAGAAAAGTAAGTGCGGACATCATATTTAAGCCATTTTCAGGTATATTACATCTGGACAGTAGTCTGTACTTTGTAAAAATTGCTTGTTTCCTTTATTTTATCACATTTTAAGAAACCTTTGTACCATCTAATAGAATCTTTAGGGATACGTGTGAGATTGCTCTTGTAATCGATATAATAAAGCCCAAATCTAGCGACGTAGCCATCTATCCACTCAAAGTCATCAAATATACTCCAATAGAAATATCCTTTCACATTTACGCCGTTCCTGCATAATTATCAATAATCATTAATTAGTTAATTAGTCTTCTTAAGGATTCAAATCATCCGTTAGAAAATAGTATTTCAGTTTATATTTAACCAACCAAATTAGATAATGTGTACACGATTTTTTTTTTAAAAATAATTAAATATAAATGATTGTATACACTTGACTCAATTTGGTTGGTTAGACACAAATTAAGACACTATTTTTTAACAGATGATTTGAATCATCTGCAGCGCAATGTGACTTGGTAGCCTAGCAATGTCCCAATATCAAATGGTCTAATTTGATCTTTAATGACTTACTCAATTGCCTTGCGGATACGATACAAATGCTGAACAACATAGTTGATCCGATGTTGATCCTTAAGTGCTACATTGACTGGAAGGCTGTCATTCCGTTTCTCAGTAACCCCTGTACACAAAAGTTTAGGTTGCGTCAGTCCCACAAAATGACTTCACAATTTCGAAAAATATTAGAATATAAAAATAAACATAATTAGCAACAAACAAGCTCTAACCATTCTCAGTAATGTAGATTGTAGGGTTTTGGTATTCTTTCTTTATAAACTCCAAAATTTTCTGCAGCCCTTGAGGATAAATGTAAATGAACCGAGTCCCTTCGGCCTAAGAATACAAAGATGTAATCAAGTACTCAGATATTAAATATAAGTATTCAAATATGATGAAAATTAAAAATTTCATATTAACTAACATCATATATGGAAATGCATGTAACAATTGATTTGTATTTTGTTCACAATTTAAATTCAATTACAGATTCACAGAAATATTAATTATATAGTTTTATACCCGTGGACCCATCAGAACTCCATTTTTGTCCGCTGTCGTCACAATCAGAAAACAGCAAATAAATCATTAATGGCTACAAATCTTAATTTGTATTGACATTGCTTGTATGTCAAGGTATACAATACAGTCTTTACTTAGTTTACCTGTGATATTTACAGATTCATCGGCACTGAAGCTGATCGGTGAGGCACGTGAATCAATGGGGATGTTCTTGGCATATCGCGATGTGTAATAATTGATACCGATGAAATCAAAAGATCCTTTGATCAACTTCTTCTCTTCAGCTGAAAAAGTGAGTAGCCTATCCTTCACTATTTCTCTCATGATTCTCGGATAATCTCCATACACCAATGGCTCCACAAACCTGATTCCCAAGCAACTCGGAGAATTATAAAATAATAATAATAATAATATCATCTTAAAACCGATTCTGCTTGTAAAAATTCACTAACCATCCAAGCTCGAAATCCATTGCTCGTTTTGCTGCAGCTTTATCGTCAGATGATTCTGAATAAGGCTCGTAATATTGTCCCAAAAGGGTCAATCCAATTTGGCCCCCTTGTTTTTTCTGGACATTGGTCAACAATGTTAGTATCTGTAAAATCTCCTGTTATAGTAACCATCATATCCAAAAGCTTAAGCTAATAAGAAAATTTAAACACCCTTCCAGACGGATACATAAACATATGCATGTGAGGGGACTCGGACCCATGACTCATAGGTCAAACCTGGCTCTATACCATGTTAGTAACTAAAGATCCAAAAATGACCAAATAATAATATTTAAATACTCTAATAATGAAAGTAGTCCTGAAAGAGAGAGATTGGGAGATTAGGATGATAACCTTGAACTTTTCTGTATAGAGTCTAAAAGCAGTGGCATGTGCAAGCAGAAGGTTGTGAGCCACAATATATGGTTCTGTGGATGAATTGCCTGCTCTACAGGTTTTTCTGTCTGTGCACCTCACTTGTGGAGGCAATCCCAAGTCATACCCATATTTTGCAACAATCAGTGGCTCATTAATTGTAATCCAATTCTTCACTCTGTCTCCAAATGTTCTAAACAAAATTTCAGTGTAGTCCTTGAAATCATCCCTGAAAACGATTGAAAATCAAAATTAAACATAAATCTAAGTTTCTTTCACAATATAATCGAGATAAAGTTTAATTGAAGTTGACATTTAGTATAAATTTAGGCTTTGAAAATATATATAAGAATTCTCAAATGTAGGATCCTGCATTTTATCTGCACCTCTTGCACTGAATTTTAAAAATTCACTTTAAACTACTCAAACGTTTTAGTTCACACGGTACTCATCGATCTGTCTAGTTGAACGTCAAATTTTTGTGATGTTTAACATGAATTTTGCAGATTGGATCCCGCAACCGAGAGAATTAGTAAGAAGATATATATACTCACACAAAGGTGCGACTTAAGGGACCACCATATTGTTTTTCCAGGGCTTGTGGTGAATCAAAGTGAAGGATTGTCACAAAGGGCTTGATGCCTGCATTAATTATAAAACATGAAATTTTTCTTCTTCTTCTTCTTTTTTCTTTTTTCTGTCTATAAACCAAAAAAAAAATGTTCAAGGCAAAATGTAAGTAAAATACTAAATAATTAGGAATCTCACCATATTTAATCAGTTCATTAATGACACTGTTGTAGTGATAGATGCCTTCTTGGTTCACTCCACCACTTAAGGATCCATCTAAACATAAAAATTTGTTCATCACTGTGTATTTTTTTAAAATTATTATTATTCTTAACTTGTTTTGTAGGATGAAAATTAAACTAACTTGGAAGAATCCTGGTCCAGGAAATGGAAAATCTGTAAGAATCAACTCCCAGGTCCTTCAAGAGCTTCAAATCCTCCTACAAATATACAATTACAATGTATATAAATTGGTAATTAATTAGTTGACAAATTTGGATGAGAAATAAAAAGTCACAAAGTACTAACCCTGTATCGCCTGTATGAATCAATGGCCCTTATTACTTCCTTCGCGGATTCCTCCTGGAAAAAGGGTGAAAAACCATTAGAATGATGAGAATTCCTTTTCAGAAATTGCATGCATATCAACAAAAACTTCAAGATGATCATTAATGTAGAAAATGAAGTTAAGAGAACCTGGATATTTTCGAACAAAGGCGTCCCAGATGCTTGGTCCTCTGCCTCCATCTTTGGCCGAGCCTTCAATCTGAACCCATTACAAAATATTGTATATGGACATAAGTTGTGTTTGAGTCTCAAGAATTATTTAAATTAATATATATATATATATATGCCGGATTTGTTTTTGTGTGGTATTCGATTTTGTAGACTATCACAGATTTATAGAGTGAATTCTCTAACATTATAGAGTCGAGATCTCAACTCTTCACTCTAATAATAATATATTCATTAAATACTAATAATAATAATAATAATAATATACTAGTCATGTACCTGTGTAGCAGCACTTGAGGCTCCAAACAAGAAATCACTTGCAAAGTCACATCTCTTAATCTCAGGTTTCAAGGGACTAGTCAACGAACCCACATCTTTTGGAAAAAAAAAATTTGTAGAAAAAGTTGAGAATGAGAAACTGACAATGAACTTGGATATATAATTTCTCTTATGTCTGGGATCCTGAACATAGTTATGTAACATTACAGCGGTTTTATGAAATTAGAGAATTGATTCTCTAACGTTAGAATCAAGGCCCTAAATCTATATATAACTGTTGTCTCGGATATAACTAAATTCGAGGTCCAACCGTTAAAAACTCATCAGCATGTGCATATAATATAATATTATAATCGACCAAAAAGCTTAAAGCTATCGAATACTAATCCAACAATAGTATTTTAGATATGATAAGAATCGAAACAAGAAAATCATCTACTCTTCCTTTACGACACATACAGAAATCTGCAAAGAAGAAACTGCATATATATTAAAAGTAAAAAGAACAAAAAATGAAAAACAAAGAGAACAAACCTAGAGGGTGCACAGAGAAGCAGGCGAGCAAGGAAATGACAGAAATGACAAGTAGATAGGATGCCATAGCTAGCAAATTAGGAGCTTGCATGAATCAAATATTTTTAACAAGTAATTAGTGACTCTACTACTAACTCAATTCCTTATTAAATGTAGGAGATCTAACTGATTTAAGTTGACTAAATCACTGCCACATCAACAACCTATTAATATATGAGCTGCAGCTCTATCAATAATATATAACATCCTTGACTAAAACTTGTATAACTACTAATACCATATATAATAATATATCTATAATTTTGCTATTTTATATATATATATATACAGTCTTTCTACTGTCAGTTCGTCCTGACATAAAATTTATCAGGACATTGAATGTGAGCCACTCATTTATGAAAGAGTTTTGACAAGTGCATACATAACAAGTCAAAGTATGTAAAATGAGTGGCTTACACATAAGGAACTGATAAATCTTTTGTCAGTTCGAACTGACAATAGAAAAATTGTATATATATCACTTACAGGTTATGGCAATCAGGCTCGGCCTTAGGGGGAGCCCAATGAGTCAACCGTCTAGGGTCTCAGTTTGTAAAGGGCCTCCAAATTGTTATTAAAAAAAATTTTGATTCTAAAATATAGTCCATATAAGATTTTAAGCAAAATAGATCCATAAATAACTTTAAAAATGTCCCACCATATACATATAATTTTTTTTTAAAAGCTCACCAATAGAATCTCAACCCATAAATGACTTTAAAAATGGCCCACCATAAGCATATAATTTTTTTTTAAAAAGCCCACGAATAGAAACTCATTTATTATTCTTACAACAACAACATTGGATTAAGAGTGGCGGTGGGTTGAATCCTAGCAACACTCGTATTTGTCTCAAATAATCCTCTTTCATATCCCTAAAAAAAACTCAAAACTCTCTTGATACGAAAATTCAGAAGTCGTTGTTTCAAAACTCTCTTTTATAATCCTCTTTTTTCTTTTTTGAAAACCAGTCTTTTTTATGTAAGCTTAATTAGTACTTTTACTGCTAAAAATGTGAGACAAATAAGGCTTAAATTATATATACTTTGATGCAATTATAAAATTTTTATTTGGGTATCTTTTATTTGCTATTGTTTGTGTTATAGTCTTGAGCTTGAGTTATTATATTGATTTTTATAAGTATTTACTAAGAAAAAAAATAATCAAGTAAACATACTTTGAGTATCGAGAGCTTCATTTTCTATAGTTCGTCTCGGGCCCCGAAAATCTCAGGACCGACCTTGATTGTGACTCGAACCTATGATATTATCAGACTGAATGAGTGCTCTTTTACCTTACTACCAAGCTGCATTAGCCGATGCTATAATATATCTTAGACTATAATTAAGGTATGGTTTGTATTTACATTTTAAGTTCGAACTCATTTTAATTGTTTTCTTGAAAGTATGATCATAGTGTTGATCTTAAGTATGAATATAGTGTTGATCTTAATTTTAAGTATGACTATTGATAATCTATTTGTTTGTGTTATTATTATTATTATTTTGAAAAGTCTATGTGTTTGTATTTAATATCTAAAAAAAAAACATTTATGTATATTATTAACTCATTCTTTTAGGATGAGATGAAGTTAGTCCGATGGTAAACCCCTTACACCTACACCACAATATTGCATGTTCGAGTCCTCCCCTTAAAAAAACCCCGAATTTATATAATAGTGCAATACATTAAAAAAAAACCCCTTTCATTAAAATTATTAAATTTAAAACAATATTGTATTTGCATATCACTCCTTGGCACATATGGTAGTGCATGTTCACTTAGAGACGAAGTGAACTTCCTTACCATTGCAAGAAACATGTTACAATAATAAAAAATCTGAGGTAAATTTTTTAACTATATTTATAATAAAAAAAACGGTGTTATTGGCACACCCCTACCAGTCTATTTATTTCATACTTTTTAACTATATAGTATTATTATTTTTTTTCCTTTATCAAAATTACTTAAAGGAACATATAATTTAAGGAAACAAAATCTTTCTACAAGATAAATCTAATAAAATCTCACATTCCTTTTCCAAAAAAAAAAAACCACATTCATGTAATTTCTTTCTTGATTTTTTTTACATGAACTCTTAAACCCTATAATTTGCTTCTTACACACTATACAAAATATTATGGAAAAGTTTGAGAACGATATCAAGCATATGGGAGAATTGTCTAAGAACTATGTCAAACATTTGAAAGAATTGCCTTAGAATGATATGAAACATCTGCAAGAATTGTCTGAAAATGATATCAAGCATCTGGAAACAATTTCTTCTCTAAAAGTTAGTTTGAAATTTACTTTTTCTTAATAATGATATCAAGTTGTCGTTGTGTTGAAACAACTCTGTTCTTTTTCTTTTCTTTTCCACCATGAAATAAGAAGAAAAAAAAGAAGAAAAAATAGGAGAAAAAATAAATCAGTTCAATAGAGGTGAGAGAGAGACATATACAGAGAATCAAAGATGGGGTGCATTAAATTTGTAAAATAAGTAAAAAGACTAATTTTCGGAAATTAAAAAAAAATTAATTTAAACATTTAATTTTATTTAATTAAATCAAAATTTAAAAAGTAAGGTATAAATAGACCGGTAGATGTGTGCCAATAGCACCACTCTTAAAATAAATAGAAAAAAATGGGTTTGGTTGCTTCACGGCTGGTGGCACTTCCTCTTCCACGTTAGCGATGGATTATGGGTCGTTTGTTTTTTTATCTAAAAACTGAACAATCTTGAATTTGACTGAAGATTGAATCTCAATCTGGACTGAAACCTGAAACCAGATGACATGTTTATTTGTTTTTTTTTTTTTTTTCAAATCTGAATATTAGATAAAAGTATCTTAAAACAAGTAATTTATTTGGGGGGGTGGGTGGGATTCACATGTACAACCACATATGGGGGGTAGGGGGAATCAATCTAAGAAGAATAATTATATGTGAACATGAACATGTACAACCACATATGTTCATGTTTAACCACGTATGATTATGTTATCCTTCGATTACAAACAAACTTCATTTTTTCTAAGAATATAAAAAGTTTTTTTTCTTAAAAATAAATGGGGCAGCGGGACTTGTGTTGCTTGGTTAGAAATAGAAAATTTATATTTTTTTCAACGGCTCACATATAAATCATGTGCTAAATTGCTATAGAAAATTTATACATTTGTGTATATCTACATGACTATACTCCCTTAAAACTCACACAAAACGCTCTAAAACAACAATATATCATAATATTACCATAATATCATAAGAAATTATAGATATTAAATACTAATATTAGAAGTGATTAGAGTTCTTTTTTATTCTAAAAACTGTTTAAAATAAGCAATATATGAAAATAAAAAAATCCGCAAATAATTAGGATGAAATTGGAAATATGTTATATTTGGGAGAATAGTGTTGGAAGAAAATATTTTGAATTGACATTAAATTCAATCTTGTGATTTGCAATTAAGTGAAAAGTCAAGATTTTTACTTTTTATTTTAAGTTGTTTTTTTTTTGTTGGTATTTTAAAGTTGTTTAATCACTTAAAAAAAAACAAAACAACTTGATAAGTTATATTCAGACCCATCAAGTTTTAAGTGGAAAAACAAACGACCCATAACTATGCTTGTAATGGTTGATCTCGATAGATCTCGACAAACCTCTGAGCCAGACCATGTTTGTAGTATGAGAGGTGATATTTGTACCCCTCAAAAACAATATATACACCCCAAATTAATACCTGTTTTGAAAATCCAGTACTACTCTTGACTGGAATTACTAAAATGATTAAAGAGCTCAGTAAGTACACCCACAAAATATTAATAAGTTTCTTATGATTTGTTTGATTTTCAATGTATATCATAAAACCCCTTTTTATTTATTGTAAACCCTAATTTCTCTTCTAGATACTAATTTTATATATTTTTTCAATTTTTTTTTTTTAAAATACAAATTGATTAGGAAATACAAATTAATATATCACCATGAATTAGTACCAGCTCTTATGAGGATTATTTAAGCCAATCAATCATATGCACTATATAAATTAGCCGAAAACATTGTCATTTTAGTATATTTTTTGTATTTAATAGTTGCAAATTGTTATAACACAAGTGGCTTTATCACCATTTGCCCACTTGTTGGACCAATAACATATTTTCCGCTTGAATGTGTGGAGGAGAATTAAGGATTTGCTTCCATCTTAATATAGACATGACCACAGTTCTGTTTCGGTTCAGTTTTGGTTCCGAACCTTCGGTTCCTGTCCGGTTCCTCAGTTCTAGGCGGTTCGGTTTCTTTAAAAAAAAATTAAAATAAAAATCCCCTTCAATTTCATGAGTTCATGGCTACAAAACACAAATCATCACACAGATCACAAATTCACAAATCTCATATCTCTTTCATCACACAAACTAACCCCAAATCATTCAAATAACAAATCAACCCTAAAATCTAAATCACCCACCACCACCATAGATCGAAAGAAAAGATATCAAAGAGAGAGAGAGAGATCGAAGAGAGAGAGGGATCGAAAAGAGATCGTCGGTGATCGGTCTATTTCTATACATGTTTTAGGTCCCCATTTCCTATTATTTGTGCTTTGTTCTTGAGTGAAATTAGATATTTTATGTGTTTGTTGAGCTTGTGTAGGTTACATTCCCTTTGGATGAAGTGTTTGATGGTAATTTCAAGGAAATGAGCTTAAATGTGAAGAAAAAGGGTAAATCTATCAACTACCGCTGAGTAGGTCGCTCTCTATGCATGGTATCAGCCGCGACCCTGTTGAGCGGTACATTCCAGTATGGTTTTCTTATGAATCGCGGTACATACCGCTTGACAAGCATTTCCTCAGCCGCGGTCCACACCGTGTAAAAGTTCAGAATGTACACTGCGGTCCATACGGATTTCCAGGCATCAACCTTAACCGCGGTCTAAGTCGCGCAACACTCCGGGAAAGGAAGATTTTCGGCCAGTGCAGAACAGCAATATTGCGGGGATAATATCTCTCATCTCCGATTGGAATTGTGTGTCCTACCACCTATGGATGGAAAGCTGCAGAAGTCTACTTTCCGGAACACTTTTTCGGATTGCAATTCCGATATTCCTAGAAAGAGTTATGCCAGTTTTAGTACCTGATGGTCAGATCAGTCATAATTCCGAGAATAGTGACGGGATTTATTTTGAAAGTTATTGGATCGGGAAATATTACCTTCTTGGACATGAGTGGGAGTCTTGGAAAGCAATTTGACACCTAATCCTTATCTTCCTTCAATAAGTAATCAATTTTAATGGTTTAGGAAAGAATAAAATCTCAAAAAAGTAGAGTTCTAAAAGGGAATTGATTTTCTTGTTGTTTAAGGACTTGGCATAGCATCTAAAGTCTATTTAAACCCCTCTGAACCCTAATTTCGAGAGAGAAGCGAAGGATGTCCCAAGCCACCAAGGGGGCCGTCCCCCATCACACCACAATCGTTGTTGCACTTGGAAGCTTGAAGAAGACATTCATGGGTTTTATCAACTCTTTCTCCTCTTCTTTTAATCTTTTCATGTGTAATTAATTCCATACTAGGGAATCGATGTGAACCTATGTGATGCTCTTGTTTTGATTTAATTCTATATTTATTCATCAATTCGAATTTAGATTTATTCAATTCATTATATATCTTATTCTTGACTTGTATTGATCTATGAAAATTAATTGATGCTAGTCTAGGGTTTCGATAATTTATAAATTGAGATTGGGCTATAGGAATATAGGTAGTCTTAATTACTTTTCAATTGAATAAATATAATTGTTCTTGACATAGGAATATGCGAGACAATTTTGGTTCACAAATTCTTGCAGGTAATGGGTTTTTGGCTATTGCTTACACCTTGGAAAAGGGTGAGTAGTGGTTGAAAGCACTTGGTTAAACCTGAGTAGGAATAACGGTAATACCATAATTAAGATAAGAATGAACCCTAATTTGGATTGAATCTTGTTAATGGAATTAATTGATGAACATTGAGTATTACATATGTGGAGCATCGGTTACCTAGTTCTTCTTCTCTTGATCACAAACAACCAATTCTTTTTAATTGCTTTCTTAATTTAGTTTAATTTAGTTTAATTCAATTCTCAAAACAATCTCTTTGTTACTTTTAATTTAACTTTAATTAAAATTAGTTTTTAATTGGTAAATCAATTTTCTAGTGGGAACGATCCTTACTTGTTACTGTGCTTATCTTCACGATTCATGCACTTGCAAGTGAGTATTTTATAACACAATTTTACACATCAGTCGGTGGCGGGATCAAGAAGAGATCTCCGGTGACAGATCGATCAAAGAAGAGATCGCGGCGACTAGCAGTCGAGATAAATAAGAGATCGTCAGCAAGAGATCTTCGTTGGCTCGTCGCTTGATCTGTGATTCTGGGTTTGAAAGAGAGAAAAGAAGAAAGAAGAAAGTGAGAAAGAGAGAGAGAGATAGAGAGAGAGAGATCAAAGAGATGAGAGGTTGAAGAAAGAAAAGAAAAGTAAGAGAGAGAGAGATCTGAGATTTTTGAAGAAAGAGAGAGAGAGAGAGAGAGAGAGAGAGTTAACAGTAGAAAAAGAAAAAAAATATGTGGCTGGAACCGGTGGTTCCAAAATCGGAACGAAACCGCCGATTCTAGTCCCGTTTTTTTAAGGAACCGGAACCGGAACCGAATCTTAAGGCTCATGGTTCATGTCTGGTTCCAGTTCCAGAACCAGAACCAGAACCCCTATTCCGGTTCCAGTTTCTAGTTCCGGTTTTTTTTCCCGATTACGGTTCGGTTCCACGGTTTAAACCGAACCGCGGTCATGTCTATCTTAATAGTCAAGTCTTTGTTGTGAGGTGGCAAGAAAAATTACAATAAGCTCCCCCCTATTTCCTACCTATATATAAAATTTTTGGTTGATCAACTAAAGCACTCTTGAAATCATATACGACAAAAATGTTCTCTTGTCTCTCTCTCTCCATCTCTTACTTTATTTCTCATTCTTTATTTATCACCCACATCTCTCTTTTCTTTTATTATTTCAATCATTTACAACATGTTATCAGCGCGATCGTATGTAAGTAAAAAATATCCACAGATGAGTGATTTACTTACAGCTCGATATTCGTGTATATAAGTAAAAGGGATCTCCAGGATAGTGATTTACTTATATTTCAATATACATATTTATTTATTTATACACAATATATAAGACTGGCTTATGTTGTGTCACAAGAACCTATAGTTATGGAATTGTTTATTTATTCTCTTTAAATTATTCGCATTTATTTTTATGCACATATCGGGTGAGCTTAGCCTTCTGCAATTGTTTAAATAATCGCATTTATTTTTATGCACATATCGGGTGAGCTTAGCCTTCTGTAATTGTTTAAATATTCGCATTTATTTTTATGTAATATATAAGACTGGCTGACTGGCTACGACTGTGTTGATATAACCTATTATAGTTCTGGATTTAATTATCATGCTCTTTAAATATTCGTATTTATTTATTATACGCAATTATAAGACTAGTTGCGGCTGTGTTGACAGAGACGGGCTACAGCTATGTCGACATGACCTATTTATAGTTCTGTATATAATTATTATGATCTTTCAATATTCGTATTTAATTATTATACGCAATATATAATACTGAATGTGATTGTATCGACAGAAACTGACTATGGTTGTGTTGACAGAACATATTATAGTTCTGGATTGATTTATTATGTCTTTTAAATATTCTCATTTATTTATATGCAACATACATGTGAGCATATGCCCCTGATTTATTATGTTCTTTAAATTTTCATATTATTTAATTATATGTAATATATGAGATCAGCTAGATCGACTCAACAGAACTTAAAGTTTATGGATTTATGATATTTAAGTTGGTACGATTTTGGGAACCGATGAGAACCTGGAGTTCTGGATCCAGTGTTATATACATGAATGTCATACTTTATTATTTGGAACCTGAGGTTTCAAATCTATTTAGAATATGAAGTTTTCTGAATTTTATATATGAACTTCCAGTTCATGCTCGAACGGGAAGTTCGGAAAATCAATATAATCCATGCTTTTGTTTTATCTCATATATATATATATATATATATATATATATGGTCGAACCGAAAGTTCAAAAAATGAATATAATCCATGATTTTGTTTTATCTCATATATATATATATGTTATTGGTAAAATCCGAAAAGATGACATGTCAACATAATCATCGTGCTTCACGAGATAAGGTAACATGTCAACAAATGTCGACTAGATTAAGCCAACCTTAGATGGCTAGAAGCTAACCCCACAGTGCTGGTCAGGATTACTTAGATGGTTGGGTGAAAAACGTCCTACCAAGGTAATTAGATTGATCAAATAAACAAAATGGTCAGGGAAACCTAAGCGATTGGGTCTAGATATCCGATTGGGTGAAGATCCCTAGTCGGGGGTGAAAGAGATTTGGTAGGGTTCGGCAGACAGTCGGCTAAGTGACACGTGGGCAATTTTCAGATACACTCAGGTGCTTGACACGTCGATAACATAGAATTCAATGCACTCACGACTGGAATATGCAAAAGAAGAGTCTTCTTTAAATAAGGTATCATGAAGTATACTCTGATAAAGAAACAAACTTTCTTAGAGATATCGGAGTCCAGAATAGGTAAAAGACCTGATACGTTCGAAACACAAAAAGTGCAAAACAGAGAAGATTAAAACGACTCCAACAAGTCAGAGTTTTGTTAAGTTACTACCACATTTCCTTCTACTTGTACTCCAAGAATTAGTGTTTTATGCATGTATAAATAGACCCTAAAAACACCCAAAACAGGTTAACAAATTACTAGATATACAAAAGTAGAAGATATGTTGAGCCTGTAACAATTTATTCATAGTGAATTCTGTAAGTTCCTCATATTTTGATTGGCTTATTTCGTTGACAAACCACATTGGGAATTATTCTTTGTAAGGGTAATTTAGGCCTCTTAAGTGTGATCAAGCTTCAAGGACATCATCTCTCTCAAAGAGCACTTCAAAGGTATCTCACTAGTTTAACTTTCTTTGAAGAGATCTAGTTGCACACACTCACTTGCATGCATTATGTTTCTATCTTCATGTAATTGAATGATGTATTGTATGCCTCTTTTCACACTCCACACTTGCACATTTTGCACTTCACTTAGTGTGTTGAGTTTGCCCAGAAAAGAGAATTTCTTCTCTTAGCGCGGCCTAGACCGCTTGGCAAGACTTGCTTGCACCGCGGCATACAGAGCGGTATACCTCAGCAGAGTCATGCTTCATGTACCGCTTCCTGTACACTTGCACGCAAAGCGACCCAAGTCGCAGTGTTGTCCAGTAAGCCTCTGTTGCCCATACCGCGGCCTGTGCACCTGCATGCACAACGCCCTGCACCGCGTTGTTGTCCAGACGGTGCACTGCTGTGTGTACCGCGGTCTGGATACTTGCCTGCGACGCGGTTCATCTATCGGTATTGACGGGATTTTGTGCCCTAAGTTCAAAACAACGCTGTTTCAACTAGGGCTCCCATATATATGTTCTATCTTCTTCCTTGCTCGTTTTTCATGAGTTCAAGAAGCCATTTTTAATAGGCCAAGCTTCCCTTAGAGAGAGAAACTCCCAAGAACTCATCTTTACTCAACCAAACACAAATCCATGTGCATCTAACCTCTTCAAGCATTATCTCATCATGGATTCTTCTTGCTTTCATTGACTAGGTAACTTGAACATGCCTTGAATCTCTTTGTATTTATTTATGTTCTTGTTTGCCTAGGGTTAGCTCTTTTATGTGATTTCATTGCATATCTTTATGTTTATTGGCATTTATAACATGATTGAGTAGTTATGTGTTGGTTGAGAGCCTTGTTCATTAATAGCTAGCATTTAGGACGATTTTACCCTTCTAGCTAAATCTTCATGCATTTGCATTTAGATATTGATATCTAGGATTTGCACTTATTGATATCTTTAAATCCTTATATAAGCATTTATTGTTGCCTAGCATTAATTGCATGTTTGAATATCTTTTACATATTCACATAGGTTGTTTAACCTCTTCATTGATTGTTAAGCTTTGTGACTAAGTGAGTTAGTGCATAAGCTTGTGGTCAAGAATCACTATTAAAGGCCCGTTGGGTAGAGTGAAAGGGTTAGTGACCAAGTAGGTGTGACTTGAGGTCAACCTAGGTTGTAAACTTTCGTTTAAATAGTGGATTTGAGGACCGTAAGTGGCTAGAAGGATAGCCCGTGAGTTTTGCCCAGTTGGAGGGTTTCTCACGTAAATCAATCCTTGTGTTTTTATTGTTTTCTGCTTATTTATATTGGATTGATTGATTGCTAATATGGAGTAGGATTATTAAAATTGATTAAGTCGAAAAGTTGGTAATAAATCAACTAAAACCTATTCACCCCCCCCCCCCCTCTAGGTTGTATTAGACACACTTTGTGTATTTTCAATTGGTATCAGAGCGGGTTCCTAGATACACTTAGGTGATCCTTGCTCGTTGTGTGTCTTGCATTTTGTTTGTGTTTGTTGCATCATAAACATTCATCTCATTCATACCCAAACACTATGAGTGGGAACGGAAGTGGTAATGAGGGAGCCTCTAGCACAAGACCCCCTTTGCTCACCGGAATAAACTATGCCTCTTGGAAAGGCAAGATGGAGTCTTACATTTGCCAAATAAATGACCGAGCATGGATGGCAATTGAAGATGGCTACACTCTTCTGGAAAAGACTCTTGAAGACGAAAGTATAGTTCCCAAGCCAAAGTCGGAATGGTCAACTCAAGAGTTTGAAGCATCCAAGTGGAACAACAAGGCTATGCATGCTATTCTTTGTGCAATGGATGACAATCAGTACAAATTGATCCAAACAACAAGAATTGAAAAAGAGGCATGGGAGATTCTAGAGACGGCCCATGAGGGAACCGAGGTGGTCAAGGACTCCAAGCTTTAAGTCCTCCAAACACAATTCGAGCAAATTAGGATGGAGGAGGATGAGTGCTTCAACGACTTTCAAGTGAAGTTGATGGACATAGTCAATCAGAGCCATCAACTTTGTGATCCCTATTCGGATAGGAGGATCAAGCAAAAAATTATGAGGTCGCTTCCAGCAAGATTTGAGTCAAAAGTGACGGCTCTTGAGGAGAATAGTGACTACAAGAATATGAAGCCAAGTGAAGTTATTGGAAGGCTTCTAGCATATGAGTCTAGTTGGACTCCCACACATACACCTCAAAAGAAGCAAAAGAGTATTGCTCTGAAGACTTCTAAGGTTGATAAGGAGGAAGAAGACTCAGATGAAGAAATGGCCCTCATGGTGAAAAGATTCAAGAAGGTCATCAATTTTGAGAAGAGGGGATTTGGATCCAAAGGAAAAGAAATAAAGAAGAAGACTCCTTTCAAGAAGTTTGAGTCAAGTGAAGACAAGCCCATAAGAAAAGGGATCCAATGCTTTGAATGTGGAGGTTTCGGACACATCTCCACGGATTGTGGAAATTTGAAAAATAAGAAGAAAGGAAAGGCCATGGCCGCCACGCGGAGCGATGGTGATGACTTAGAAGAAGAAGGAGAATCCTCAGATGATGAGGATCATGTGGCAAACTTTATTGCCTTCGCATCTTCTCTCAAGAGTAAGGAAGCAATAGATGATGAAGAGGTAGAAACAAAGTGAAGATGACTCTAGCGATGGTGACTCTTCATCCCATTCAACAAATATGGATGTAGGAGGAATGGATCTTGAAGGCTTCATTGAGCATTTTCAAAGCTCAAGATTGAAGATGAAGAAAGAGATTCAAAGGCTAAAAGGAGAGAATCTCAAGCTATCCGCCGAAGCTACTCACTTAAATAAAGAAGTGAAGATAGCCAAAAGGAATGAGGAATTGATGGAAAAGGAGCTTGAAGAAGCTAGAGAGATCATTGCTAAGATGACTTCAAGCACGAATAAACTTGACCACATGCTGGGAGTTGGCAAGAGGCCAAGTGATAAGAAAGGTCTTGGCTATGAAGATGACAAGGAGACCTCATCCTCAAGCAAGATTGTGTTTGTCAAGAGTTTGGATAACAAAGAGCCTCCACCCCCACAATATCCTAGGAAGAAGATCGAACTAGGAGAGTGCTCTAAAGATCCTCAAGTCAAGGTTGCACAAGGGAAACAAGCTCAAGCTCAATCAACAAGGGTGCATCAAGCAAGTTTCCCTCAACCGAAATACCATCAAGCCAGAAAGCAATTCATGCAAGGTCAATCAAGGAAGCAATTCATTCCAACTCAACAACAAAGAAGAAGAGAACCAATCCAACACCAAAGACAAGCTCATATGAGTGGGAAAGCCCTTTTGTACTCACAAGGGCATGGTATGTCTTCTTATTTTATTCCCACTTGTCACTTTTGTGGTGTTGATGGTCACAATAGACCAAATTGCTTCAAATACATTGAAATGTGTAGAATCAAGAGCATGATTGAAAGAAATAGAGCTAGAGCTAAAATGCATGTTCCTAGGAAATCTAGAGCAAATTTGCATGATCCTAGGAAATCTAGAGCCAATGTGACTAATACCACTAGGAATGAGAACATTACACCTAGGTGGATTAGAAGGGATAACTATTCTTGCTATGTGGCTCAAATTGCCTTGAAGGCAAATGCCTCTAACACTTGGTATTTGGATAGTGGGTGTTCTAGGCATATGACGGGGAACAAAAGCTTCTTTAAATCCCTTGTCTTGGAGGATGGAGGATTTGTCACCTTTGGTGATGGATCTAGAAAGAAAGTCATAGGGAAAGGAACCATTTCCATTCCCGATTTACCCTCCTTGTCCAATGCTTTACTTGTTGATGGCTTGCAAGCCAATCTTATAAGCATTTCTCATCTTAATGATGATGGACTCTCTGTATTGTTTAACAAAAATGATTGCTCTATTTTAATGCCAAATGGACAAACCTTGCTAAAAGGAAAGAGATCTAGTGACAATTGCTATTGTCTTGAAGCTAGTGCTATCTCTTGCAATATGTCCAAATGTGAGGAAATTGAGTTATGGCATCAAAGACTTGGCCACATGAACTTTCGAGATTTGAGGATCTTAGATAAGTTCAAGGTTGTGTGTGGCCTCCCTAAGCTTGAGAAGAAAGTCGATAGCGTTTGTGGACCTTGTCAACAAGGGAAACAAACCAAAAGTATGCACAAGAAAGGCAAGTATCTTGCCACCAAAGAGCCATTAGAGCTTCTACGTATGGACCTTATGGGTCCCATGCAAACCGAGAGTCTCGGCGGCAAGAGATACATTTTTGTTTGTGTTGATGATTTCTCTAGATTTACATGGACATATTTTCTTAGAGAAAAATCTGAAACTTTTGAAAAATTTAAAATGCTTTGCACTAAAATTCAAAATGAAAAGAACTCACACATTAAAAGCATTAAAAGAATTAGGAGTGACCATGGGAGGGAATTTGAAAATGCTTGTTTTGAAAGGTATTGCAATAGCTTAGGCATTTCCCATGAGTTTTCGGCTCCTAGAACTCCTCAAAAAAATGGGGTTGTTGAGAGGAAGAATAGGGTCCTTCAAGAGATGGGCCGTGTGATGTTGCTTAGCAACAATGTCCCTAGGAACCTTTGGGCCGAGGCCGTCAATACGGCTTGCTACATAGGAAATAGAGTCTTCCTAAGGCCCGGTACTAGGCAAACCTCCTATGAATTATGGAAGGGTAGGAAGCCAAATATTAGCTACTTCCACTCATTTGGGAGCAAATGCTACATTCTAAATGACCGAGATCAACTTGGCAAGTTTGATGCCAAGAGTGATGAGGGGATTTTTATTGGCTATGCCCTTAATAGTAAGGCCTATAGAGTTTTCAATTTAAAAACTCGGAGTGTCATGGAATCATCTAATGTCGTCATAGATGATTGTAGGCCTAAGACTAGAGACCATGATGAGGAGGTCATTGTGCTTGATGATCCTTTCTTGGAGAAGAATGGTGAGACTTCAATTGATGTGAAGTCAAGCCTTAATAAAGAGGTCATCCAACCTCTTGATAGAGATCCATCTTTGGACTCTAAAGAACCCGCTCCATAGGTTAGACATCTCCACAATAAGAATGACATTCTTAGAGATGTGAATGAGGGTGTTAGGACTAGGCGTCAAATAGCTAATCAAATTAGCTATACTTGTTACACCTCTCAAATTGAACCCAAAAAGGTTGATGAAGCCTTGAATGATGAGTTTTGGGTTCTTGCCATGCAAGAAGAGCTAAACCAATTTGAAAGAAATGAGGTTTGGACTCTTGTTCCTAGACCCAAGGATACTAATGTCATAGGAACCAAATGGGTATATAGGAATAAGTCGGATGAGAATGGCAACATTGTGCGCAACAAGGCTAGACTTGTAGCACAAGGATACTCTTAAATTGAGGGTATTGACTTTGAGGAGACTTTTGCTCCGGTTACCCGTCTTGAGTCCATAAGGCTTCTTTTGTCCATATCATGTGTGCACAAGTTCAAATTGCATCAAATGGATGTTAAGAGTGCCTTTCTAAATGGTTTCTTGCATGAGGAAGTGTTTGTTGAGCAACCCAAGGGGTTTGTGGATCCACACCACCCCAATCATGTCTATAGCCTCAAGAAGGCTTTATATGGGTTGAAACAAGCACCTAGGGCTTGGTATGAGCGCCTCACTCAATTTCTTGTTGACAATGACTACACTAGGGGTAGTGTTGACAAAACTTTATTCATCAAGAGGAACAAGGATGAGCTTTTCATAGCTCAAATTTATGTTGATGATATTGTTTTTGGCTCCACCAACAAATCCAAAGTCCAAAAATTTGTTTATGTCATGTCTCATGAGTTTGAGATGAGTCTTGTTGGGGAGCTCAATTACTTCCTAGGTTTGCAAATCAAGTAATTGCATGATGGGATTTTCATATCCCAAGCTAAGTATGCTAAGAACCTAGTGAAGAAGTTTGGCCTTGAGAATGCCAAACATTGTGACACACCCATGCGTACCACCTTGAAACTAAGCAAGGATGCTAGTGGCAAGAGTGTGGAACAAAGTCTTTATCGTGGTATGATTGGTAGCTTGCTTTACTTGACCGCAAGTAGACCCGATATAGCCTTTAGTGTGGGTGTGTGTGCTAGGTACCAAGCGGATCCCAAGGAATCCCATCTCTCATCCGTGAAAAGAATCATTCGGTATGTGAATGGGACATCCAACTATGGGATATGGTACTCTTTTGACACTAATGCTAGCTTAGTTGGCTTTAGTGATACAGATTGGGCAGGAAATTGTGATGATAGGAAGAGTACATCGGGCGGTTGCTTCTTCCTAGGCAACAACTTGGTCTCATGGTTTTGCAAGAAGCAAAATTCCATCTCTCTATCCACAGCTGAAGTGGAATACATAGCCGCCGGGAGTGCTTGCACACAACTCCTTTGGATGAAACAAATGCTTGTGGATTACGGCTTTAATCAAGGTATTCTTACCCTTTATTGTGATAACATGAGTGCAATTAACATTTCAAAGAATCCAGTTCAGCACTCTAGGACAAAGCATATAGACATTAGGCATCATTTCATTAGGGAACTAGTTGAAAACAAATGCATTGCACTTGAGCATGTGGGCACTAATGATCAACTAGCGGATTTATTTACAAAGCCCTTAGACTCAACTAGGTTCAAATCACTTAGTAGGTCTATTGGGATTTGTCATATGCCTTGATGTGTTTTGGTGTTTGACCCCTAATGGGGAACTCAAGCAAAGAGAGCAACCTTGCATGTTGGAATAAGCAAAAACTTGATCAACTTTATGCTTCTTTATTAATTTCTTGAGTATTCTTGGTTGTGCTTATATATATTCTTATATGGCTTTTTATTTAATAAGTGTGCCTTGCTTGATTTGTAATCCATGTCACCTCTATGTTCAAAAATGCATTTTTGGACTAGGAGATTTTGATTGGGAAAGTACACTTGAATGACCTATAATTTAACTCCATGACATGAGAACTTTTAATGACATGCTTACAATAATATGCATGAAATGTTTTTTGATTGCTCTAGTGCAAAATATGTGTGAACGCAAATGAGAAGCCTAAACCCAATAAAGATCTAGTATCCATGCAATAAACAAGGATGTCTCATCCAAATTTAGTCTTCTCTCTCTCTCTTTATTAGTTGAACAAGACTACTATCATACGGGTATCCCACCCGGAAAAATCAAAAAGGGTGCAAAAGTCACTCATGTCTTGTTTTGCTCATAAAGTTTGATATAGTTGCTCTTTAAATTGAAATTCATTTTGAAAAACTATATCTTGTTTGCTTATAACAAAAGGGTATAAATTGGTTTGAATTCGTTTGGAAACCCTTTTGATGTTTGCTTTGCCAAATACCATTTGCTTGAACCATGATGTTACATGTCTTACATCCAAAGCAATTAAGTCACACATCTTCTTCTAAACAATAAAACCCTCAATGATTCTCTTTAAATTAATTGAGTTGCATAACGTTGTTGTATATGATTATGCACTTATCTTGCAAATAGCTCTCTTTGCTAAAGTGACCCGGTTGGGGAATACTCCTTTGCCTATCTCATGACAAAAAGGGGGAGTAATGTGGCTTTATTTAAGGGGATAGGGGATTGTATATTTGGAGAGATTGTCCCGTTGAGGGGGGAGTAACCTATATAGGGGGAGCATTTGCATGTTGTAGTTTTCTTTTATTATGCAAATTGCTCTTATTTATTTATCTCTCTTGATCACCTCACATACACTTGTCTTGGAAAGTGTAGTCTCATTGTTTTGTAGGGAAGGTGGCTATTCTACAAGAGCTTGAAGTTTTGAAGACCTAGTATCTAGGTATCTTTTTGTAATGTAGAATATCTTTTTGTTGACCTTTAGTTTTTACTTTTTTGTGAGGATGATTTGTGAGTGGTGGTTTTGTCACGAAATAGCCAAAGGGGGAGATTGTAAGTTCCTCATATTTTGATTGGCTTATTTCGTTGACAAACCACATTGGGAATTATTCTTTGTAAGGGTAATTTAGGCCTCTTGAGTGTGATCAAGCTTCAAGGACATCATCTCTCTCAAAGAGCACTTCAAAGGTATCTCACTAGTTTAACTTTCTTTGAAGAGATCTAGTTGCACACACTCACTTGCATGCATTATGTTTCTATCTTCATGTAATTGAATGATGTATTGTATGCCTCTTTTCACACTCCACACTTGCACATTTTGCACATCACTTAGTGTGTTGAGTTTGCCCAGAAAAGAGAATTTCTTCTCTTAGCGCGGCCTAGACCGCTTGGCAAGACTTGCTTGCACCACGGCATACAGAGCGGTATACCTCAGCAGAGTCATGCTTCATGTACCGCTTCCTGTACACTTGCACGCAAAGCGACCCAAGTCGCGGTGTTGTCCAGTAAGCCTCTGTTGCCCATACCGCGGCCTGTGCACCTGCATGCACAGCGTCCTGCACCGCGTTGTTGTCCAGACGGTGCACTGCTGTGTGTACCGCGGTCTGGACACTTGCTTGCGACGCGGTCCATCTAGCGGTATTGACAGGATTTCGTGCCCTAAGTTCAAAACGACGCTGTTTCAACTAGGGCTCCCATATATATGCTCTATCTTCTTCCTTGCTCGTTTTTCATGAGTTCAAGAAGCCATTTTTAATAGGCCAAGCTTCCCTTAGAGAGAGAAACTCCCAAGAACTCATCTTTACTCAACCAAACACAAATCCATGTGCATCTAACCTCTTCAAGCATTATCTCATCATGGATTCTTCTTGCTTTCATTGACTAGGTAACTTGAACATACCCTAAATCTCTTTGTATTTATTTATGTTCTTGTTTGCCTAGGGTTAGCTCTTTTATGTGATTTCATTGCATATCTTTATGTTTATTGGCATTTATAACATGATTGAGTAGTTGTGTGTTGGTTGAGAGCCTTGTTCATTAATAGCTAGCATTTAGGACGATTTTACCCTTCTAGCTAAATCTTCATGCATTTGCATTTAGATATTGATATCTAGGATTTGCACTTATTGATATCTTTAAATCCTTAGATAAGCATTTATTGTTGCCTAGCATTAATTGCATGTTTGAATATCTTTTACATATTCACATAGGTTGTTTAACCTCTTTATTGATTGTTAAGCTTTGTGACTAAGTGAGTTAGTGCACAAGCTTGTGGTCAAGAATCACTATTAAAGGCCCGTTGGGTAGAGTGAAAGGGTTAGTGACCAAGTAGGTGTGACTTGAGGTCAACCTAGGTTGTAAACTTTCGTTTAAATAGTGGATTTGAGGACCGTAAGTGGCTAGAAGGATAGCCCGTGAGTTTTGCCCAATTGGAGGGTTTCTCACGTAAATCAATCCTTGTGTTTTTATTGTTTTCCGCTTATTTATATTGGATTGATTGTTTGCTAATATGGAGTAGGATTATTAAAACTGATTAAGTCGAAAAGTTGGTAATAAATCAACTAAAACCTATTCACCCCCCCCCCCCCCCCCCCTCTAGGTTGTATTAGACACACTTTGTGTATTTTCAAATTTCTTTCTCGCCGTCACTGGCAACCGGTGGTTTTTTCCCTTTCTGGGTTTTCCACATAAAATCTTGTTTGCAAGCT
This sequence comes from Dipteronia sinensis, assembly GCA_033220585.1. Lineage (NCBI taxonomy): Eukaryota > Viridiplantae > Streptophyta > Magnoliopsida > Sapindales > Sapindaceae > Dipteronia > Dipteronia sinensis. Next base: position 17,030,134 of record CM065637.1, read on the forward strand.
CTCTTTTTATTCTTCTTGATTCATTATATTATTGTTAATTCACCATAACTTGTTCGACGTGTGATCGAGTTCATGTAATCCCAAAAATCCGTGTCAACAATTATCGCTAGAAGGAGGGCGGAACAGTAAAATCTAAGGAAATTTGTGTGACAATCATATGACGAACAGTAAAGACAGAAGTCAATCCCGGCGTGAAACTGGCAGCCCACGTGGTATCAATGATACTGGTATAACAAACACCAGCGCTGCTGGAGGAGATTTACCTTCTAGAACTCCGTCTTCCATTGGATAAGAAGTGATAACCTCTACAGATGCCACCCGCAGTATCTCCCCGGACGCTTTTGGCAAGTCCAGGAATCCCTGCGGAGAGTCATCGAAGACGCTGCCAGACAGGGAATCAACATAACTGCTACCTCCAACTTGACCTCACTATATTAGCTATCTACGTTGGTAATAGCTCAAGAACCCAGGGTACGTTCTGAAATAGTGGTTATGACCCCAGGTGCGCTATAGAAATGTGGTAGAGATAGGTTAGATCATCACGAAATGAGGGAACATTCCCAAAAGAGAGATGGTCGCCAAGATGACCAAGATCACAGAAAGCGTGGGGGTCGGGAAAACAAATAAAGAAGGGAACAAAGGGAGCAGAGTTTACAAGAGGATGTAGGAAAGTACCATGGAGGGGAAGCTAGTTATTATCAAGGCGATAGGTATGACTGTCACATGAGGAGATCCTGATCAGCTTCAACTGACTAGGAAGCTTTACCTAGAAGGCGTAGGGAAACAACCCCCGTACCTAAATACAACACTCATGATGCCCAGGTCACGGGACGAGTTTCAAAAGACCCTCATGGTCTCATCATCCCCCAAAAGTTTGATGAGCGTTGCGAACCGGAAGGAGAGCGGAAAGTTCTGTTAAGAAGGATTGAAACGTTGGAGCGGAGACAGAGTCGTAGAAATTTGCCAATCCGTAATGCTAGTAGTCCATTTGCTACTTCCATAAATCAAGCTCGTTTCTCGGAGAAGTTTAGGATACAACAAGTGGAGCAATTCAAGGCCAACACTGACCCCAAAGAGCACGACAGAAGATACCAAAGCGCGATGGCGCAATACGACTATGACGATGTGCTCCTATGTAGGATGTTTCCCCAACGTTAGGGGATGAGGGATCTAGATGGGTGGATCAATTAGGAATTTTAAAGAATTAATACAAGCCTTCACTAGGAAGTTCATGGGGAATATTCAGTATATAAAATCGATATCCGTCCTTTTGACCTTGAAACAAAGAAAAGATAAGAAGCTAAAGGATTACCTCACCAAGTTCTCACAGGAAGTCTCAAAAGTACATGACCTCAATGACTAGGCAGTGGCGTCTGCATTAGTCAACAGTTTACAGCACAGCTAGTTGTCACTCAACTTAAGGCAGAGAGGGCCAACCCAAACGCAAATTTGGTAGATGATATGGGGGGATTTGCAATGGCCGAAGAGAAGCAGATAGCCCACAGATGAGAACTTATACATGGTGGCCGACCGGTAGAAAGCAAAAAACCCAAGGATAATGGTTCGAAAGGAAACAGTAAAGGAGACTGAAAGAACAATTCTGGGAAAGGCAAAGAAGACCGCAAGGATGACGATCAAAAAGGCAATATGACCTTCAAGAGGCAGTACACTAATTACACCGCTCTAGCCTAGAAATAGGAATAAATTCTGAATACAATAGAAGACAAAAATCTATACAAAAAGCCCCCAAAACAGTCAATTTTTACAAGGATCGGCACCCTAAGTACTGCCGTTTTCATCGGGAGAATGGTCACGAGACTTCCAAATGTTACTAATTAAGGGATTATATCGAGAAATTGATCAAAAAAGGACACTTGAAAGACATGGTTCTAAAGGGTGGAGATGATCAGCATAATGACTCCAAAAGGAATGACCAAGACAAGATAGGCAATCCTAGGGGGAATTCGGAAGGTGTTAGAGCTATCAATACCATTTTCGGCGGACCATGCACATGAAGAAGTAGCCAGGAGAGAATGACTGAGGTCCGTGAACCAATAGATGGTCAAAAGAACCTCAAAGTAAACTCGATAGGTCCCGACCAAAAGAAACTCAAGCAAGGTTAGGACCCGATCGTTTTTTCTGAAGCCGATGCACATGGACTTGAAGTTAGACCAAACGATGTCATTGTTGTGTCAGTTCGTATCGGTCACAGGAAAGTAAGAAACATGTTGATCGATAATGGAAGCTCTGTTAGGATTTGCTCAATAGCAAGAGTGTAATGATGTATTTGACAATCTTTTAATATTAATAAAGTGATTTCTAGTTTAACAAATCTTTTAGCAATTATAGTTTAATTATTATAATTGTCAAAAGTAAATAATCATAAGGTCAAAAGACTATGAGAAATGAAGAATTGTTCGTACATCTGGATATGTATGAGGTAGACACAATTCTTTAGTTAGTCTTGAACAATGTTCACAACTTAAGATAAATGTTGGGAGCATTTACCTTGTTAAAATTGTAGATTCTTTTGCTAGCATTTGAGTGGGATCAAATATGTTATGATGAGTCTAAAATCATCAAAGTGTAGTGTCTTTGAGCAAAAGAATCTAGTGCACTAGGTGCATTGAATAGGATCACAGTGAAATACTTTATCTAGAACCGTCAATGGATAAAAGTTTTCACTTGAGGACAATCGGAGAGTCTATCTCAATCCTGAGATAAATGATGGACTTATGGTCACAAGTGTTATCATTTGAGCTATCAATGAGTACGATTATATAGTATAGTCTATCCTCGATAGTTTGGTGGTATTCATTTGTTAATCGATAGAAGACTTCATTGATAGATATGGACATCGTGGCTCTATTTATTAAATGTAAATAGAATATCATCATATGGATATTTTGAGGTATTGAATATTAAATCTTAACGTTAAGTTTTTAATTGTGTCTATTGAAATATGGTTTCCGGACAAGTCAAAATATATAAGTTCAAAATGTGGTCATATGAGTAAATATGGTAACTATGAGAGCTATAGGCGGTCTATGAGCTCTTGGCGATTACTGATATCCTTCACGAGGATACACTATCTCCAATAAGATTGTCCAGGGTACGAATGAGAAATATTATCTTATTCTATCTTTATATAAGAGTTCAATTTTAGCTCTTTAGTGGAATGAGCTAAAATTAATAGATTGGACCTAAGTGAATCATTTTGTTGATTGTGATTAGGTTATGTCTATTGAAGCTTAAATTAGATAGCCCGTCAAGATCCCCAATCCGCACAAACTTGCATGGATCACTTGATATATTCTACCAGACCAATTTCTAGGTCCATCTGGAATTGTTTTTGGATTTCGGAATCCAAAAGTTTTGGAGTGGTACGGTCATGTGTGATCAAGACGCTCGGTAACTCTTCAAAAAGGTCTGGAATGGGCGGCCAAGGATGTAGGAATCCTAGGGTGGCTCTAATGGGGTGCGTTTAGCATTTCATTAATACATTAAGAATATAATTTGCATATTTTAATTAAATGGGCTACCAGATTATATTAATGTATTAAATTTAAGGCATGTGGACTTGTTTCTTTTATAGTAAGAATAAATCTAGTTCACATGTGGACTTTTTATTAAAGTCCAATGGATTTAATAAAATGGAAAAAATAATATATTGCACAAGTATTTACTTGGGCGGCAAGGCTAAATTAATCAGTCTAATATATTGTGAAAATACACTCTAAGCGTGTGTCTAACAACCTAGAGGGGGGGTGAATGGGTTGTTAATCGATTATTACCAATTTTTCGATTAGTCAATATTAATAATATAACCCAACATAAACAAACATACAAAATCAAGTAAAAGTGCAGAATATAAATAACACTTGATTTTTACGTGGAAACCCTTCAACAAGGGAATAACCACGGGCTATCCTTCTAGCCACACACGATTCTCAAATCCACTATTGAAATGATGTTTACAACCTAGGTTGACCTCTAGTCACACCATTCTCGGTCACTAACCCACCATCACACCATTCTCGGTCACTAACCCACCACTACTACCTAACGGGCCTTTATAGTGAATCCCTGATCACTTTGCTTGCCAACCACACCTTGGTTGCAATACTTAACTTGCTTGTGCACTACACCTTGTAGTCACAAGACTTAACTATCAAGAAGAGATTAACAACCTAAGTGAATATATGAATACTCAAAATACAAATAATGCTAGGCAACACTAAATGCTTATCTAGGGATTTAAGATGACACTAAGTACAAATCCTAGATATCAATGTCTATATGAATGCTCATAAAGACCTAACTAGATATAGATGTGCAAGTCTAAACTCTAGTCATTAAACAAAGCCATATCAACATATGTTGTCATTAATCATGCCAAGGACAATAAATGCAATTAACAAATGCAATCAATGAGTCCTAATTAGCTAGAGGGCAAACATGTCCTAAACATTAGTTATCACAATACAAACCCCAAACATGTCATAACTTCAATTGATATACAATAAATATGAAGATTTGCTATCATAAGCAATAAATGACATGTCTTGATAAGCTAGAACAATAAATGAGCAAGATGTGAGTTCTACTTACCAAGTAAAGACATTAATGAAGACCCATGCTTGAATGATGCTCTATATGCAAGATGATGATGGGTTTTGGGGTTTGGAGAGTCAAGTAACAAAGCTTGAAGCTTTCTCTCTCATAAAAAATGGGTTCTTGAAGCTCTCTCTCTTAGAGTTACTTTCTCTCACTAAGGATGTAAATTTCTGAGCTCTAGGGTTAAATGGTGGAGAAGATGAAATATATAAAGGAGAAAAAACGAGCTGTCGTGAAAAGACGAAAATGCCCAGTTCGGGTGACAGAGGCGACATGCAAGGCGACATGACCAAGTCGCCTCGTAAGTCGCCTAACACACTGGAAAGAAACACACGTAGCCTGAGGCGACATGTAAGGCGACATGCCCAAGTCGCATATGAAGTCGCCTAACACACTGGAGGAAAATTATAAGACAAAGGCGACATTGGAGGTGACATGCACAAGTGGCCTTGCATGTCGCCTAACACACTGTGAGAAAAACCAAAGTCTAAGGCGACTTGTCAGGCGACATGCACAAGTGGCCTTGCATGTCGCCTAACCCACTGTGCAGCCCATCAACTCCAAAATGCAAGAAGTGTGAGTGTGTGTGTGTGTGTGTGTGTGTGTGTGTGTTCAACCATACGTGCATGTCAATACAAATGCATAGAATGTGAGTGTGTGCAACTAAATCTCTTCAAGAGTTAAGGACAAGTGAACTACCTCTCTTGAAGCTCTTTAGGATGATCGGAAGCATGTCTTCGAGAACCTATGCTACCCGTTACATAAACATCCCCAATGTGATTTGTCATGAAACAAGCCAATCATAAAAGTGAGGTTCTTACAATCTCCCTCTTTGGCTATTTCATGACAAAATCACCACTCACAAAATAATCCTCACAAAACAAAAAAAAATGAAGCTATTGGTCAACAAAATATATTCTACGTTACAATAAGAGAAACCTAGGGTCTAAGTCTTCAAGGGAATCAATCTCCTCGTAGATCATCATACCTACACACAATAGCAACAAAGCACTTTCCAAGAACAAGTGCATGTGAGGTGAACAAATACAAAAGGCAATTGCACTCAATAAAGCAATATAAAGAAATGCATGTGCAATGCTCCCCCTAAATGGTTACTCTCTCTCAAGGCTTCTCCCTCAAATCATAACCAATGCTCCCCCTATATCTCTCAAGACTTCTCTCCATTTTTGTCATGAGATAGGCAAAGGAGCTCCCCCTATCGGGTTGCTTTAGCAAAGAGAGATATTTGCACAAAAGATGATTGCATAATCATGTACATAAACTTTATGCAACTCAATTAAGTAAGAGAGATTCAAGGAGTTTTATTTTAAAGAGAATGTGTGACGGTGTTGCTTTGTATGCAAGACATATAACATCAAAGTTCAAAAACAATGGTATTTAGCAAAGCAAACATCAAAAAAGTTTCCATAAGAATTCAAACCAATTTGCACCTTTTTGTCATAAGCAAACATGATATAGTATTTTGAAAAGAAATTTTCAACGCACACAAAACTATATCAATCCTTAAAAGCAATCAAGACATTGGATCAAGAGATCCTTTTAGATTTTTCCTGATAATTATCTGTATGATAGTAGTCTTGATTAACAATTAAGAAGAGAGAGAAGACTAATTTGGATATAAAATCCTTATTGATTACATGTATACAAGATCCTTATTGATTAGTCTTCTCATTTGCATTCACACACATTTGCATTAAAGCAATCAAACCATATTTCATGCATATCATTTTGAGCATGTCATAATCAAGTTCACATGTCATGGAGATAAATTATAGGTCATTCAAGTGTACTTTCCCAATCAAATCTCCTAGTCCAAAATGCATGTTTGAACATAAATGTGACATGGATTGCAAACAAAGCAAAGTTACACACTTATTGAATAAAAATACCATATAAGCATATATGTACAACCTAGTATCTCAAGCAATTAATAAAGAAGCATAAAGTATATCAAATTTTTGCACATTTCAAAAATGCAAGGTTGCTCTCTTTGCTTGAGCTCTCCAAATGTGGTCAATTCCAACCAAGTCAATGGGAGGCAAGAGCCCCTATAGACATATCAAGCCCATTAGACCTAGTTGAGTCTATGGGTGACATATTAGCACAATAGCATGAGGGTTCATCTTTTCTAATCTACTTAGGTGATATACTTTCATTCCTAGTGGTCTTAGTCAACATATTGCTAGACTTCCTAGAATCATTTTCTCTAGCTTTCACAGGCACATGCATATTGGCCTTTTTAAGTCTATTCCTCTCCCTCATGCTCTCAACCCTACATTTCTTAATGTACCTATGGCAATTAGGCCTAATATGCCCATCAACACCATAAAAATGACAAGTAGGTATAAAGTGAGGAGTCATACCATATCCTTGTAAGGTCATTGAGACTTGTCAAGCATTTGATGTGGCCTTTGGTGTTGAACCGGTTCTTTCCTTCTTTGTTGTTGAACCGGGTTGGGATGTCTCTTTGGTTGAGGTTGCATGGCTTGCCTTCTTGGTTGGTCATGATGAGAATGTTGAGATTGAGCTCCATTCTTTGTTGGCATCTTCACTTGGCCACTCTTGGATGACTCTCCAAGCTCAATCTTCCTCATTAGATGTTGTGGAGGTGAGGCTTCCTTCACGCTATTTCCCTTGACAAACACCATCTTGCCTATGGAGGGAGTTTCCTTGTCATGAACATATCCAAGGCCCCTCTTATCATTGGACTTCTTTCTAATGCCTAACATATGGTCAAGCTTTTCGGTGCCAGAGGTCATTTTGGCAAGCAACTCCTTAGATTCCTCAAGCTCCTTCTTCATCTTGTCTTCACTTTCGTTGACTCTCCTCAATTCTTCATTCAAGTGAGTTACCTTGGTTGAAAGCTTGAGATTCTCCTCCTTTAATTTTTGAATCTCCTTTTTCTTTTTCAACCTAGAGTCTTCAAAGTGTTTGATGAAGCCTTCAAGGTCCATGCCTTCACAAATTCCTCTAGAGTGAGGAGAAGACTTCTCATCACTAGAGTCACTTCCTACACTAGAGAATGAGACATTCTTTTCACTTTGCCTCTCATCAAATGAGTCAACTTCCTCATCAAGACTTTCACCTTGGTTACAAGACAAGGCACTCTTGCCTTCTTCTACTTCCACATAGGAGGCTCCAAAGGCCGTGTAGTTAATGGCAAGTTCTTCATCATCCGAGGAATCTTCTACACTCTCACTATCACTTGATAAGATAGCCATTGCCTTTCCTCTTCTCTTGTCCTTCAAGTTAGTACAATCCTTAGAGATATGCCTGAATCATTCACATTTAAAGCATTGAATCCCCTTTCTTGAAGGCTTCTCTTGACTTGGCTCAATCTTCTTGAAGTGGGTTTTCTTCTTGAAGTCATTTCCCTTAGAGCCATAGCCACTCTTTTTTAGCTTCAAGAATTTCTTGAATCTCTTCACCATTAGAGCCATGTCTTCATCCGAGTCATCATCCCCCTTCCCAATCTTGGAGGTCTTCAAGGCTAACCCTTTTTGCTTCTTGGAAGGTGTGGAGGTAGGACCCTGTCTAGACTCATAGGCAAGTAGCCTTCCAATCATTTCACTTGGCTTCATAGTCTTGAAGTCCTTGTTTTCTTCAAGAGCCGTCACTTTAGATTCGAATCTAACGGGAAGTGACCTCATGATCTTTTGCTTGATCCTCCTATCCGAATACGGGTCACATAATTGATGGCTTTGATTCACAATGTCCATCAACTTCACTTGGAAGTCATTAAAGCACTCATGCTCCTCCATCTTGATCGTCTCAAATTGTGCTTGAAGAACTTGGAGCTTGGAATCCTTAACCACTTCGGTTCCCTCATGCGCCGTCTCTAGGATCTTCCAAGCTTCATGTGCATTTTTGGTGATTTGGATGAGTTTGCATTGGCTCTCATCCATTGCACAAAACAAAGCATGCATTGCTTTGTTATTCCACTTTGAAGCTTCAAATTCTTGTGTGCTCCATTGAGACTTGGGCTTGGAGACTTCACTTCCATCTTCGGTGGTCATTGTTGGAGGAGTGTAACCATCTTCAATTGCCATCCAAGCTTGGTCACTTATTTTGCAAATATAGGACTCCATCTTGCCTTTCCATGAGGCATAATTGTCACCCTTGAGCAAATGAGGTCGTATGCTCGATGCTCCTCATTACTCATCCCAAAGTCACTCATAGTGTTTGGGTAATATGAATGCAAATGAATGCAACCAACAAAATGCACACAAATGCAAGACACACACAATCAAGAGCAAGACACACATAATCAAGAGCAAGGATCACCTAAGTATATCTAGGAACCCGCTCTGATACCAATTGAAAATACACTCTAAGCGTGTGTCTAACAACCTAGAGGGGGGGGGAGGGGGGGTGAATGGGTTGTTAATCGATTATTACCAATTTTTTTGATTAGTCAATATTAATAATATAACCCAACATAAACAACATACAAAATCAAGTAAAAGTGCGGAATATACATAACACTTGATTTTTACGTGGAAACCCTTCAACAAGGGAAAAACCACGGGCTATCCTTCTAGCCACACATGATCCTCAAATCCACTATTGTAATGATGTTTACAACCTAGGTTGACCTCTAGTCACACCATTCTCGGTCACTAACCCACCACTACTACCCAACGGGCCTTTATAGTGAATCCTTGATCACTTTGCTTGCCAACCACACCTTGGTTGCAAGACTTAACTTGCTTGTGCACTACACCTTGTAGTCACAAGACTTAACTCTCAAGAAGAGATTAACAACCTAAGTGAATATATGAATACTCAAAATACAAATAATGCTAGGCAACATTAAATGCTTGTCTAGGGATTTAAGATGACACTAAGTACAAATCCTAGATATCAATGTCTATATGAATGCTCATAAAGACCTAACTAGATATAGATGTGCAAGTCTAAACTCTAGTCATCAAACAAAGCCATATCAACATATGTTGTCATTAATCATGGCCAAGGACAATAAATGCAATTAACAAATGCAATCAATGAGTCCTAATTAGCTAGAGGGCAAACAGTGTCCTAAACATTAGCTATCACAATACAAATCCCAAACATGTCATAACTTCAATTGATATACAATAAATATGAAGATTTGCTATCATAAGCAATAAATGACATGTCTTGATAAGCTAGAACAATAAATGAGCAAGGATGTGAGTTCTACTTACCAAGTAAAGACATAATGAAGACTCATGCTTGAATGATGCTCTATATGCAAGATGATGATGGGTTTTGGGGTTTGGAGAGTCAAGCAACAAAGCTTGAAGCTTTCTCTCTCATAAAAAATGGGTTCTTGAAGCTCTCTCTCTCTTGGAGTCACTTTCTCTCACTAAGGATGTAAATTTCTGAGCTCTAGGGTTAAATGGTGAGAAGATGAAATATATAAAGGAGAAAAAAATGATCTGTCTTGAAAAGAAGAAAATGCCCAGTTCGGGTGACAGAGGTGACATGCAAGGCGACATGACCAAGTCGCCTCGTAAGTCGCCTAACACACTGGAAAGAAACACACGTAGCCTGAGGCGACATGTAAGGCGACATGCCCAAGTCGCATATGAAGTCGCCTAACACACTGGAGGAAAATTACAAGACAAAGGCGACATTGGAGGCGACATGCACAAGTGGCCTTGCATGTCGCCTAACACACTGTGAGAAAAACCAAAGTCTAAGGCGACTTGTCAGGCGACATGCACAAGTGGCCTTGCATGTCACCTAACCCACTGTGCAGCCCATCAACTCCAAAATGCAAGAAGTGTGAGTGTGTGTGTGTGTGTGTGTGTTCAACCATACATGCATGTCAATACAAATACATAGAATGTGAGTGTGTGCAACTAAATCTCTTCAAGAGTTAAGGACAAGTGAACTACCTCTCTTGAAGCTCTTTAGGATAATCAGAAGCATGTCTTCGAGAACCTATGCTACCCGTTACATAAACATCCCCAATGTGATTTGTCATGAAACAAGTCAATCACAAAAGTGAGGTTTTTACATACTGTTTTATTTTATTTTATTAATCAAATGGAAATTAATTAATTGTTCGATTAAAAGTCAAAATCTTTTTCTAACTAGGAGAAGGATTCCTAGTGTCATACAATTGTTTGTAGTATGATAAGTATCAAAGACTATATTTGATAAGTAGATAAATAAAAGTATTTTATTTATCTAGTCAAATTAGGATGTTTTTGATATAGTCACAATATTATAGTCAATAATTTATTGTTGGATAATACACTTATGAGTTGGAATATAGTTAAAACTAAAAGTTAATAGGAGACTTGGTGAAATAGAAATCCTACTTGTGCGAGGATTTGACTACAAGGTAGAAATCCCACTTGAGTGAGGATTAGGCCATTACCTATATATAATATTAAATTCGGAATTAATAATGGGAGTTCAAAGAAGAAGTTTTTTTTTTTAGAAAATTTTTATTCTATTACTCTTGAATAAAAAAAAACTTCCAACTCAAGAAAGAGTTGTAGAATTCGGCCAAAGAGAAGAAGAATAAGGAGCGTTTTATTTTCGATAGTGCACTAGAAGCTTTTACATCATAAAGCTTTGTGCACAAGATCGAATTAGGGTTCATGCGAGTTTTCGATTAAAAGATTGAGAATTCACAAGTGGCCAAACGTTCTTTATTTTCTCTACGAGGATTATTGTGACTAACAAAAAGAAATGGATTTTTGTTTTCATCCTAAGGTTTACAATTCAAAGAAAAGGAGCCCACACTCCTAGGTGATTCACGTTCGTGATTGGATTGGAAGATCTTATGGATTCAATTTGAAGTAAGCGGATTCAATTCGATGCAATATCAATCGTCACGTGAAAAAGGTACGCTACTTTTACTATATGGTAATTAGTCAAGGGTTAAGGTTCTTTCTTTTAAAAGGAAATTTTTAAAATATACAAACCCAATTTTTCACTTCCGCCGCTTGTTTTTCCCTACATGGCGGATATCCTAAGTGTCGGGGTATTTGATCAGCTAGGGCTACAAAGGAATGATCTGCAGCCGCTGATGATTCGGCTCTGAGGATTCAGAGGAGCAGAAGTGAGATCTCTAGGAACGGTCAAGTTGCCAGTTGAGATAGAGAGCTTCCTATGTCAGAAGACGGTGTTACTCGACTTCGTAGTTGTCGATACCGAAAATTGATCCTACAATGCCCTGTTAGGAAGACCGTTTTTAAACAAGTCAAAGGATGTCATAGTGACATATGCCCTGACTGTCAAATTTCCAGCTGAGGTTGGGGTCGGTGTCATGAAGGGCTCCCAGGAATCGGCAATGGAAAGCCAATCTGGCCGTTTATAGAGAAAAAGCATAGTCGGATGTAGTGCAGATAGACCTCATCGACCGGGAAAAGTGTTCAAAGGTAGACGAAGAAGAGGCAAATGCGGAAACACCGACCCACTTCGACCTTAATCCAAGGTAATCACTTCCACATGATGGGAAAAACAAGGAAGGGGAGCCAATTAATGAGATAGTGATAGGTGACAAGAACCCCGAACAGACAGTGAAGCTAGGGGCACATTTGACAGAATAGGTACAAAATAAGCTGGTCAACTTGTTAAAAGAATACAAGGATGTGTTCGCTTGGAAGCATGAAGATATGATGGGGATCTACGCCAAATAATTTCCCATGCCCTGGCAATTGACCCGAGCGGAAACCTATAATTTAAAAGAGGCGACGCTTTAACCCTGAGAGAAATCAAGCCATCAAAGATGAAATCCATAAGCTATTTGCAACAGGTTCGATTAGGAAAGTGCTAGTACCTTGACTGGGTTACCAATGTTGTACTCGTAAAGAAGAAGAACGGGATATGTATGGACTTCACGGACCTAAACAAAGCATGCCCAAAAGACAGTTTCCTTTGCCCTAGAATAGACCAGTTGGTTGATGCAACTGCTGGGCACAAACTGCTGAATTTTATAGACGCTTATTCGGGCTATAACCAAATCAGGATGTTCGGCCCAGATGAAGAAAATGCTACCTTCACAACAGACCAGGTGCTTTACTGTTATAAAGTAATGTCTTTTGGCCTAAAAAATGCCAGGGCAACTAACCAAAGACTGGTTAACAAGATGTTTTCCGGTCAGATCGGTAGAAACATGGAGGTCTATATAGATGACATGCTGACTTTCAGTGGCAATATTAGCTCCGGTCTCAGCATAGGCCACATACCTTCTTAAAGCAGCTTCGGTTACAACACGCTGCCTCAGCTTTTCTTCAAACGATGCCTTCAGTTCTGATCCACTTACTGAGGCAGAGTCGAGTGCCTTATTCCTCCCTTCAATCTCTTTCTTCAGTTGGGAGATTTCAACAGCTTACCTTTCTTGAGCAAGCAAGGCCCGGGTTAGCTCCTCTACAGCCTGAGAAAATAAATAAAACAGATTATAATAGTGAGCCCAAAACCGAATGAATCACTCAGAAAGTGACACTTATGTATACGGACGTCGTTGAAAACTGCACGGATTCGCTCCGACCAATTGGCATTCCAGAAATCCTTCCAATAGCCTTCTCCAATAAGCCTCTGTCGTCAGACATGGCCAGCAACATGTCCAAGGGGTCGACCGACGCTTCCTTGAAGCTAAAAGAGCCGGTAATGGCATGCGGCATCATCGTCTCACCACTCTGAGTTTGCAGATTGACCGGGAGAGTACCAGGGCGGACGGGGTGACCACATGAGTAGCTTCCAAGGGCCTAGCAATAGTCTGCTCCTGATCAGTGGATCCTGATGAGCCCATTTCGATATCGCTTGTAAGAGGGGACACTTCAACATTCGACAAGAGCCCAAAAGGTCGGCCCAACCGCATAGCAATCTTGTCAAGAAAGTCTACCCCCTGATCATCCATATTATCTTCAATTTCAGAAGCAGAAGGATCAACTGGTTCCCTATCGGAATTAGTATGCCCCTCGTTAAAGTCCGAGTCAGTGAAGACTATCTGACGCTTGACCGCGAATTGCATGAGAGTTTTACCGGCATGATGCATAGTAGGTTCAGTGGGGGCTTGATTAGTAGGGCTCCTGGTTTGGATAGAAGCTGACCTAGTTAGGGGTAAGGGCTCCACATGTGAAAGAACCGTTTGTTCACTGACCCCACCAGGAATTGGATCATCCACTCTGGGTTGTTCAAGCATCAGTTCTCCTCTTCGATCGATGCTCCCTAAGAATCAGATCAGTTAGTGTGTCCTAATCATCATCTTCCTCTTCAGGGTCAATGAGTTTGACTCCAGTCTGATAAGCCTTTGGACCCTCTGTCATTTTAACCTCATTCTTTTTATGAGCGACCTTAGGGGCGGAGGGCCCTTCAACCGTTTTAGTCACCTTACTGATAGAAGATTTGGCCACCCTTCGGGCAGCCATCTCCATGGTGAATCTCCTCTTCGAGCCCCTAGGGGACTTCTTCTCTTTTTCCTGATCAGGAGCGCCAGAGGATGTGTTGGGATCCGGCTCATAGGTATGCTCAACAATGTCTTGTTACGGGGGAGCAATTTCTTGAGCCAGTTGGGCAGCGACCTCTGCTCGGCTAGCTCTGTTAAGGTTCTTAACCCTCTCGGCTTGCTCGCTAGCAACGATGTCCGTTTCATATATTGAACATTCGACCCAAAGAACATTAGAAAAGGCAGATATAGTTAAGGTAAGTCAAAGTTTGAGAAAAGTAATGCTTACAACGTTTGCACCGACCGAAAATAGCTGGAAACAATCCTAACTTCAAAAGGTCCATGTCAACGAACAACACCCGACGATCTCTGGCTTCCAAGTTGTTTGGGCAGCCTTAATCACATTTCTGGCTTGATCCTCAGCCAACATTGCGGGAGCCTTGTTCCATAGGTTAGGACTGTAAAAGTATCTGGGAACACTGTTTCTAAGCTATTTCCTGATGAGGATCAGCTACCACAGTCTCGTCCCATTCACCTCGAGCGATAAACTAGTTATTTTTTCAGTATTTGTTGGAAGAGGGGAAACCCCAGATGAAGCCCTTGTGGTCCTTGCTGAACGCAGAGGTGGGGTGCTGGTTATACCCTTGGGGGATCCAGTGATTAATGGAACTGGATTGAAGATGGAATGCACCACCTATTGTCCGATCGACCCAAGGTGTAAAAGTTACGAATCTCCTAGGGGGTTGGGGGGTACTTGGCACCAATCTGCTTCCACATGTGCCATAAAAAGATTAAGGCCCGATAAGAATTAGGGGTAAGTTGCGTAGGAGCGATTCCAACTTCAACTAGGAATCGAGAGATGAAAGGCTGTATAGGTAGCTTGAACCCAGATGTAAGCATGGATCCGTAAATAGCCACAGTGCCAGAATGAGGGTTCCAGATAGCGCGCTGACCGTTCATGAAGAGTTTAGCAGACTGAGGAAGATCAAACCTCTCGCTGTATTTTATTATTTCATGCACAGTCACCATATTCACCTCAGAATCAAAGGCACTTGGCAGCTCAGCGGAAAACCTCAATAAGTGGGCCCTACGCCTCTTAGGAACCTCTTCCAACTTTAGCATTTGAGAAGGAATCTTCAAACCAATTGCTGAGGAATCCTTAGTAGCTATTCTGCTTCCTCTATAGAATCTTGATGTCCTCGATATATCTGAGCATGTGTTAGGAGAAGCAATGTTTGTGTTAGCAATGTTTGGATCAAAATATGAAGGTTGAAACTCGAAATGAGCAACTGAATAATCAACGTTGAGAGCTATGGGTTGAGTTGTAGGGGTGTAATCATGAGTACTGTCCTTATAAGATAAACTCAATTCTATCAGTGTTCTCTTTATCACCAGTTTCAACAGCACACATTAATAATTCAACAAAGCAGCGACGAGTAATAGGGTCTATACCTGTATGACTAAAATAGATGAGATGTAAACGTTGACGACACCGACGTTGAAGGTCCGGAGAAGATGATGAGTTTTGAAGAAAACTTGAGTGATAAAAAGCTTCAAAGAAAAATAGGGTTTCAGTTTTGAGGGAGAGAAACTCAAAGATCGTGTGAGAGGGAAAATGAAGAGTTTTGAAAATATAAATAAGAGAAGATGACATCATGCGAGAGTGGGGGTTGGTGTGTGAATCCCGAAGATCATGCGCCATTTGAAATTCGAATCAACCGACGTCAGTTACGTCATCTGCGTCAAATTACCTAGGCAAATCAAACGTTTGCGGTTAAAATTTAAAGATTAGCGGTTAAGCATTAATGAGCTACAAGACAAAAGGCTCCCGAGTTAAAAATATCTCACCGAGCGAGTTCTCTTTGTTAAGCAATATGCTCGGTTTGAATGTTTAAGGGGGTATTGTTAGTGGTAAAATCAAAGAAGATGACACGTCAGCATAAACATCGTGCTTCATGGAGATAATAGGTGACTTGTCAACAAATGTCGACTAGATTAAGCCAGCCATAGATGGCTAGAAGATAACCCCACAATGCTGGTCAGGATTACTTAGAAGGTTAGGTGAAAAACGTCGTACCAAGGTAATTAGATTGATCAAATAAAGAAAATGGTCAGGGAAACCCAAACGATCGAGTCTAGCTATCCGATCAGGTGAAGATCCCTGGTCGGGGGTGAAAGAGATTTGGTTCAGGGTTGGCAAACTGATCGGCTAAGCGACACGTGGACAATTTTCAGATACATTCTGGTGCTTCACACATCGATAACGTAGAATTCAATGCACTCACGACTCGAATACGCAACAGAAGAGTCTTCTACAAATAAGGTATCATGAAGTATACTCTGATAAGGAAACAAACGTCCTTAGAGATATCAGAGTCCAGAATAGGCAAAAGACCTGATACGTTCGAAACACAAACATTGCAAAACGGAGAAGATTAAAACGACTCCAACAAGTCAGAGTTTTGTTAAGTTACTACCACATTTCCTTCTACTTGTACTCCAAGAATTAAGGTTCTATGCATGTATAAATAGACCCTAAAAACACTCAAAACGGGTTAACGAATTACTATATATACAAGAGTAGAAGAGAGGTTGAGCTTGTAACAATTTATTCATAGTGAATTCCTTTCTCGCCGTCACCGACAACCGTGATTTTTTCCATTTCTGGGTTTTCCATATAAAATCTTGTATGCATGCTCTCTTTTTATTCTTCTTGATTCATTATATTATTGTTAATTCACCATAACTTGTTCGACGTGTGATCGAGTTCACGTAATCCCAAAAATCACCGTCAACAGTATATATATATATATATGTATGAAGTGATATGTTTACATATCATTCTTTTGAGAAAAATGATCTACACATCTAACATGATGTTGTAGGTATCATAAAAAAAATATTTAAGATCCTAACGTATTATTCATTTGAGAAATATGATCTACACATCCAGCAGGATGTTGTCGGTATCATAAAATGGATTTAAGATCATAGCATATCATTCATTTAAGAAAAAAGATCTACACATGCAGTAGGATGTTGTAAGTATCATACAAGGATTTAAGATCTTAATATCATGTATAATGAGATTGTATAGGATATGTTATCCATTTTATACTTGCTCATGAAGAAGCAATATCAAGAGAGTAAATTTGGATATATTATATTCATGAGATATCAAAATATACATCAGGAGTGGATGTTTGTAAATAGCAAGAGAAAATGTTTACAGAATAAACCTATTTAAAAGAGGGGGGGGTGTAAGATTATTATCATTTCAGATGAATGGCATTGTACATAATATCTATAAATTTCTAGAAGGAAAAATGTATGTCTTGCCGATAGTGCAATGACTCATATAATTCTACGGAGTCATAAATATTTATGAATTTAACTTTGTTCAGAACAAATGTTAATATTGTATCAAGTCCAATGGATTTGATAGAAAGCTCTAAAAGAGCCACAAAATTGTTATCAAACAAAACAAATTTATGTATCAATGATACTTGATATTATTCAAGCAGAACATAAAGAAATATGTTTTGTTCAAAGGCATATAAAGTTAATACCAAATCAGATCCAGCGGATCTGATTAATTCAAGGCTCTAGAAGAGCCAGAATCTTATTACCAGGTGGTATTAAATTATGTATGAATGATACTTTATATCATTCAAGTAGAACATAAAGAAATCTGTTAAGATAAAAGGCATAAAACTTTATTAATGTCACATTGAGACTATAAATAATAAGAGTGTTGAATATATGTACATGATTCTGGCCAGAAACTCAATATAGAACAGTTGTGTGGTTTATCATCTGTATTATATTATATAATTATGAACTATAAGTTCTCATATCCAAAAATACTTATGTTTTGACATGACAGTTTTGGTCATCAAGGATTTACGATGATGCATATAATCATCGAAAATTATGGACATTAATTAAAGAGTCAGAAGATTCTTTAAAACCATAATAATAATGCACTACATGTTCACAAATGGATATTAGTAATAAAACCATCTCATTCTAAAAGTTGGTTTCAATCTCTATCATTCAAAAGGATATATGTGGACATATTCATCCACCGAATGAACAATTTCATTATTTTACGGTTCTAATTGATGCATCTACGAGATGGTCATATATTTGTTTATTATCAAACATCTACATATTACTTGCACTGATTATTAGTTTTTCAGACATATTAACTTGATTGAACTTATAAGATATTTGATGAATATTGCAAAGCAGTTGGGACTGATGTTCAACATCTAGTTTTCAGATATACTCTTAATCAAAATGGATCAGGGGCATCACTTATCAAACGTCTTCAGGTAATTGCGAGAACTTTATTATTTTGATACAGTCTAATTTCTATATAGGGACTTGCTCACTTTTTAAGATATTTGATTGTGTTATATATCTTCTAATTGCATTTATGGCATGATCTAAGATATGTCTTCTATATCATTATGAGATTAATGTTTATTTTGATTAATCTTCTATTAGATCATTTAAACTTTTGATAGATTATATTTTTACGCACAATCTACATATTATCATATTGATTAATTTCCAAACGGAAAGTTTCTCTGGAAGAGAAGAGTAAATGAAAATTTACTCTTATACAAAATAGAGATACCAGTTTGGTTCTCTATATATAAATGTGTCTCATTTCAATCTTCGTATCGCTCAAATATGAAAGATAATTGATCATCAGATGATTATTAATATGTTACCTGATATATTAAAGGTAATAAGATTTAATAAGTTGCCATCTCATAAAACCCTGGCCGTGTGATTGTTCCTGAAGAACAATCGAAGTAAAATGCAACAAATAAATCATCTGATATATATCATAAGCCTATGAACATTTTTGAAATGTATTGTTATCGGGATCCCAAAAGTAAACAAAACCTGAGTTATAAATAAATCTACTTTCTCTAAATCAATTATATAAGGGTCTGATATATCTAAAGAGACACAAGTCTATGAAATGACTAAATCCATTGAAATGGAAGAAATCTCAACAATGATACAAGAATATAAAAATTGAGATAAATTCTATCAATCATACAAGTCTACGAAATGACTAAATCCATTGAAATGGAAGTAATCCCAACAGAGATACAATAGTATAGAAATTGAGAAAATTCCTATAAGTCATATGAGAGAAATGTGGAATCATAAGGAAACAATCATTGATGATGTATTTTTATACACAGTAGCACTAATGAAATTATAAATGATATTATAGTATACATAATATCAATGATTGTAGACAAAAGGCACGATTGGCCTACATGAAAAGAAGCAATTCAAGAAGAATTGACTTCATAAGCCAAATATAAAGTGTTTCGACCAATAGTACTCCAGACACCTAGAGATGTCAAACTAGTTGGATACTAATAGGTCTTTATACAGAAACGTAATTAAAAAAACGAGATCGTGATATATGAGGCACGACTCGTAGTACAAGGTTTCTTACAGAAACTTGGTATTCACTACTGATGAATACGATTACGTTCCGAATTTTTGATAAATTTGGCTACCTTTGAAAGGCTTGAAATGTGTCTTCTAGACGTAGTAATAATTTATCTATATGATTCACTCAATGCATATATTTATAATCCCTGAAGGATTTAAAATGCTAAAAGCATGTAAATTGAGATCTCGTAATATATATTTGATGAATATACAAAATCCTTATATGGATTAAAAATAATATGAACGGATGTTGTATAACCGTCTTAGTTAATATCCGATAAGATAAAGATATAATAATCACATTATATATTCATGTGTCTTCATAGACATGTCTTTATCTATAATGACACAACCATTTAATAACGCTTCATAAAGCTAGTCTTTGCTTATACTCACTCTAATCATTTATGATGTTATTGCATTTCATGAAATAAACATCAGTGTGCTTCAGTTCAGCAATCTAGAAGATTGCTTCAAAAGAACCTGTTATCAGGGGGATCATATCAAATGAAGTATATTAATTATATTGTGGCATATGTGCGTTGTACTCTTTTTCCTTTCAATCAGGTTTTAATCTCATTGGGTTTTCCTGATAAGGTTTTAATGAGACAATTCTCTAAGTACACCCAAAAATCATTTGATCCATAAAGATCATCATAAATATTACATTAATCTAGTTGATTATCGTATATATGTTGTCTTGATCAAAAAGATCATTGTAAATATTACTTTAATCTTGCTAATCATCGTATATATGTTACATTGATCTAGAAGATCATCATAAATATTACTTTGATCCGGCAGATCAATGGATATCATTGTTGAGGTTTTTATCCTATTGGGTTTTCCCTATATATATATATATATATATATAATCTTTCTACTGTCAGTTCTTTTTATATCAGGACGAAGAATGTGGACTATAGATTATGGAGAAGTTTTGACAAGTACATACACTTTGACTCAAAGTATGTAAATCTAATGGTTAACATTCTTCGTCATGATATATTTTATATCAGGACGAACTGACAATAGAAAATTTATGTATATATATATATATATATATATATATATATATGTTCTCATTTCATTTGTAAATTTTTTGGTTGATAAGGCTGAAGCACTCTTGAAATCAAATACAATAGAAATGTTCTCTCGCCTCTCTCTCCATCTCTTACTTTATTTCTCATTCTTTATTTATTACTCTTATCTCTCTTTTCTTTTATTTTTTCAATTATCTACCATACAAATTATTTATTTTTTTGGAAAACGATAAATAAAATAACAAATTTTAAAATAATAATAAAGGTTTCTTTTAACATAAAATAAAAATAAAGTTAATTAGATAATAAAATAGTTGTAATTGGGGCGTAGTTATAAAAATACAATATAATAAAAGTAAAAATGGTATTTTTACTATTACGTGAGGTTTATTTATAAATTATAGTTTTTCTTTTATATTTTTAATATTGTGTAATTATAAAAGGAGTGTACATATGGTTTTTAATATACCAACAGGGGCGTAGCTCAGCTGGTAGATGGACGAGTTTGGGGTTTGGGTAAATGACTCCCAGATCAGCGGTTCGAATCCTACCAATGGAGAAAGCTTTCAAAAAAAATACCTGAATTAATAAATATATTATCTAAAAAAAAATAATCGTAAATATCGTCACTTTTATAATAGTTGATTTTACTGGACCTTTAACCCGTCAGATTAAATTTTTAATAATAATAAAAAATAAAAATAAAAAGTAGTGATCCCAAACCAATAACTCCAGCCTCGGCCCACGGCCTCGTCAAAATTGAAGTGGGCGAGCGAGTTCACGTGTAAGCGAGCCCATACATGAAAACTGAAACCACTTTATTCAATTCCACGTGTCGTAGTATAATTTGTTGAGTGAAGTGAAGTTACTCATACTCGTCTTCCGTGCTCGTTACTTGCATCTGACCAAACCTCAGTTCCTCTGTCGCCAAAAGTCAGCGGATCCACTCCAGTTTCTCCGGCTGGACTGCGTTTTAGGTACGCGTGCCTCCATCTATACCTCCTTCTATACGTATACCAATTCGTATCCGTTAAAGAATCCTGGTTGATTTTGTTTTTCTCCTTTTGTGCTTCGATTCAATGAAGATTTATAATTTTTTGTAATATATGTTCAATAATCTAATTGAGAATCTCCCTTATTAGGTCTGCTTAATTAATCTTTTAAAAGGGCTGGCTTTAGATTTAGTTGATTGTTTATTTGTCGAAAGGTTTTAATATGTGAGTTTTAAATGAATTTTGGGAGGTATCAACGGTCTAGGCGGGTTGAGGTTTTTGGTCATTGACTGTGTGCATAATGTTAAATTTATGTAGTTTTTTGGAAATCTATTGTAGCTTCTGCTACGAACTCTGGTTTGTATGAAAATAGATTATTGAGGTGAGAGGCTATTGCCAAGTTATGTGGTAAGAATCTTGGCTGGGAAGTGAAATTTTTTGTTAGCAAGTTTCTAAGAGGTGAAATTCGGTTGAATGTCCTCTATATGTTTGATTATTGACCTTGTAATTGTGATTTTTCACAGAAGTATACAACTCGAGCTGTCCATCTATGGCATCGTTTAAAGCGTTTTTGAACAGCCCGGTTGGTCCGAAGACAACTCACTTTTGGGGACCTATTGCCAATTGGGGATTCGTTCTTGCTGTATGTTCCCTATCCATGAGTTTGATTATTCATATGTGAACATGTGGTATTTGAAATGTTCCGCTTGGTGTAACTTGTTATGCTAGATTTTTTAGAAGTCTCTGACTTCATATATTATTACGACTTAGTCATATAATAACTGAGGAATTCAACAGGGGTTAGTGGACATGAAGAAACCTCCAGAAATGATTTCCGGCAACATGACATCAGGTGAGAAATTGCTAGTTCAAGAGGCTCTTGGTTAACATTTAAGTATTTAATACATGGCTGGAATCTAATCTTTGTTATTGTATTGTTGCTGCAGCAATGTGTGTCTATTCAGCATTATTCATGAGGTTTGCATGGATGGTACAGCCACGCAATTATCTTCTTCTGGCATGCCATGCTTCAAATGAGACTGTACAGCTCTATCACCTCTCACGTTGGGCAAAGTTTCAAGGGTAAGATACTGCATTGAACCACTATGTAGTTGAAAAGTCACTTGGTTTTCCTACTTAATCCTGCCCCACTTAGTTCAGTATCAGTTGATTCTCCTCTCTTACTCCACTACATTTGAAATTTCTAGAGGAAGATGTAGATTCTCATTTCCAAGTTTTTGTGCATGTAATTGAAAGCCTTTTAAAAAAGTACCAGATTAATGTCAAGATTGATATACGATCTAGTTTGACCTGCTATTATGACGTTATGTTGGGAACAAGAGTCTCATCAGATTATTTGCTGCTTGTGTATAGTTTTGGGGCTTTTGAGTGCTGTCCCGGTCCCTTGGTGGATTGCTGATTCACTTTTGTACTTTCTGCATTCATTTATTAGTACACTTTTGGTTCTAATCTAAAAAAGTGTCTCATTAGATTCATAAATTAAAACTTTAGTAACTGATAAAACTAATTACGGAAGGAAATCAGCCATACTATCTGTTTATTCTTTTTCTCTCTGTTTGTATTGTCTATCTTACTGAACTGGAATAAAAGAGGTCATATATTTACCTATGGAAGTCTCTATATAACTTGTTGGAAGAACTGAAATTGTATTCCTAGTAAAAATTAAAACAATAATAAAATAAAATAAAAAATGAATTCTGTCGCAGTTCTTGCATGTTTTTATTTTAGATTTGATAGGTTGAATCAGAACAATTTCCTTTCAGCAATTTTTTATCTCATGTCAAAAGGTATTGGTTCCTTAATTTGCTGACTCCTTGGTGCATGAATTTTGCTTTAGAAATTAGAGGCTACAATACAAAGCTAACAAAGTTTTTGTCATCATTACTTCATTACAGGTACCTGGGACAGAAGAAGGATGAAACCTCAACTCAGTAACTTCATGCAGCTTCCATTCTCATCCCTTCTTCTTTTCTTTTTTTATGATTTAAGTTGTGTTTTGGGTGGAAATTGTTGTTAATGTTTCATATTGAAATCCATGGAACAATTTGTATTTTATTCTTCTGCAAGGACAATACAATCATAACTCAGCAGATCACTATCATCAAGTGAACCTGAATTTCTGCAAACTTTTCATTAGATAATGATGTTTTCAATTTATTCTACCTCCAGGTGAGAGGACAATAATGAATATATGTGAATAATAAACACCCGAACGATCAAAATTTGATCACAGAGCTGGTGCTATCTATGATGACTGATGCATCATCGTCACTCTCAGCTTTTGCTCTTTTTCTTGGATTTCAACTTCTTGATTTGCTCAGCTTTTGCTCATTTTCTTGGATTTCAATTTCTTGATTTGCTCATTTTCTCTCGTTTTAGCAGGCAATGCCTCTGTTTCATCTCCTTTGATCTCATTCATGTTCTACTTAAGTGTGCCACTAAGTTTTCTGCAGTGTGGGTAACTTCTGCATATGCAAAGTTATGGAGATTATGTGGACCACATATTATGAAGAAGTTTTGACAAATACATACACTTTAAGTCAAAGTATGTAAATCTAATGGTCAACATTCTTCGTCCTGATATATTTTATATCAAGATGAACTGACAATAGAAAAATTTTATATATATATATATATATATATATATTAGTAGACATTTTTCTACTTTTGTTATGGTTGTGACACGTGACAATCATAAATGCTATTAATTTGTTTTTATTTTTTAAAATCATATATAATCATATAATAATAGTCTTTTTTTTTTAACTATAAGATGACATGTGTCATCTTATATTTATATAATAGTCTTTTCCTACTTTTGATATGGTTGCAATACGTGTACTTCGTTAAATGTTATTATTATTTTTATCATATATAATAATTATTATATATCATATAATAGTATATAATATATAATATAAAAGTATATTGATTATTATATATTATATTATATGAGAAAACCGAAATTATCCATTTAATGTGAGGAATGTATAAAGTTAAGGATTTGTTTTACTTTTTCTTTTAGATATTTTTTAATTTGTTCATATATTGTGTATAATTGTGTTCTTCCCCTCATTTTATCTTCCTATTCGTCGATCTGTTCAAAAATTGATTAAAGAGTTTATATAAATTCATTCTTTGGTTGTTCTATACGATAATACTTTTTTTTTTCCATGCACAAGTAAATGATGGATTTAAAACTCATTTTAATAGGTAAAAATCACCTGCTATTACATTATGCTTATACTCTTTGATTTTTATATGCTTTATAGGGATATCATTTCAAACTAATCAAGATGGTAACAACAGCTAGAAGTGTGTGTGTTGGGGTATAATTCAAAATCTTAAAACTATGACCTTAATTAATTTTTAAATATAATTTTGATTTGTTTTTCTATATATTAATATTAAGAGTGATGCTATTGGCACACACCCTACTGATCTATTCATGCCCCACTTTTTAAATTATAGAATATTCTTTTTTTTCTTTTATCAAAATTACTTAAAGAGACATACAATTTAAGAAATAAATCTTCTACAAAGTAAATCTATTAAAATTTCATATTTCTTTTCCAAAAAAAAAAAAACTCAATAATCTGTTTCTTCTTCAAAAAAAAAATTTAATTCTTAAACCCTAAAATCTGCTTCTTACATACATCTAAAATATTATGAAAGAGTTTGAGAACGATATCAAGAATATGGAAGAATTGTTTAAGAACAATACCAAACATCTTGAAGAATTGTCTGAGAATGACATAAAGCAAGAATTGTCTGACAATGATAGTAAGCATATGGAAACAATTCATTCTTTGAAATTTATTTTTTCTTTAGAATGATATCAAGCTGTCGTTGTGTTGAAGTACCCTGTTATTTTTTATTTTTTCATTTCCATCATGAAATAAGAAGAAAAAAAAAACTAAAAGAAAAAAATAAATCAATCAGTGAAGGTGAGAGAGATGTATACATATACAGAGATAAGAGATAGATAGATCATTTATGATATGTATTAAGTTGAAAAATAAGTAAATGGGTAGTTTTGGAAATAAACCAAAAAATTTAATAAAAACATTTAATTTTATGTAATTAAATCAAAATTTTAAAAAGTGGGGCATGAATAGATCAGTAGGGGGTGTGCCAATAGCACCACTCTAATATTAATCTCTCATAACAATCTTTTTCTACTAATTACATGTCGTTACAATGTCTTCCACTGTATCAAACTATCAGCCTATGCTTTAAGAGTCAATTAGTCTTTCCTTTAGGTTCCTGTTACCGGAATTTCGTTACGTCCACTAATTATGTATTTTCAATAATTAGTGTCGCAATACATTATTGCTTTGTTTTAAAAAAAATTATATCAGTTTCCCTATTTTATTTTATTTTATTTTTTATTAATTACTTAATGTTATTGATTTTTTTAATGTAAATATACAATTTTGATCATGTGATTAATTCATTCTTTGGTTGTTCTACACAATAATACCTTTTTTTTCCAGGCACAAGTAAACGATGGATTCAAAACCCATTTTAATAGATAAAAATCACCTACTATTAATTATGCATATGCTCTTTGATTTTTATGTGTTTTAGTTTTATGTTTTATAGGTATATCATTTCAAACTAATCAAGATGGTAACAACAGCTAGAAGTGTATCGTGGGGGAATCATTCAAAACCTTAAAATTATGATCTTAATTAGTTTTTATATATCAGTTTGATTTGTTTTTCTATATATTAATTTCTGATAACAATCTTTTTCTACCAATTACAGGTCATTACAATCATGTTTTCTATTGTATCAAACTATCAGCTTATACCTCAAGAGTCGATCAGTTTTTCATTTAGGTTCTATTACCGGAGTTTCATTACATCCACTAAGCATGTATTCAAGCATTAGTGTTGCAGTATTTTATTGCTTTTTTTTTATAAAAAAATTATATTAGTGTCCCTATTTTATTTTATTTTTTGTTAATTACTTAAGTGTTATTGACTTTTTTTAATGTAAATATACAATTTTGATCATATGATTAAATCTATAAATTATTGTTGTTGTCAAAAAAAATATAAAGAAGGGACGATGAATTGAAAATAAATCTTATTTTAAGTTCAATTTGCTTAATTATTAATTCATAAATTTTGTCTACCCCCAAATAAAATAATATTAAATACAATATTTTAAATAATCCTATTAAACAAACCCGTGCATTGCACGTGTTGACACACTAGTTTAATATAATTCTTCACTGAGTTTTGATTATTTGATGCTAAAAAAACATTAAATCATTAAAAGTTATTTCATACCAAAATAAGGTCTTTATATAAATATAATTTGCTCTGAAAAGGAAAACTGTTTGAGAAAAAAATTATATTGCAAACAAATGATCATAACATAAAGGGGCTGGCTTCTGTACAGCGATTTATAAAAAAGTAAATTACACTAATTATCCCTGATTATATGTATAATTGTAATAAAACCTAGTGAAAATATTAAAATAACACAAATATACTCTCTGATCCGTTGACTAACACCAACTTACCCCGATTATATGTATAATTGCAGCTAAAACCCGTGAAAATATCAAAATAACGCAAACATACCCTCTGATCCAGTTGACTAACGTTGACCACCATTAGTTAGTCACAAATAAGAAGAATTGTTACTTTTGCCCTTATAAAAATAATACTTAATTATATAAAAATCAGTTAATTAATTGAAAATAAAAATATTAGAAAATATAATATATAAAAAAGGTATTGATGTGGATGTTTGGAAGGTGGTGATGTTAATTATTATTATTATTATTTATTTATTTTTTGATGATGATGATAACTTTTTCAAATTAATATTTATTTTCCTTTTAATTAGTTGTTTACTTTTAAATTTTAATTAATATAAAATTCTTGAAGCAGACATGACGAGTCAATAATTTTATATTAATTAAAATTTAAAACTAAACAACTAATTAAAAGGAAAATAAATATTATTATAAAAAATTATTATCGTCATCATCAAAAATAAATAAATAAATAATAATAATTAACATCATCATCCTCCCAAACATCCACAACAATAACTTTTTTATATATTATATTTTCTAATATTTTTATTTTTAATTAGTTAACTGATTTTATATAATTAAGTATTATTTTTATAAGGGCAAAAGTGACAATTCTTCTCATTTGTGATTAACTAACGGTGGTCAACGGATCAGAGGGTATTTTTGTGTTAGTTTGACATTTTCACGGGTTTTAGTGCAATTATGTATATAATCGGGGTAAGTTCGTGTTAGTCAACGGATCAGATGGTATGTTTGTATTATTTTGATATTTTCACTAGTTTTAGTGCAATTATACATATAATCGGGGTAAGTTAGTTTAATTTGCCCTTTATAAAATCACCGCATCATGCACGGCTGTAACTCTTTTTTTTTTAATTTGTTAATATAACATTATAATATTTATATAATAAAATCAAACATAAAAAATTATATTAAAATTTTGAAAAAATATATTTAATTAAGATAAATTAAATAATTAGTTTTTTTCAAAATAATTTTAAAATTTTGATCTATAACCATTTTCAAGGGTTTGGTAACCACTATCACGGATCCGGTAACCATTTTTACGGTTTTAGTAACCGTTTTTCAATTTTTAAAATTTATCTTATAACCATTTTCACGTCTATGGTAACCGTTGTCACGGCTATAGTAACCATTTGTATTGCTTTGGTAACCATTGTTTTATGAAATTTTGACCTGTAGTAACAACTTTCACGGCTCCGATAACCATTTTTACGGCTTTGGTAACCATTTTTAAAATTTTGAAAATTTGACTTGTAACCATTTTTACGAATATGGTAACTATCTTTACGGCTTATGGTAACCATTTTTACGGTTTTGGTAAGCATTTTTAAAATTTTGACATTTTGAATTGTAACCATTTTCACGGCTATGGTAACCACTTTCACGGCTCCGGTAACAATTTTTATGGCTTCGGTAACCATTTTTAAAATTTTAAAATTTTGACTTGTAACTATTTTCACGGATATGATAACCACCTTCATGGCTCTAATAACCATTTTTACTGCTCTCGTAACCATCTTTTAATTTTTGAAATTTTGACTTGTAACCACCTTCACTGCTCCCGTAACCATTTGTACGGCTTTGGTAACCATTTTTAAAATTTTAAAAGTTTGACTTGTAACCATTTTCACGGATATGGTAACCACCTTCACGGTTCCGGTAACCATTTCACGGCTTTGGTAACCATTTTTACTGATATGGTAACCACCATCACGGCTCTGGTAACCATTTTTACTGCTTTGGTAACAGTTTTACAATTTCTGAAATTTTGACTTGTAACCATTTTCACGGATATTGTTCACGGCTCCGATAACCATTTTTAAAATTTTGAAATTTTTACTTGTAACCATTTTCACGGATATGGTATCCACATTCTCGGCTCCGGTAATCATTTTCACGGCTTTAGTAACCATTTTTAAAATTTTAAAATTTTGACTTGTAACCATTTTCACGGATATGGTAACCACCTACACGGCTCTGGCAACCAATTTCACGGCTTTGGTAACCATCTTTGACTTGTAACCATTTTCACGGATATGATATCTACCTTCACGACTCTGGTAACCATTTTCATGGCTTTAGTAACCATTTTTAAAATTTTTAAAATTTAACTTGTAACCATTTTCACGGATATGGTAACCACCTTCACAGCTGCGTTAACTATTTTTTAGTATGTGGTAACCCTTTTATAATTTCTGAATTTTTGACTTGTAACAATTTTCACGGATATGGTTACCACCTTCAGGCTCTGGTAACCATTTTCATAGCTTTGGTAACCATTATTAAATTTTTGAAATTTTGACTTGTAACTATTCAAAAGTTTAGTGTTATAATATTTGTAGAAAAAAGATAAAAAAAATTGAAAAAAATAAAAATTTTAATATGTTGGCGTTGACCTAGTTAACAAATAGTGGGAAGGAGTTAAACACCATTAAATCCCTTTACTGCTCCCTTGGAACCTTCATTTCATGTATAAATTCTTCTCTTTTAAACATTTTATTCTTATATTCTACAAAGTATCCATCTTGATACTTTCAATGTTGAACTTCTGGCTATTGTTCTTCTTTACTGAGATATGTTCATGGTTTCACCCACGTAAATGTATGTGTTATTGACACTGTCGAGATGAATTATTGTACATTACCACAAATAAATAGCCAATTGCTAACGATAAGGATCACCGCAGTAAAAGATAGTATGATTACAATTACACCAATTTTATTTTCTTGCAATTCACCGTATCAATGGATGTTGGGAAAAAATGTTGATCTAATTTGATAAACTTGCTGTAATTTAGGAATTATAATTGACAGGTGACACAAGCATACATGTAGTACACTGAAAATACACTATAAGCGTGTGTCTACAACCTAGAGGAGGGGGGTGGGGGGGGTTACCAATTTTTCGATTAGTCAATATTAAACAAATAACCCAATTAAATCAAACATACAAAATCAAGTGTAAAGTGCGGAATAATAAATAACACTTGATTTTGACTTGGAAACCCTTCGACAAGGGAAAAACCACGGGCTATCCTTCTAACCACAGACGATCACTGAAATCCACTATATGAATAAAAAGTTACACCCTGAAGTGATACTCGGACTCTCACTCTAGATAACCTCAGGCTATGGACACTACCACTCGCCACTCTTGGTTCTATCCCTAGTGATATCTACTGATACACTACTATTGGCGTGAGCACCTCCTACTCTACCCGTAGGCCTTTTACAATGGATTCTTGACCGATGCTTGCCAACCACAACTTGGTTGCAAGTCTTCAGTGCTTGTGCAACTTCACCCCGAAGCCACAAGACTTTGACTCAATGAAGAGTATAGGGTCTATGTGAAAGTGAGACAATATGCTCAAATGCAATAATGTGTAAGACCACACACAAAATGCCTAACTAGATGTTATAAAGCAATTAAACACTCTAGTTATCAAACAATGCCTACATGTACACACATGAGGTCTCAATTAGTTGTAGAGAAATTCTAACAACCTAATTGTCAATTAAATTCACATAAACATTCATAAACTTGACTAGATGCACAATGTCAATCTAATCATCAATTAAGCATACATGAACATTTATGGATTAGCTATTTAGGCTTATATGACCTAATAATGCAAGCTATCACAAACAAACACAATCAAATATTCATGAACATTAACTAGTTGATTAAAACACAATTTCTCAACCTAGTTATCAATTAATCACATATGAATATTTATGACCTAGCTTTTAGGTAAAAATGACCTAGCTTTTAGGCAAAAATGACCTAATCAATCAAGCTATCAAAATACAAACCCAATCATGTTATCAAGACTCATAAATATGCAATAATAGAGTTTAGGTATTTAATCATGCAATAAATACCTAATCTAGAGTAAGAAGAACAATAAATGATATTCAAAGAAGTTCTTGCTTACCTAGTCATGAAACAATGAAGACCCATGCTCATATGATGTTGAATGATGCAAGATAGAGATGGGTTTTGGGTTTGGAGAGTCAAAAATGCTTTCTTGAAGCTTTCTCTCTCTAGGAGCTCTAACCTCTTTCTAAAAATGATTTTGTGAGCTCTTGGTCGGCCAAGAAGAGAAGAGGAAGAATATATATGAAGCCCTAGTTAAAACTACATCGTTTTGAACTTGGGAACCAGAATCCCGTCAAAACTGCTTGCTAGACCGCAACTCAGGTAAGTGTCCAGACCGCGGTACATACAGCAGTGCACCGTCTGGACAACACCGCGGTTGGGACCGCTGTACGTGCAAGTGCACAGGTCGTGCATGACGCATTGGAGAATACCGTTCCGTGCGCCGCGGTGCAAGCAGAGCCTGTCGAGCGGTCTAGGCCGCGCTAAAGGGAAAAATCCCTTTTTTTTAACACTCAAGACAAAAGTCTATCTTATATGAATGTTGTGCAAGTGTGAAGTGAGTGAGATGCACACAATGAAGCACAATTAACATGTCAAACATGTTATCAACTAAGATACAATGCAAGATATGATATCTAATGTAAGCTAGTGAGTGTTTTAGAAAAGGATGCACACTTATACAAACAATAAAGAACACAAATGTAAGATAAACAAAACATGCATGAAGTGTGTGTGTGCACCTAAACTCTTCAAGAGACAAAGTCAAGCGAATATAACTTTTGCTCTTGAAGTCATGGAGATGCTTGGAAGCTTGCCAATACGGACCTAAGCTACCCATTACACAATCATCCCCAATGTGGTGGTTTGTCATGAAATAAGCCAATCATAAAATCGAGGTCCTTACATACACAATTCTTAACATATATCCTGTACCTACTCCAAAAACTCTAACAAGACAAATTGGCCTAACCGGAAGTCATGCTTGTAATTGTATCACTCTACTCGACTGCCAACTACCACTACAACATTCTATACATCGGATCGGCTGACATTATATTGTATCATTAAAACCACACTACTCATTAATAGTAAAAAATAATATCGGTTGTTAAATATGAATAATTTCCTACCATTTTTCATTTATATACATTCCTTTAAAGTGTTCTAGTAAATGCTAGGCGCTAGTCGGGCGGCAGACCAGCGCCTAGCGCCTAGGCGGATTTCTAGGCGGCCGAAATTTTTTTGGTTTTTTTTTTTTGTTTTTCCTATCTATAAAACCAATAATAAAACTCATGGTATGACTAAGTTCAATCAAAATCATAATATTTAGTCCAAATCTATAAAATCCAAATGAAATCCATCACAATTTGTCAATTTCACAATTCACATTTCACATTTCACATTTCACATTTCACATTTGACAATAGTCACAAACTCACAATACAATATTCCAACAACAAAATCATCAAAATCTACCCCAAATCCACAAACCAAATGGAATCCAATAACAAATTGTCAATTTCACAATCCAATATTCCAACAACAAAATCATCAAAATAATAAATATAGTCCAATATTCCAACAACAAAAGCATCAAAATAATAAATATAGTCAAAATCCACAAAACCGAATGAAATACAATCACAAAGTATTGGACAGTCAACGTTTCAAACACAAATCAAAATATCTAAGATAGAGTTTCTAAAGCTTTGTCTTCAACTACATATTGGTCTAATTGAAAGACAACGTCATCATCGGATTCAAACTCAACATTTTCTTTGGCCGCATCATTGTTAGATTGAAAATCATCTTCAAGATCTCTCACTTCACCATCTTCTAGCCCCGAGCCGGGCTCGACTTCATCATCACCATCATCAATAATCCATCATTGTGCATTACTAGCATCATTTGCTAGTAGTATATCTACTTTTTTATCGGTCCCCGTTTTTCTCTTGTCCATCAATCTAGAATTAAATTAGACGTACACTAGATTGTTCAACCAATTCGTGTCTAGTCGATTCCTTTTCTTCGTATGTATCTAATCAAAGTAAAATAAATAGATATTTAAATTTGAAACTTTGAAAGTAACTTCCTAGTTAAGTAGGTATCAATATTCAATATACAAATAATCTATAAATCTAACGTAGTAACTTACCCCCTCAAACGTGCTCCAATTTCTTTCACAACCGGATGAACTAGCCGTTAAGAAGAGGATTCTTTTTGCTATTGTTTGCAAGTTTGGTGTGTCAGATCCATAGTTAGTCCACCAAGTTACTGCATCAAAAATAGTAAAATACATAAGCTTTAAAAAAAGTACTAACTACTGAAAAGTAAAAACTAAAAACAAATGAAATAATTTAAATTTATTTTTTTACCTGGATTATAGAACTCATCATTCTTCTCACATCCTTTCAACGCCAATGGCCTTCTAAAAGGATCTTCTTTGTTCAAATACTTCCCAAACTCAATATTCTCGAAGAGGTTTTGCTTTTCAAGGTCATCGGGATATAAAATCTCCGTAAAAGTACAAAACCCATTAGAAACTTCATTAGTATAAATGCTTGAAGTTGACCAATTGAAGAAATAGTAGGGATTTAATACATAGGCCGCCAAATGTAATGGAGAATCAAGCCGACCTTTGGATTTCTCATCAATAATCTCAAATATTGGCCGATAATTACTCTCAACATTTTTCAACCCTCTCTAATCTCTTCCTTAGCTTTTTTTAGCTCCCCATATAAAAATCCCATAGATGGCTTTCGGTTCCCATCAACTAATCGAAACACCCTTACTAATGGAGAAAAAACCCTTAGGCAATATTTCACACCATTCCAAAACACTGTACTTAATACAGTGTTGTAAGACGTTTTCCCCTTAACACTCCTCGACCATTTGCAGTTCTCCCAATCGGTGCTAGTAAACAATGCCCTCAACTTATCTTTTTTCTCCAACAAAGATTGCAATGTTAAGAAAGCTGAAGCAAACCTAGTAACTCCCGGACTCACTATGTCCCTCTTCCTTGTAAATGTCCTCATTAACGCCAATGTGGTGTGGTGGGCATAAATGAAGATAGTGAAACTCTTGGCTTCCTCAAGTGTATTTTTGAACTTTGGTAGCTTGCCAATACCTTCAAGCATGAGGTTAATGGTGTGAGTAACACACGAGCTCCAACATATTGATGGCATCTTCACCTTCAACATCTTCGTCGTGGTAATATTGTTGGAGGCATTATCGGCCACCACTTGGACAACATTTTCAGGGCCAACTTCTTCAATCGCACTTAACACATATTTAAAAATGTTTTCACCTGTATGTGCCTTAGCGGAGGTATCTTTGGAGGAAAGGAAAGTGGTGCCTTCCTTGCAATTCACACACAAATTCATAATGCTCCTCATTTTCCTATCCGTCCAAGCGTCAGTCATAATTGAGCACCCATCAACTTTCCATGGTTGTTCTTGTTTTTTGAGTGCCTCTTTGGTTGTTTCAAACTCCTCCTTCAGTAGTGGTTCCCTCAATTGCCATTGACTTGGAGGTTTGAAGCTCAGTCCAATAGACCTATCGCCTCTACCATTTGCAAGAAACAATCATTATCAATGGCATTAAAAGGAATGCCTGCTTGATACACCCATTTGGCCACATATCTTTGAGTAACATGTGTCCTCTCTTTAAGGATGGTATCATTAAGGGACTGTTGCTTCATAGTATTTCGACTCTTTTCAGAGGCAGAGGAATTAGGGTTGATAGGATTAGAAAATTTATCCATAGGGCCAAGAAGCTTAGAGGTTTTCCTTGGCCCTAACCCTTCCATTTCCTCTAAATCTTCTTCACAACCAATATTCACTGCAACTCTTAACTCATCTTCTTCCTTTTTCTTATTTTTTTTCTTGTTTTTTGCATCCATTATTGCTTGTCTACACCTCAGTTGCATATCTATTGATGCCTTTCGACATGGCGCAACATTTCCCTGTATGTTGGCAACATGTTCTTTCAAACGGTAAACACGCCCCCCCCCCCCCCCCCCCCCCCCCCAGAAAAGACCTTTTCACACAAAATGCATTTCACTTTATCTGGATTATTCTCATCAATCAAAATTCCAAACTCCCACCCAACATCATTGGATTTTCGTTTCCTTCCGACAGGAACCGAAGTGGCATTAGAGGCACCTGAAGATACATTAACATTGCAGGTTGAATTAGGAGCGGCACTATTTTCGAGCAAGGAAGTCATGTCTACTGTCTAAGTGTGTAGATAAATTATGAATTCTGAAATAAAAATACTAAAACACATCATCAAACTACCAAACTTGAGTAAAAAACTAAAAATTAAAAACCTAAAAATTATTGAAATAGTGTTTTACTTTTTTTCACACAAATATTCTATTATTCTTCGCTGCCCTCTTTGATTTTTTTGCTGTTTTGTTTTTTGGTTTTTTGCAACCACCAACCGATTCAATAGAATTCATTTTCACACAATTCAACTGACCACCAACAGATTCAGCAGAATTCATTTTCACACAATTCATCCAACCCCCAACATATTCAACAGAATTCATTTTTTTGTTTTTTTTTTTTTTTTCACACAATTCTCACACAAAATTCATTCTCACAATAGATTTTTTCACACAAAATTCATAACAGATTTTTTCATAACAGATTGTTTCACACAATATTCATAACAGATTTTGTCATAACAGATTTTTTCACACAAATTCATTACAGATTTTTTCACACAATTCTCACACAAAATTCTTTCTCACACAAAATCCATTCTCATAATTCTCACACAGTCACACTATCCATAATTCATTTTCATGTCCCATATACATATTCTTGTCAAAATTGCTTTAATGAAAAGGAAACCATAATCTGGGCAACCACCAACAAGCAGATTCAACAGGAAAAAATCAAAAATTGCTTCATTTTGTTATACTATACTAATCTACTTCAAACTTCAAATTATGGGCAACCACCAACAGATTCAAGTCATTCAACCAAACACATATTCTACCAATGACCAACCAAACAAAAAACCGAAATAAAAAACCAAAAAAAAAATATGAAAAATGAACCTTTTACGACGGCGACCACACTTCGATCTGGGGACGAGGAGTGACGACGGCCGACGACGATTGCTTCTGAGTTCCGGCAGCGACGAGCGGTGGTGGTCGGCGACGACAAGAGAGGTTGTTGGTGGGTCTAGGGTTGTAAATTTGGGAATTTTCCAATTTGGGAATTAGAAAAGTGGTAGAGTCAGGGAGAAAGGCAAATTAGAAATTGAATTGTTGAAATCAGACCAATTTTTTTTTTTTGCTTAAACGGTGCGTTTTTGGGCCAACTTTTTTTAAAATTAAATCGCCTATTCGGTTCAAACCTGACTTTGACCCGCCTAGTCCAAATAATCGGTCCAACTCGGCCGAATAACTATTGACCCGCCTAGAATGGCCGATTTGGCCTGTTTAGGGACGGCCAGGCGCCACCTGGGCCGCTTTTTCGAACACTGAATTGTATCACTCTACTCGACTGCCAACTACCACTACAACATTCTATACATCGGATCAGCTGACATTATATTGTATCATTAAAACCACACTGCTCATTAATAGTAAAAAATAATATCGGTTGATAAATATGAATAATTTCCTACCATTTTTCATTTATATACATTCCTTCAAATATATCCACCATGACAGCATTATGCTCCATATACATTTGTGCCCTTGTATATATTTACATGAATGAATTTATCATCATTACAAGTCCCTAAGAAATTTACATGGTGGAGTAGTAAACAAAATTTTGTTAATCCAAAATGCCAACCGGAAAAAAGAATCGCCAACTCAGTTGCACATCTCTCATAAAATCACATGCACAATCAAATATTTATTCAGAGAAAACCATTTTTACGGGAAGTACATATTATTGAAACATCTAAATATAAACAACTTGATGGTATTAGTAATCAGGCAAATATTGTGATGGTAAAATTTTGTTATAAATCTCAATGAATTTAAACGATTACCGAAAGATAATGGTGATATATTAATGGAAAACTAATAATGAGTAGCTACAACAATGTCTTCACCATTTTTGCTCTAGAGTCCTTTAATGGGGGAGCTTGTCTCTTTTTTCCAATGGTATTCAACTGTCCAATTTGCATGTTAGAATACTCAAACTGATTGCTTTCAATGGAATCAAAGAAACAAACCTAAATATGACTTTCAAGCACTAGAATATGATTATAATGATAGAAACGTTAACATTGCTATTAAGATAGGAAAATAAAACATACTTTCCGAGGGGCAGAATGAGGACTAACCCCATTCCATCAAGCCCTGCAGGTAGTAATTCATAAAACTATGATTTATATGTTTTAGGATTGAATATTTAAAATCTCAAGAAAAACCACAAATACGTCTAAATCGTAAGCTCACAAGATAGCAAACTAACTTCAAAAAACATAAAAAATTAAAAAATTACTTCTTAAAAGCACAAAACAAATTCAAATCAGTACAAGCTCGTCGCCCTTGAAGAGAGCAACAATTACCAGGCAAAAACATAAGAGTTGGAAATTTTTCAAAAAAGAACCACATTCAATAGGACAAAACCACCTTGGGAGGCTCTCCATTAGGCTTGATAATCTCTTTCGCTGTATCAAGATAATACTTCACACTCATCGTTTCATATCTATCATCCCATAACATTCCTAAATCTTTTGAAACAACATCTTTAACCAACTCTCTCCCAACTACGAAACTATGCTTTAATATCCCATTTCCTACAGCAATCAAGGATCCATTTTTCTCTTTCTTTCTAATTACAGAAAATCCTGCAACTCAGTCAATTGACAACA
Organism: Dipteronia sinensis; assembly: GCA_033220585.1. Taxonomy (NCBI): domain Eukaryota; kingdom Viridiplantae; phylum Streptophyta; class Magnoliopsida; order Sapindales; family Sapindaceae; genus Dipteronia; species Dipteronia sinensis. The sequence continues at coordinate 17,068,018 of CM065637.1, forward strand.
CTGTTGAATCACCACCACCACCTGAACTCAATTCTCTCACTTTAAAACAAGACTTGTACTCCGAATTTAACAATAAACTACACGATACCCAGAAAGCAGCAAGTGATACCATGATTTCTTCTAGGAATTGAACAACTTAAAACCCATTTCAAGTACTAGAAACTTGAAAAGGTTGCAAATAAAATGAACTCAGAAGATTATTGTTCCCTAAAACAATCACACCCAAATTTATGTTTTTGTTGTAGCACAACAAATAAAATTTCATTAAAAAAGAAACTTTTTTTTAAACGGCTATTTCATTGAAAACAGCCTATAAAGGCAAAATAAAGGAACCAAACAACACTACCAGTCCAAGATTGAAAAGCAACAAGCTACCAAAACCCAAAACAAAACAACAAAACCCCAACCCCACATTATACACTAAAACACCCACCCAGCAGAAATGAAAGCAAAGACAACCGAATTGAAAAATACCCAAAAAATGAAAAAAGACTAGAGCAAAGCAGAGGAAAACCGAAACAAAAACATAGCATCACCAGTAAAACAGAACCCGAACCAAAACACAGTAACACCAAGCAAACCACCGCCCCATAGCTACGACAATACACCAAAACCTCATATGTCACCCCACTCCAGCCTATACTCACACTGTCTAGAACCCATCAAATTCAATATAAGAACTAAATCTGAAGCAAACCTTGAAAGCAAAATGAAGTCTACTGTATTCCCCACAAGTATATATACATCCAGACTTGATATTAGCCATGGTAAATAATTATACAAAATGAGTAAATAATCACAATTCATTAGCAGAATCTAAAAATGGGAAACAAATTAATGGGCAAGAACATTTACCAAAATAAGTTGACAACTTTAAACATATAAATATATAAATTTCTGGTTTCGAAAGATTTTGAGAAATATCAATTTCAAACTTACAAGTTATGGTGGTGGGCCAGTGGCGTTGGTGACGGAACTACAACTAAGAACTGAGAAGAATGGAAGTGATGGTGGTGGCGTTGGCGACGGCGGAAGTGGCGAGAAGAATGGAAGTGATGGTGGTGGCGTGAGAACTACAACTCAGAACTGAGAAGAATGAAGTGATGGTGGTGGCGTTGGCGACAGTGAAGGTGGCGAGAAGAATAGAAGTGATGGTGGTGGCGTTGGAGACAACGGAGGTGGCGATCCGCCAGCGGCGGCGGTCGGAGCAGATGTGGAAGCCAAAGAGAGACAAATCGGTGAGAACTAAAACTCAGAATTGAGAAGAATGAGAGTCAACGAAGGAAGGAGATATATATATTTTGTCTTAGAACATAACCGGTTACACTTTTTTTTAGTTTTTAAGGTTTTTTTAATGGATATCCGTTGGATCAAGTTTAATATAATCCAACAGATTATATAAATCACTATTCATCTTTTTTGAATGACTGTGTAGCAGCCAACCCCTAAAAGGTATTATAAACATAGACTAGGTAGGCAAATGCCTATAGGATGCTAACTATAGGCCACCAAGTACACACACCAAGTACACATTGGAAAATTAATAATTTTTTTTATTAAAAGCTTGACCGTCTATAGCCCAGCCTAACCTAACCTACCCACAGTTCCGCCCCTTATTTGGATGCTGTAAGGATAAATCTTGACATACGGATTGGTTTTTGGATTGGTTTTTTAGGTTGTTTATCACTTTTGTAATAATTATTATCATCGACGATGCAAAATACACAAACATAAAGCAGTGTGTTGGAAAATTTAAACCTTTTAACAGATAGAAATTGGTAAATTAAATTATTATCATTTCTCCCCCAAGTTTTCAGTGCTTTTGCCTCTTTGTCCTACACTCCTACCAATTTGAGCCACCAAACCTTTGGGCGGCTTTGTCTTTTGATTCTAAGAATCACTTTCAATTAACATTGATATTGGATTTATCAATCACCCACCCACCTGACTCAACTGGTAATTGCCAATAATAAAGAGACGATTGTCTATAAAGTATACCGAAAGGCAATTTTGTTCCTATTGGATTTTAATTATGTATTTGTTTTTCAAAGTACTACATGGATTTAAGTTTTGAAGAAGACTTATATATAAGGGATTCATTACATCAACTTTAGTTAGGAACTTAATAAATTTTACTCAATTTAAATGAGTTTTGGATGTAATTTTTATTTTGTAAATGATAAATCTTATGAAATATACGTACAAAAAGAATCTGATTTGTTTTTTAAATGGGTTTTTTGCTCTGTCATTGAATAAAATCAATGAGAGGTTGATAAAAAAATATTGATAAAAATAGATAAATCTAATCCATTTAGTTAAAATTTGCAAAATTTTGTAATGTTTAGCAGTTAAGGGATGTTTGTTTGTTTATTTTTTCAGACTTATTGTCTCTTATATTTTAAATTAAGATAAATTAGTTTGTTTGTTTTTTCAACTTATATCTTATTTTAAGATATATTTTTTTTAAAAATTAAAATTTTTGACTTTTATCTTATTAAAAAAGTGTTATAGTAGAGTTTTTTTTTTTAGTAAATTTCCACAAATGTCATATAACAATTCATACATTTACAATTTTATCTGCACATGATAAAACCCTAAAAATCAATTTTCTAAAATTATCGATTTTAAAGAAACTCTAACACTACCTAATCGGTTTTATATTTGTAATAAGTCATCCAAAATGAAAAAACGAACATATCATAATATCTTAATCTATAAGACTTATCCATATGTCTAATAAATTAAGGTCTTACAAGACTTTAGATAAAAAAATAAAAAATAAACAACCCTTTAATGTACTTTTTTTTATTCAAATTTTAATAATAGTAGTAGAGATTTTGTGAGAAAAAGAAAAGTAATTTGTAATTATGAATTAAGTGAACATTTTGGACATGCTTTTAAGGAATCATGCAAGATTATCTTGAAGTCAAACATGCGTGCTACAAACAAAAGAAGGAAAACTAATTGGAATTCTTTAGCCGGCCTAGTTGATTCTAATAGTCAAAAGAATTACGAAAGATTATCCAAATTATTTGCACATGAACAAATGTGTCCCACATGAATTGTGACTATGGTGCTAATTTTTAGATGATACGATGGATGAATGGATGAATGAGTGTTAATTACCACTAATATGAATTTGATCAATATAACCTTAATGCAACGAAAGCTTTGAGTTTTAAAATGTTGACAATAATTGTTGACTACTCAAATTATGATAACATATGGATTGTATATACTATGTTAGTTATATAGTGAATAATAATTTATTTATACATATCATCCGCTTGTATAATAATTCAAGCTAAACGTAATATTTAATAAACGTAATTTACCATTAAATTACGCTGGATGATAGTTATATTGAATAATGAAATGAAAATAAAATTCTGAAAAATTATAAATTCATTTGATACTTATGAAAAGATAGAGACCAATTTAATAAAAAAATGGAAAGGTCAAAAATTACCAAAATTATTATTATTAAGTATTATACTATTTCTGTTTTAGAAGTAGGAAACTTTTATATTTATTTATCAATTAAATAGAAAGAAAAGAAAAAAAAAGTTTGATTAATTAATTATATGATGAGGAATGGAGATTGTCGGTTTGGTGGCTGTGGACGATATCTATTCGTACATAAATACAATGCATGAATAAATCATGATTTTCTGTCCCGGACGAGGGAGACAGTCCAAGTAAAACAAAAAAAATAAAAAATAAAAGTTATTTAAGTACCCGCCTGGACCGCCTCCTACCATACAAAGTTGATTTTGAAACGCAACCAAACAGACCAGAAGTCCAGACTCTCTCTCTCTCAGCTTCTGTGTTTCTCTGCAGATACACTGCCACCACACACACACACAGAGCCAATTTAAACCATAGTCAATGGCCGAAACAAATCCAGACCGTTCGATCGATCCAAACACCGGCTTCTGTTCGCGCACCAAAACTTACCATACCTTGCGACCAAACGTACCTCTCCCGCCGCCGTCTCAACCTCTCTCTATTACAGAGTTCACTCTCTCTCTCCTCCGCTCCGGCACCACCAATCACGCCACAACCACCTTTCTCATCAACGCCGTCACCGGTCAACGCCTCTCCTACGCCGAATTCTTCCGCCAAACCAGCTCCCTCGCTCTCTCCCTCCGCGACCGCTACTCTCTCTCCAAAGGCGACGTCGCTTTCCTCCTCTGCCCTACCTCTCTTCACGTCCCTGTCCTCTACTTCTCACTTCTATCCCTCGGCGTCGTCGTCTCTCCCGCTAACCCGCTCAGTTCCGACTCAGAAATCGTTCACCAACTCCAACTCACCAGACCTTCCATTGTCTTCTCTACTTCACACACTTTACGCAAAATCCCGTCAAATATCCGTACAGTAGTCATCGACTCGCCGGAGTTCTTCGCTTTATCGACTCAAAGTCAAAACCAATTCAATAGCTTCGGTTCATCGAATTCGACTCATGTCGTTGACCAGTCCGACGCGGCGGCCGTTCTTTTCTCTTCGGGAACGACCGGCAAAGTCAAAGGTGTGACTTTGACTCACCGGAACTTGATAGCGTTAATTGCGGGACTCTATCAACTCAATACCCGAGTCTAGTCCAGACCAACCGCCAGAGCCGCACCCGGTTTCGTTAATCACGGTGCCACTGTTTCATGTTTTTGGCTTTTTCATGTTAGTCCGGGCGGTTTCTTTGGGCGAGACTCTGGTTTTGATGGAGAGATTCGATTTCGAGACAATGTTGAAGTCCGTGGAGAAGTACAGAATCATTTACATGCCGGTTTCGCCGCCGCTAATCGTGGCGTTTGTAAAATCAGAGTTGACTAAAAAGTACGATCTCAGCTCGCTTCAGTTGCTCGGCTGTGGCGGAGCGCCGCTGGGGAAGGAGGTTGCCGAGAAGTTCAGGGAGAAATTTCCCAATGTGGAGATTATACAGGTAGAGAACAAGAATTTTTTTAAATTATCTAATTTTTGTGAATAATTTCTTGTTAGTTCTGCTAAATTAGAATGGACCGTTTCAAAGAGATTAACAGTTAATGTGGGTGGATTGTTGGAAAATTTGTGATAAACACGAGTTTTGAGACCGTTATTTGAGTATGATCGGTTTCATGAAAACAAAGGTCAAATGTATATTTGAATTCTCCTCCGTGTGAACATCGAAGTGATATACTCAAACATATAAACGATTAATGAGCGAATGAAAATTGAATCTCAAAATGAGCCTATTGTGTAGGGATAAATGGGAATCCCATATTGCTTAGGGAAATCATTTATATGTGATAATTTATATGTGATATATAAATGGTTGTGTGATAATAACTTATCAACATGGCGGTGTTTGTTGTGATGAATAGTTTGACTATCGATTGCTTTTCATTGCATGAATGTACTTATGCTTCATTTGTCTATGGTCCACTAGATCAGTGTTGGTGTGTGTTACATTATTGATATGGTTGGACATTTTTTGGTTCTTCGAAGGCAACCTTTTGCTGATTGGGCATGTGCATCTTGACCTTTTCTGTCTATAATGCTTTTACAATTGTTGAGCTTTTCAATTTAGGTTATATTGCCACTGTTAGCTCCCACTACGAATAATCTATATGACTACTGGGTGGCCCCATGAAGCTTTAGAGTTGTCAAGCTTTTCTAATTAGGTCATAATGTCATTTTTAAACTCCTATTAAAAATCTACTTGCCAACCAGGATAGGATATGACCTGTCTTTAACCTATCAAGCCAGGTTGAATTAAGCTGGATCAGAAAAGGTGTTGTCTGATTCCAAGCTTTTCCTGTAAATTATTAAAATTAAAATGGATGGTTTAGTTAGTTTGTTACTTATTAATAACATGATGGGAAGAATTCATAAAAAGTATACTGGGTGTCTGTTGCATGATATCTTATATTGAAACTCAGAAACTCCTAGAACTAGTATAGAAAAATATACATAGCTTTTATTGGAACCTTTTGGTGAGAAGTTAACGAGAAAAAGGATGCATAATTGCTTTGATTTGTTCTTTCCATGTATAAAGCAAATGTCAAGCTGTTTATTGTGATTAAACATTTTGAAAGGCATCATGAATCCCTTCTGGTTGTTGAGTGCTGATATTTTTTTATTGTGTCTTAGGGATATGGTTTAACTGAAACTGGAGGAGGGGCAGCAAGGACCATAGGGCCCGATGAGATGAAGCGGCATGGTTCTGTTGGTCGCCTATCTGAACTAATGGAAGCCAAGATTGTTGATCCTGAAACAGGAGAAGCTTTACCACCAGGCCACAGAGGAGAGCTGTGGTTGCGAGGTCCAACAATCATGAAAGGTAGTTAAATGAGAAGCTAATGACTGTCTTTATTATAATATCAATGACAAACAAATACTCAGTAAAACTGGTAATGTTCTACTTGAGGATCTACGCAAGCATTTAAGCCAATGACGTGGCTGCAACCACAAACCAGACTTGTTAGGTTCTTCATTTTGTGACAATGTAACAGAAAACATTACATTTCTTTTGGGAAGACTACTACAAAACCTGTACAGAGAGGCCTCAATTCTATAGAGAAGGTTTGCTTAACTTGAGTTGCAATCTTAAGGATATAAAGTACAAAGTTTATCTATTCACGGATAGAGGTTTTCAAATCACTGAACTAGGAGATGCGTATATGCTATTGCACAACACTTGATAAGTAGAGTAATTTTATAAAGTGCAATGGGCTTGCTTAGGTTAATAGATAATATTTGATGGTATTATAAAGGGTATTTTTTTTCATTTTTGGGAGCTCTCTTTACTAAGTTACATCTCCTTTCTTATCCTTGGAAACTTTTTTTTTTCTTAACCAATAATCATTTGTACGTTTTCACTTAACTTATTGTGGCTGTAACTGGCTGCCCTGTTTTAATGCCTTCATCTGATAAGGGTCATGAGCCTTCTCTTTGGTAAATAGCTGCTGGCCAAACCTTAATCCTTCTTATATGGAGTCAGCTAATGCACACTCTGACAAGGTTCATGACAACGATTGGAAATATTCATTTGCCACAAGGTTCATGACAACGATTGGAAAAGCTATTTGTATTTCTCTTTGTCATACAGAAACATATGGGGAATATAAGTAAAATTCTTTAAGATGGGTTAGGTCTTTGAGAGACTTTTTAGAATTTGTTATCTATGTGGTTTCAAAGCAAGTCATTTCATTATTTTGATAGGAATAATCTTATTATATCTATTATTTTAACTGAGTTTACTTAAAGTCTTTAACCTTCTAAAAAGCTAAACAATTATAAAGCTTCTTGTTTGATGAGAAGAATGATCATATTACTTACTGCAGGTTATGTAGGAAATGAGAAGGCAACTGCTGAAACCTTGGACTCAGAGGGATGGTTAAAGACTGGGGATCTTTGTTATTTTGATTCTGAGGGTTTGCTTTTTATTGTTGATCGATTAAAGGAATTGATAAAATATAAGGCATATCAGGTTAGTCTTTACCAACAGATTTTTCTCTTTTTTGATAGACATGGTTGTGTGTGAAAATGTTATCAAATTCTATCTGAAATATTCTTGCAGGTTCCCCCAGCTGAGTTAGAACATTTACTTCACTCCAATCCTGATATTGCTGATGCTGCTGTGATTCCGTATGTTCTCAGTGTCATTCTTTCCTTGTCAAATCTCTTATTTCTTCCCCATTCATGATGTGGGATTATAACAATCGATGCTGCTATGGAATTTTCTTTTTCATCATAGTTGATGATGTTGTTTTACTTTCGAGCAGATATCCTGATGAAGAAGCAGGGCAGATTCCTATGGCCTTTGTGGTCAGAAAACCTGGAAGCAAAATTACTGAGGCTCAAGTAATGGATTTCATTGCAAAACAGGCATGCTTCTGACAATAATGCTAAAATTAATGGTAGTTGCAACTTGCAAGCATATACAAATGTATTTTTTTCCTATTTGCATCACAGCAGCCTTGGCCACATAATGGTGGACAAAGATAGACTTTAGGGTGCGTTTGGTACGTGGTACAGGACAGGACAACGTGGGACAGTTTCCTCTTGTCCCACGTTTGACACTACATTAGCACGGGACAACATGGGACAACATGGGACAAGGTGGGACAAAAATTAGGAAAAACTGTCCCACCTCAGACCATGGGACTACTTGTCCCATGGCATGGGACAGATGTGAAAAAGACCAATTTACCCTTGATATGTTCAAAAAATTACAATCATGTCCAATGTATTATATATATATATATATACTTCAATAATATATATATATATATTATAATTACATATATAATATAATATTATATATATTATATAATAATATATTGTTATATATATAATATTATTTAATAATATATATATCCTATATGTAATAATATTTAATATATCATATATATATTATAATCTTTAATATATTATAATATATATACAATATATATAATATATCAACATTATTCTTATATATATGATAAATATATATATATATTAATACATAATATATATGATATATATATATATTAAATATATATATATTATAATTACATATATAATATAATATTATATATATTATATAATAATATATTGTTATATATATAATAATATTTAATAATATATATATCCTATATATAATATTATTTAATATATCATATATATATATATTATAATCTTTAATTTATTATAATATATATACAATATATATAATATATCAACATTATTCTTATATATATATATATTATAATATGTATATCAATATATATATTATATAAAATATATATGTAATATAAATATAATATATATATATAATATAATATTTTTTATTATATATAATAATATATAAAATATGAAATATTATTACCTATATATATTATTACCTATATATGTAATAATATGTAATATTATATATATATATATATCTTATATATATATAATAACAATAATAATTAATATATCATATATATATTATATTATTATATATCCCATGGCCACATAATGGCTGATTTGTTTTATGGTATAGCATCAAGTCATATGGTAGGGTATCTTCAAATTTTATATTGGAAACATCATATGAGGAGTATTATATTGTTACAAAATAAGCCACAGATTCCCATGGAGAAATGAATCCACTGCTTTAAGTACGGGATTGATACGTGAACATTTGAACTCAATTCCCGTAGAGCATCTTTAACAGCCTCCCTTTAAGGGAGTATGTGTATTTTTGTAACTCCAACAGGTCCTTAAATGGCTCCTTTAATTGTGTTCTGGTGGAGTTCATTCCCTTAATTAAATGGTGTTTTCAGACCCCTTAAAGTGGGCTTCACCTATTTTAGATTATTTTATATTCTTGAAAAACTCCATATATTGACAAACAATATCTAATAGTTTATCAAACACGATATCTAACATTTAAATAATAATAAAAAATTATTAAATGGGCCATTTAACGGAGTATTGTTGGAGTACATACTCCCTTAATGGTCCCTTACAATAATATACACCCTTAAATAAGGGAGTCTCCAAGGGAGACAGTTGGAGATGCTATGATACTAATCCGATACATTTTTTTGAACTAGAGCACTATGAAGAAAATGTTCAAGAGTAAGCCTTCATATTGAAGGTCATGATCTTGTAGTTAGGATTCCTTGCCCAAAACCGTTACTTGTCGTATGAAGAAAATTCTCAGCCCCTACTCAATGTTCTGTTGTATTATAGCAATTTGTTACATACTAGCATTTTGATAATCAGACAGAGTTTGCAATTTACGTCTTGATAAGCCTTCTTACAGAGAGTTGATGTATTTGTTATTACAGGTCGCACCTTACAAGAAGATAAGGCGTGTTGCTTTTATTAATTCCATTCCGAAATCTCCTTCGGGAAAGATCTTGAGAAGGGAGCTAGTAAACCATGCTCACTCAGGCAATTTTTCTAAATTATGATCTATCCAGAGAAATGTTGCTATTACACATTGGAAAGGTATATTCATCATATTTCAATTTAAAGAACGAACTTATAGCACCTTTTTTTTAATTCTTTTTTGTATATTTGTTTTTTGGGTTTGGAACTCCCGTTCATGAGTCATGACATGCATGAAAGCTATAATATAATGGGCCAAGCTATATTAACTCCAATTTCTAACTCAATTTTTTGACTTCAATATCTAAATCACTCATTTGCTCACGTGCTCTTTAATCCAATGATTGAGATATTGAAGTCAAACAATTGAGTCATAAATTTGAGTTGATATAACCTCAATCATAATATAATTATTCAATTTTTTAAAAAATAATAGGAGAATTATGTTACAAGAGCAGCATATGTTGCGGAATGATGATTGGAATAGCTGTTTCCTGTTTGTATTAGGCATTTAAGCCAAAGAATTGTTGAATGTTGATGTGGTGATAGTGTCATTAATGTATTTATTATCGCTCTTGGCGGCATTGGAGGTGTTTTGCATATTTAAAAGCATTTGGTTATTAGATACAATAAAACATTCCAGCTCAGCTTAGGCAACTCCGCAATCACATTCATAATATTCATATTGTACAAATGTTTCAATTTTTTGTTATAAATCGATACCGCAATGATAAGAATTGATTTTACATTCATTGTATTTAACTCATTCCTTTATCCAATTTCTATCCATAATGAATTAATTTAAAAATATAAACCAATGACAAAGAGGAAGCCATCAGAATCAAAATAACATAGATCTTTGTTCTTGTGGATGCAGATCATAAATTTATTGCTGACGGAGAGGTCTAATTGTCAGACGAAGGTGGAATTGAACACTGTGAATGATTGTTGTTCACAGCTTTAGACATCTTAGATGTCTTACAAGATTGGAAAAGAGATGGAAATTGCAAAAATTCTTTGAAGAGAAGGGACCCTTGTAGAAAAAGATTTTGGTATAGTGATTTTAGACGGTAGCAACAACAGTGATAGTTGTAATGAATCACATACGAACTACCCGGCGTATGAATAGTTGATATAAAACCACAAGAAATGCATGAATGATATAAAACCACAAGAAATGCATTTCATGCCTTGTTAGTGACAGCCACAGTATTTGTAGCATTAACCTTTTATGCAGTATTGGCTACCCCTTGATCACATCATATACATCCAGCTCCAGGTTTGCCTTCAAGTTGGCAAACAAAGTTCTGTGATAATACATCAACTGTGATTATTCACTTGGTTTGGTTCCATTGCCTTCATTACCTTCCCTTGAAGCAAGGGATGTTAATTTCTGTGTTATCACTTTATTGAGCTTATATATGCCCACTAATGGCTGTATCACCTCAAGATGCTCTGCCTGTGTTCTCACCGGGAAGTGCACCGATATTGGTATCTATGTCAAAACATCTTGTTCTACTCAGTACACTGCCTAAGCTTTTGCTGTGATATGGATTGGATTTCGTAAAAATTAGTTTGTGCGCTGCGGCTACCTATTTTCTGTGTTAAAGAATAAGCAACTCTTGTTTTCTCATATCAAAATGTGACATTATGTACCGTTTTTATAATTATGTAGTGGGAAAAAGAAAAGGACTCAAATCAGCTGTCTAAGGGTGGTGTCTCAATTTGTATCTAACTAATCAAATTGAGACATTGTCTTACATATTTATGAAAGAAGCTGAAAAAAAAAAAATTAAATATAGGCACATATCTCAATTTGGTTTATTAGATATAAATTGAAACACCGTTTTTGGATATCTGATTTGAGTTCAATAGCTAAAAATGGACCTTTGTCTTAATGGAAAAGGTTTGAATGACTTCGATCAATGAAGGGTCGATTTATATCTATATAATATATAAAAGCTGATCCTTACAGCGCCACATGTTTCCGTGAGGGGACTTTGGATTTAAATGTTATATATTCATTTCTATTTATATATATCTATATATAAATCTCCTTTAATTGAGCCATTAATTAGTTTTTTTTAATTTAATCATTAATTAGTTGTTTTGTGTATCATTGTTATTGTTATTATTATTATTATTATTATTATTATTATTATACTCCTTAATTTCAATATTTTAAGTCTTGCATTTATTTTTTTATCTGTTTCGTAATTTGAATTAGTCTTTACAAACTCATAACATCTATCTAATAATTAGTGGAATTTTGACATTAATGTTCTCTTATTGGTTCATCTCCCTTGCATAATATTAGCCACCCTATTTGATATATATTGTTAATTTTTTTTTGACAAATAATATTTATTTTTAATTAGTTATATATTTATTATAAACGGTAATATGAATAGTCTTAAAAAGAATTCATTACAATTTACTGCTCTTCTCTAATATTTTTCTATATATAGCCCACTACTTCAATTATTTAATTCATTTCAACATTCTAAATATCCTCACTATTTCTCTCTCACTCTAGCGATTCGTTGCAACATTTTTAAGGAAAAGCGTTGTAATCCATGGTTTTCTCCTATTTTAATTTTCTTTATTAAGTACCCTTTTCTCCATTCCTTACAAAATTTGCATTTCTAATATTGTTATATTATAATGTGTAAATTAACTTATGTCTTTATGTGTTGATTTGCAGATTATGGTTTCCAACGAGGAGTCAACTTTTTGGGATCAATTATGGTCAAGTTGCCACTGTCAGAAAAGGTCATCGATTTCTTGAGTGCTAATAAGTTCACAAAAGCAATCATTTATAATACGAATACGCAAATATTGTCATATTAACAACATTGGTCAGTTCTAACGTCAAACTTATTGTAAATAAGAGATTGGTTATGAGTGTTTTGGTCTTTGGAGTATTTTGTGAATATGAGAGGATAATGAAACGGTTTATACCAAATTATTTTAGATCAATTTTACTGTGTTCCTTTTACTGCATTTTTATGCATTCTCCATCTTTTTTATTTTTTATTTTTTTGTGTTTTTATTTAATATAATGCAAGGGTATTTTAGAATTCTTATAATTCAGATTTGGTAACTTGATTGATTCTTCCATAACGACCTTAAATTCTTAAGGTTGTTTCTGTAAAAATAAAATTAAAAAAAAAGTTTGCTCATATTTGATGCGATAATTTCAAAAGCCAAAACCCTAAAATTTTATCAAATATTTGGTATATTTATTTTATTATTATATTCCCCAGAGTATAGATTATAAGCTATATACTAATTATAAAAATTACTCCCCGAAGTCGAGGTCGCCTCGTAATTTCTCCAGAAGCTCACCTATACCTCGCTGATACAGGGGGGTGTCCATAGGAGGCCGCACCTAGCTTCGAAAGGTCAAGGGAAGCCAGACCTAGCTCCTAGCTGGACGAAACTTCTCAAATATCGAGGCCGGAACACTGATCGACCCCACTAATTGATGCACCACACCATGATACATTCAACGACCCCTATGAGAATCATGCCAGACCCGAAGATACACAGTATCACATCTACAGACATTATACACATGCAGAACAAGTAATAGAGTCTAAATGGGAAACAAATTGATTTCCACCAAGATATCCTCAACTGAGCAATTAACTCAAAGTCAACGACATTTAAAGGTAAAAATCCTGTCCGGTAAGAGGGGGATGAGAAAATCAAGGGGAAATCAATGAGTTTAAACCTATGAAGACATTGTATAAAAGGAGGGACTTCCTCCTTCAGAAGACAGAAACTACTATTCGACAGGCATACAACAAACACCCAACTATCTCTTAGAAAAAAGTGAGAGCAATTCGAAAGAGAGATAAAGAGATGTATATCATATGTTATCAATAAAGAAAGATTTTTATTTCTTTTGAGTAGCTAACGAAATCGTTGTCTCCATGTCATTAGGCATTGTTTTATACACATATACATTCTACCTTGGTCATCACCTACGTGGTAATGATCTTGAGGGTGCTAACTGAGATTTATTGCCCCGAGCAAGATTTTTGTTAACAATATTCAACTCTTAATATTTTTTTTTGAATTGACAGTTGATCTTCTAAATTTAATGAAAATTATTACTATCAATAAATCCTATATATTTCCGTTAATGCTTGATGAATAATATATTATCATTGAACCTCAATATGTCTCGTGTCAACATGAGAATGCTTGATCATTAATTAATATTTTTAATATCATATTCAACCCTTCAGTTTTTCAATTCACAGTTGATTTTCTAAATTTAATGAGAATTGTTACTATTATTAAATCATATATTCTTTAATGTTTGATGAATAATATTATATATATATATATATATATATCTATGTTTAGAAAATATAGTATAATGGAGTCTCAAAGAGCAATAAAACTTTTGTTATTAAGTGGTTATTAATAATTGCAAAAAGTTAATAAAATAATTTTTTTCTATAAATAACGCATCAATAGATAATCAAGATGCAATCTCATAATTAATAGAGAATAGTGAATAAATTCTCTAAACCAATATCATAATTGATTTTTTATTATTTAGTATTATTATTATTATCATTATTATTTGAACTATTACATTATTTGGTAGGTTTAAAAGACAAGCCATAGATTCTTTTTATTTTTTTTAAGTATTATATTATTTAGTTATTAAGTGTAATAAGTTTTAATAATATAAGAGTGGTGCTATTGGCACACCCCTACTGATCTATTCATACCCCACTTTTTAAAATTTTGATTTAATAAAATAAAATAATATGTTTTTATTAAATTTTTTGGTTTATTTCCAAAACTACCAATTTTACTTATTTTTCAAACTTAATACATACTATATATGATCTATCTATTTCTTATCTCTGTATCTGTATACATCTCTCCCACCTTCATTGATTGATTTATTTTTTTCTTCTTATTTTTTTTTTAGTTTTTTTTCTTCTTATTTCATGATGGAAACGAAAAAATAAAAAATAACAAGGTACTTCAACACAACGACAGCTTGATATCATTATAAAGAAAAAATAAATTTCAAATTTATTTCCAGAAAATGAATTGTTTCCAGATGCTTACTATCATTGTCAGACAATTCTTGCTTTATGTCATTCTCAGACAATTCTTTAAGATGTTTGATATCCTTCTTAAACAATTCTTCCATATTCTTGATATCGTTCTCAAACTCTTTCATAATATTTTAGATGTCTGTAAGAAGCAGATTTTAAGGTTTAAGAATTAAAATTTTTTTTGAAGAAGAAACAGATTACGGGTTTAAGAATTAATTTTTTTTTTGAAGAAGAAACATATTATTGGGATTTTTTTTGGAAAAGGAATATGAAATTTTAATAGATTTACTTTGTAGAAGATTTCTTTCCTAAATTGTATGTCTCTTTAAGTAATTTTGATAAAGGAAAAAAAAGAATATTCTATAATTTAAAAAGTGGGGCATGAATAGATCAGTATGGGGTGTGCCAATAGCACCACTCATAATATAATTTTTTTTCTTCATAAATCACATATCTATAGTTAATCAAAAGACAATCTTATAATTAATTGGATAGTGAATAAATTTATTTTTAAATATTTAGTATTATGTTATTTTTTTGAAGTATTCAATTATTTGGTAAGATTAAAAGACAAGCCATAATTGTTTTTTGTTAACAAGCCATAAATTCGTATAAATTACTTTTTTTAAGAGTGGTGCTATTGGCACACCCCCTACTGATCTATTCATGCCCAATTTCTTAATTATATAATATTTTTTTTCCTTTATCAAAATTACTTAAAGAGATATACAATATAGGAAATAAATCTTCTACAAAGTAAATCTATTAAAATCTCATATTCCTTTTCCAAAAAAAAAAAAAACCCAGTAATCCGTTTCTTCAAAAAAAAAAATTAACTCTTAAACCCTGAAATCTGCTTCTTACATACATCTAAAATATTATGAAAGAGTTTGAGAATGATATCAAGAAAATTGAAGAATTGTCTAAGAACGATATCAAACATCTTGAAGAATTATCTGAGAATGACATAAAGTAAGAATTGTCTGACAATGTTAGTAAGCATCTGGAAACAATTCATTCTTTGGAAATAAGTTTGAAGTTTATTTTTTCTTTAGAATGATATCAAGTTGTCATTGTGTTGAAGTACCTGTTATTTTTTATTTTTTCGTTTCTCAAATAAGAAGAAAAAAAAAATAAAAATAAAGAAATAAGAAGAAAAAAATGTAAATCAATCAATGGAGGTGAGAGAGATGTATACAGATACAGAGATAAGAGATAAATAGATCATATATGGTATGTATTAAATTTGAAAAATAAGTAAAATGGGTAGTTTTGAAAATAAACAAAAAATTTAATAAAAACATTTTATTTTATTTAATTAAATCAAGATTTTAAAAAGTGGGGCATGAATAGATCAGTAGGGGGTGTGCCAATAGCACCACTCTTTTTAAATTATTGTTAAGCATTTAACTATAATATATATATATATATATATATATATATAAAATTTGGTAAGTTATTTTATTTTATTTTTGGTTCATTAAGAAAATTTATTCCTTATCGTTATGTAATTAACTCGTCATTCTATTCATTATCACATTAATTATGGGATTGACTCATAATTTTTCTATACTATTAATTATTTTATCATACTTTGGAGCCTTAGTATGCCACGTGTCGGTATGAGAATGCTTGACTATTAATTATTTTTTTAAATATTATATTCAACCATTCAGTTTTATATTCTTCAACTCTTCATTTTTTTTCAATTAGTTGATTTTCTAGATTTAATAAGAATTGTTTTTGACAATTTATAATTTAATGAGAATTATTACTATTATTAGATCATATATTTTTCCTTTAACGCTTGATGAATAATGTATTAGCATAGAGCCTCAACATACCACATGAGAAGGCTTGACCTGATCATTAATTAATTTTATGTTTGAGATGTCAAAAAATAAATCTAGAGAAATACCTCATGATTGTTTTCATCTTCAATGCATCCAATATCTTAGACCAATAAATTAAATCATAACTATTTAAATTATTGTTGCGTTACATTTTATAAATCTCACACATCGTGTGTGAAGCAATCTAGTAATATAGAAAAGCTGACCCTCACAGAGCCACGTGTCGCCGTAAGAGAGCTTTAGATTTAAATGCTATATATTTATTTATGTTTCTCTCTCTCTCTCTCTATATATATATATTCTTTCTACTGTCAGTTCGTCCTAATAAAAAATATACCAGGACAAAGGATGTGGGCCACAAACTATAGAGAAGTTTTGACAAGTACATACACTTTGAGTCAAATTATATAAATCTAATAGTCCACATTCTTCGTTCTGATATATTTTATATCAGAACGAATTGACAATAGAAAAATTATGTATATATATATATATATATTAATAGGGCTATTAATTAGTTTTATTATCTTAACCGTTAATTAATTGTTTTATCTCCTATAATATGGCTATTAATTAGTTTTTGTAACTTAACCATTAATTAATTGTTTTGTATATTATTTATTATTTATTATTATTATTATTCTTAAAAGCCTTGATCATTAATTAGTTTTTGTTAATTCATTTCAGTTATGTTTTAATTAAGCAACCCTTTATGTTACCAAGAGAGATAGAGTGGTCTGAGAATCGAAAAGGTTGCTGTGAAGAGTTTTTGGTATTCTTCTTCTAAAACTAATTAAATAAATAATTATTTATAATTCATTTGGTATTCCTCCAAAAAATCAATAAAACACATTCCAATTTTGTGTAAAAGGTTGCATTTATTAAAAATGAAACGGTTTGCTGCTGAGATATAATTTGATTCCACATGGTCACCGCGTTCAGTGTTCAATAGGCTTATATACAATATTGCACCACCCTTATATATGAGGGTGGACACCTGAAATATTGCTTCACACCAATTTACATTTTCAAATTCCACATACCGTAAATTCTTCTTTCATAAATAAACTCTATCAAAAACTGCATTTTTTTTTCTTGAACATCCATGGCTTGCAACGTCACCACCGGCTACCACTCCATCAGTCACCGGTAAGTTCATCAATTTCCTATTCCATTCTCTTTGATTGCCTTTACATATATATCTTTTTGTTTTTTTATACTAAACAAACTCTATCAAAAACGCTTTTTTTTTTCTTAACATCTGTGGCTTGCAATGTCACCACCGGCCACCATTCCATCAGTCACCGGTAAGTTCATCAATTTCCTATTCCTTTCTCTCTGATTGCCTTTACATATATATCTGTTATGTTTTTTTTAGGGTCATTACATGTTTTTGGTTTTCTATACTACTCCACTATTGACTGTTTTGTCTCCTTTTTTTTGTGAAAAGGCTTATTACGTGTTTATTGAAATGTAGGTGAATTGTCACGATACAATGCATATAATGTATTAGATAAAATGTTTATTCAAAGATTGAGTAAGCACTTACAACAAAGAATATTGATAAACTACAGAAGAGGGACACGAATTTACAGTTGATGATTGATGAGGAGATGATGTTGCAAAGCACATGGATGATAGTATGGTTGCAAGACCAATCTGTATAAAGAGTTAGAATTTTTGAAGCCGTAGTTGATGTATTTTTCAATCTAATTATTTTTGAAAACTTTTAAGCATTTGTTAAGGAAGCTTAATGACAACATCCGGAGAATATAATGAACATAAATTAACATTCATGTATTGAAGAAAAAAAAAGATTCTCTAGATAGTCTTGGTTTGTGGTATGACTATTTATTAAAAATTAGTGCAGATTTCTCTCAATTTTATTGATAACTTATATATATACTTTTGATTGTTTTTAATTGTAATAATTTTTAATTATTATGATTTTTTAACCCGTAAATCAAAAATTAATAGTTAATCAAAAGGCAATCTCATAATTAATGGGATAATTTACTTAACTAATTCCATAAAAATCAATAGGTAATTAAGAAGCAATCCCACAATTAATAGGATAATTCTTTAAGTAATTCCGTAACTAATTTTTAATTACTAAGTACTATTAATTAGTTATATATATTGTAATATTTGGTAAGTTTAAAAGCCAAGCTATAAATTCTTATTTATTTATGGAATTGGTTCATGATTTTTTTTTTCATTATCCCGTTAATAATGAGATTGGTTCTTGATTTTTATATACTAATTAATAAGGATTCAATTAGTAATATATTTAATTTTTAATCTATAAATCAAAAAATCAATATCTAATCAGTAGATAATTCTCTTGAACAATCTCATAATTGTTTTTTTAATTGTTTAGTATTATTAATGAGTTATATATAATAATAATAATAATAATAATAATAATAATAATATTTGGTAAGCTTAAAAGTCAAGCCATAAATTCTTATTTATTTATGAAATTGGCTCTTCATTTATATTCATTATCCATTAATAGTGGGATTGACACTTTTTTTAATTTACTAAATGAATTTTTTTAGTTATTAATAGTAATAATTTTTTGTAATATATATTTTTTCAAATAAAAAATCTATAGGTAATCAATATGCAATCCAATATATAGTGAAAAATTCTTTTAACCAATATCATTATGGATTTTTAATTTTTAATTTTTTTTTTTCAAATATTACATTATTTAAGCTTAAAAGACTAGCCATCATTCTTTTTTGCCAAATTTTTTTGAGGCAATCATGTGCCATAATTTTTTTTTTGCCAAAACTATTAAGTAGTTATTAATTGTTATTTGTAATAATATAATATTTTTTTTTCCTAAATCAAGAATCTATAGGTAATCAGCATGCAATCATGTAATTAATGAGATATTGACTAAATTATCTCAACCAATCAAGTATTTTTTATTTGAAGTAAGCTTATTTGGTAAGTTTAAAAGACAAACCGTATTTTTTTTAATATTATAATTGTTTTTCCTAAATAAAAAATCTATAGGAAATCAAGAGACAATCAAGTAATTAATGGGATAGTGAATAAATTCGTTTGACCAATCTCATAATTGATTTTTAATTATTATGTATCTTTTTTTGGAGTATTACATTATTTGGTAAGTTTAAAAGATAAACCACAATTTTTTTTTGTTGCAACAAGCTATAAATTCATATTAATTAGTTTTTTTTTAAGTATTGTTAATTATAGTAGTTGCAATATTTCAAAAAAAAAAAATTATTAATTAGTTATCTATATAATATATATTATAATATTTTGCAAGTTATTAATTGTAATATTGTTTTATAATATATTTTTTTCTTAAATTAAAAATCTATTGATAATCAAGAGACAATCACGTAATTAATAGGATAGTGAATAAATCATTTTTACCAATCTCATTTTTAATTATTAAGTATTATGTTTTTTGAATTATTATATTATTTGATAAGTTTAAAATACAAGATATATTTTTTTTTGCCAACAAGCCATAAATTGGTATTAATTAGTTTTTGTTTTTAAGTATTGTTAATTAGTAATATTTCAACAAAAAAGTATTGTTAATTAGTTATTTATATAATATATATTATAATATTTGGTAAGTTATTAATTGTAATAATTTTTAATAATATAATAATTTTTCCTAAATAAAAAATATATGAGTAATCAAGAGGCAATCAAGTAATTAATGGAATAGTGAATAAATTCTCTTAACTAATCTCATAATGAATTTTTAATTATTCAGTATTTTTTTAAGTATTACATTATTTGGTAAGTTAAAATGATAAGTCATAATTTTTTTTCAACAAACCATAAATTCGTATTAATTAATTTGTTTTTAAGTGTTGTTAATTAGTTGTAATATTTTTTTTTAAAAAGTAATGTTAATTAGTTATCAATATAATATATATTATAATATTTGGTAAGTTTTTTTTTGGTTAATTAAGAGAATTGATTCATTATCTCATTAGTTATGGAATTGACTCTTAATTTTTATTAATTATCCCATTAATTAATTAAAAATAATAAAACTAATTAGAATTAATTTATTTATAAAGATCATAGTACATATCTACAATTACATTTGAGCTTCTAAAAAATAGTGAAGTGGTATATATTAGAATTACCTATTTTGAAACAAAATGATATTTGGCTATGATTACAGTGGATATAATGAAAAGTTACAACTATATTACTTTTGATTTAAATGTATTTTTGTATTATTTTAATTATAATAATTTTCTTCGTTAAAAAGAAAACCTCTATATTTTCAATTGAAATTTTACGTTTGCACATCGTGCATACTATAATCTAGTTTATTATAATTTTCAAAATTTTAACTTAATAAACCTGGAGGGGTTATGGAACCTTGCAGGTGGAAATTTTTTTTGATGAAATGATATTCACGTTCAAGAATAAAAAAAAATACATTAATTCATATTTGAAAAGTTTAAAAGAAATTAACTAATTAATTTATCATATTATACTATTATCATATTAACTAATTAATGAATTTAGGGGGGGTGTATTCTATTAGGATTTCAAATGACTTTTAATGACTTTTATGGAATTAAAAAGTTTGGGTGTATTCAATGTAGACTTTTAAAGACTCTATAAAAGTCATGGGGTATTCAATAAAGACTTTTATAGACTTTAAAAAAGACTTTAAAAGTCATGTGGTATTCAATCAAGACTTTTTAACAGTTTATGAAAGTTAGGAGGTATTCAAAATATCAATGACTTTTAATGACTTTTAAATATCAATGACTTTCAATGACTTTTAGTTATAATAAATCTCACAATTTGTCTTTCATTCACACCAAAGACTTTGAATGACTTTTTTTTAAATAAAATAAAAAGAATTTTACTTAAGAAGAAAAACATAAAACTCTTTGAAAAACATTAATCATCAAACATATGTTATATTTTCAAAAAAAAAAAAACACACATTCTAAACAAATTTTACAAATAAAATAAAATTAATAAACATTATAAAAAAAAATACAAACATTAAGGATCTATACCAAAAAAAAAATTAACTAAAAAATAATACAAAACAACTCTCCATAGGCTATACAATTAAAGACGAAATTTTTTTTACCTCTATTTTCAAAACAACTAAACAACAACGAAACAAATCAAACGAACTTCATTTATGTTAATTAAAAATAATAAAAGATAAAAACCACTACTCAATCATGTCAATATGCTATAATCAAAGTCGCTTATGAGCGTGACTCTATGTAATTATGATCAATATCAAACCACCTACTTTTACGCGTGAATCTTGTTCAACAACTATATGCGGTTTTTATGTTTTATCGTCAGTAATTTGAATTAATTTTGGGTAAATTTTTTATACCTATTGACATACTTTCGTAGAGACTATAAACGTTAATATTATTGTCGATTTACTACATTTATTCTAAAAGTCAATTAATAATATTTTGGCTAATTATAAAATAAAATAAAATTTTGACTAATTATTAAAAAAATTAGGTGCATAATATCTTTATGATGCAAAATATAATAAAATTACAAATAAAAAATTTAAAATCACATATATAGGCAAGAATGTTTTTGTCAAGTTTAATTAACAATGATTTTTTTATTCTTTTTAAAAAATATATTTTTATTAATATGAGAAATCTATATAATTTTACTAAAATAAAGTATATATCATTTTTAAAAATCAATAAATGTATATAAATGTCTATGAAAGTCTCTGAAAGTCATTTAAAATAAAAGTCTATGAAAGTCATTTGAAATGAAAGTCTATGAAAGTCATTTGAAATGAAAGTCTATGAAAGTCATTTAAAATGAAAGTCTATGAAAAATTTTCATAATTCTGTAAAGTCTATAAAAGTCCATAAAAGTCTATGAAATCTGCAAAAGTCATCCACTTAAAAAAGTGATTAAAAGTCTTTTGAAATCCTAATTGAATACACCCTCCTTAGTTTATTGTACGAATAAAAAGCTCTAGCTTGTACAAGTGTCCTGTTTCATTTTCATGACGCCTCTCATATATGTAGATCCAACTAATTATTTCACGAGTATTCTTGTAAATTGCAATTTTTTTTAATAGAGAGTTGATCAGTTGATGTATTTCTTCATGTTCACAACATCATAGTTTTAGAGGGGCATGCACAAAAATGACAGAATCATCTCCATTTGCTATTTTTCTTTCCTCCTCCCCTTCAACATACTTTTTTTTTTCAGTACACAATAACAAGATATGGTATTTTTTTTTTCCAAATACAAAAACCAGTGATGTTTTTTACTCTTGATTATTTACTCATTGCATACTGCATTCACGTAGCAGGGAGGTGTTTTGATAATAAGCTTCTCAATTAATTTAAGCATCGACTTGTCTACATGTAATTATTTACAGCTGATTCGACAACGGACCAAAAATCACCGTGAACAATAATTTTAATATATTTCTCTAATTTATTTGAGATAATCAAAACAACTACTCCATATATACTTTGCAGTTTCTCATCTATTTCTATACTACTCCGCTTGTAATCAACTGATCAGACCATTAATCCAAACAAATAATTACAAGTTTTTCTGTAGTAATGGCAGCAACAAACAGTGTTTGATGGATCCAAACAGTGGCTCCTATTCACTCACCAAAACTTACCAATCTCTAAGACCAAATGTTGCTCTCCCTCCACCATCTCACTATCTCATGACCACCACCACCTCTGACTCAACATTTCTCATCAATGATGCCATTGGCCACCGCCTCACTTAGGCTATGTTTGTGATTGTTTTTACTTGAGAAATAATCACTTATTTCTCAAATTTTAAACAAATAGGTGTTTGGTAAACTTCCTAAAAGTAGCTTATTTTCTAATTTGCTCCTCCAATAATCAACTTTTGAGAAGTTGGTTGGGGGTTGCTTTTTTAAGCAGAAACTAACTTATTGTTTATGCAATATCTACAATGCCCTCATTATTTAATTAAAATACAATATTACCCTTATATTTAATAATAATATAATAAAAACTAAAAAATTAAAAAAAATTAAAAAATTAAAAATCTGATCGGTGGTTGCCATTGCCATGGTGGCCACCGCTGGAAGTCGAAGGAGACGCCATAAATTCTAGAAATAGGGGAGGCATCTTGCCTCCTCCAGTGCCGGAGGAGCACCTCTTCCGGCGGCGTCGAAGGCTGCACAAAGTAGCGCCCAAAATAACCCTCACGAGAATCGAGGAATCGGTCTGGAAAACAAAGGTCGGTGATGGCCGATGGAGACGGGACTAGCGACGGCATGGGTCGAGCCGCAGCACGAGATGAGCGGCAACAAGGGATGAGCGGCGGGCCTGTGCAGGTTGAACAGCAGAGGTTAGGCGTGGGGCGGTGGCGGCGGGTAGTGTTTCAAGAAATACGGGTCGAAGTTACGGGTCGGGTTTGTTTTGGGCCTCAATGAGTCCATTCTCCCAATAGGCTACAACTATCAATTTATTTTTTTTAAAAGCCCAAAGATTAGTACAAACACATTAATAAAATGGCTTCTATTTTTGTCATTTTATCAAATACATTTTCCACATTCTAAAAAGTAAAGCAATTTTAAAATTTAGTTTACCAAACACTTACCCACTTTTTTGTTAAGCTGTTTATTTCTAAAGTTAAGCTATAAGCGGATTATTTTTTAAGCAAAGCAATCCCAAACATAGCTTTACTCTGATTTAGTCTTCCAGACAAACTCCCTCGCTCCCTCTCTCTCCGAAAACACTACTCTCTCTCTCTAAATGCAACGTTGCCTTTATCCTCTCTCTTCACTCTTTCCATTTTCCTATTCTCTACTTGTCTCTCCTCTCTATAGGTGTAATCATCTCACCAGCCATGGCTAAAGAATTATCCATCTCCGATGTAAATCACTTTGTCAAATTCAGTAGACTCAGTATTGACTTTACCACCTCACATGACTCCCACAAGCTCCCATATCATCTCCCTAAAGTGTTGCTCGACTGGCCGGAGTTTCTCTCCTTTTTCACTCACCAAAATGATAGTAGCAACCTTATCAATTTTAGTCTTGAAGATTATAAAGATGTGGTGATCAGCAGGGTCGGTCCTAACATCTCAGGGGTCTAGAGTAAAAATGTGTGTTTTATTATTATTGGGTCCAGTTTTAAAAAAAATTACTAAATTTTGGGTCATTTTAAACTAAAATCTAATAACATTTTTAGAGATTTTTGTATGGGCTCAGAGCGGGTGCACCTCTTCCACATGCCCAGTGCCGGCTCTAGTGATCAGTCAAAATGATGGTGCATCAATCTTCTACTCGTCAGGAACCAGCAGGGTGACGGATCTAGAAATTTAATATGAGATGAGACACTTAAAAAATATTAATAATCACACACATTTATATACCGATGATCTTTTCATAATAGCCTCTATCAATTTTGTTGAAAATTATTTTCGTTAGGTGTGTGAATGACTATCATTCATCAGTCATTCAGTAATATCCAATTTGATTATATTATCAAAACTATTTCGATTTGTCTACAAAACAAATTTATTATAAAACTAAACGTATGATTCTAGAAACACACGCATACGCATGCACGAGCACGCACGTAAACCAAAACGCACGCACGCATGCTTACACACACATGTGAACTCGGGCCCCTTATATACTAATATTATACATTTTTTAGAACTAGAGCACTATGAAGAAAAGGTTCAAGAGTAAGCCTTCATATTGAAGGTCATGATCTTACAGTTAAGAAAATTCTCGACCCTTTACTCAATGTTCTGTTGTATATATATAGCAATTTGTTACATACTAGCATTTTGATAATCAGACAGAGGTTGTGACTTACGTCTTGACAAGCCTTCTTACAGAGAGTTGATGTATTTGTTATTGTTGTTTGTATTGCTCAAAAACAATCTTGTTCGAATCTGTAAGAGACAGAAACACAATAAACGGAAACATCACGTTAGGGAAATTGAGGCCCGTGTTTCACACGGTCCTTAAGACAATTTCGCCGGCTAACACCGTATGTGTATGGCGATTGTCTCCCAGGATACAACGATTTAAACAGTGGATGTGTAGAACATAAACCACTCTCAGCGAACTCAAATTGAATTCAAACTTACCAAGATACGAAGAATAGAAGAACTAAGAAAAGAACAATATTTTCTCTTAATTTCGTGATTTCCAGAATAATCTAATGAGCAAAATAGACTAGGGTTTAAATAGAAAACATAATCAGTAGGATTGATATAGGAAATACTTAATTACTATGGCTGTAATGATAAACAAAAATAATTAAGGAATAATCTTCAAAAAGATATATTCCTAATTAAACACTAATTCTGATTACTTAGTGATCAAGTAAGTATCATAATCCAAAAAGGAAATCAACTCTTTCCTTAATCTAATTAATTTCCATAACCCAAAACGGAAATTAACTATTTTATTAGTCAACTTTTCCTTATCATTTAAACCGTCTAACTTAGGGAAAAATAAATTAAATTAATTCTTTTCTAATCAATAAAATGTTGATTTAGGAAAAAAGAAATTTAAAATAGTAGCAAAAAGTCAATTGTACTCTCACGGTCCAATCGGTGCAGCATTCGTGTACGCAGGACACACCCATACACATGTTTATAAGCTACTATCACACAACCACCTATATACAACATATAAGTGTTTTCATAAACCAATGTGGGATGCACATTTTTCCTTACACAATGGGCTCACATTGAGACTCAATTTCTCATTCACCCGTTAATAATTTTATGAGTTTGAGTATACCATTTCGAAGCTCTCACGGAGGTTAATTCGAATATACTTTGATCTTCCATTTTCATGGAATCAATCATACCCAAATAATACTCTCAAAGTATATGTTCATCACAAAATTTTCAACAATCCTCCACATGAATGAAATTGACCTAGGAGACACGAGAGATGACTTTTGGTAAGTTCAAACTGTCGAAACCTGCATAGGATATGTAGGTGTTACCCTTTGAACCTTCCCTCGTAAAGATATGCTTACTTTACTGGCTGATCAGTAGATATGATATCCTTGAATTGTTTTGCCGTTTATATAAACGATAGCATACCTCACACAAGCATTTTCCAGACCCAATTTGGTTCTTATTGTTATGTTCGTTTTGGTTATGAACATGCGTCTGGTTCTGTGAGAGTCGCCAGATAATATAGCCCCTCATTATTCTCTTTTAGAAGCGGCCCCACTTCTCTCTCACATAGATGATTTCTTAATTAAGAGCAACCCGTATTACTCTGCTCAGATTTCCATAGCTTGGAATTCTGATGCATAAGAATCATTAAAAATATAGTTTAACCTTTTCCCTACGGGCATCACTGTTTCATCATAGGAATGCACTAGAGGGTAACCCCCATAGTAATCCAACTAAGTCTTACAACTTGGTTGTCCCATTGAACCTAGATCTTAGGATCTCCAGTCAACTAGGTTGGCTTTCCATTGTATCGACTTTCATTTCATGGGCTTTAGTCTCATTCCCCTCAATGACATCTCAACTAATTCTCTATTTAACCCTTTGGTTAGTGGATCCGTAATGTTATCTTTTGACTTTACATAGTCAATGGAGATAACTCCAGTTGAGAGAAGCTGTCTAATGGTATTATGTCTTCGACGTATATGTCTAGACTTTCCATTATACATGTAGCTCTGTGCTCTTTCTATTGCTGATTGATTATCACAGTGGATGCAAATCGTTGGCACATGCTTTGGCCGTCTTGGAATATCCTCTAAGAATTGGCCTAACCATTTAGCCTCCTTACCACATTTATCTAAGGCAATAAACTCATATTCCATGGTGGATCTGGCTATACATGTCTTTTTGGAGGATTTCCAGAATACAGCCGCACCTCCTAGTGTGAACACATACCCACTAGTTGATTTTGAATCTTTTATATCAGATATCCAGTTTGCATCAGTGTATCCTTCTAGGACAACATGATATCTGGTTTAATGCAGTCCATAATTACGAGTGAATCGTAAGTACCTCGGTACTTTTACTATTTCTTTCCAGTGATCAATACCTGGATTACTCATGTAACTGCTTAATTTGCTGATTGCATTAGCAATATCTGGTCTTGTACAACTTATTAAGTACATCAAACTTCCTATCACTAGAATATTCGAGTTGAGAGACACTCTCACTCTTATTCTTTGATAAGTGTAGATTTGTATCTACTGGTGTTCTGAAAATTTCAGAATCATTTTTTTTGAATTTCTCAAGAATCATGTCAACATAGTGTGATTGACTTAGAATGAGTCCGTTCGATGTCCTTGAGATTTTCATTCCCAACATTACATCAGCCGGTCCCATATCCTTCATAAAAATCTTGATTTCAACATATCCTTGGTAGATTTGATCATCTTATCATCACTACCAACAATGAGCATGTCATCAACGTATAGGCACACAATGAAGCTATTTCCTGCATCACATCCGTTGATTTTAAATTCATTTGACGTCATAACATTGTCAAATTTCTCATGCCATTGTTTTGGAGTTTTCTTTAAACCATATAAAGACTTCACCAATTTACAGACTTTCTTTCCTTGTCCTAGAGCGGAAAAACCCTCAGGTTGTTCCATGTAGATCTCTTCATCTAGATCTCCATTTAAGAAAGTTGTTTTCACATCCATTTGATGTACTTCCAGATTTCACAAAGCTGCGATTGCAAGTATCATCCTAATGGAGGTTATTCTCATCACAGGAGAATACGTATCAAAGTAATCTAGGCCTTCTCGTTGATTGTAACATTTAATTACAAGTCTGGTCTTATACTTATTACTTGATCCATCTGCTTTCATTTTTTCTCTTGAAAACCAATTTGGTCCCTAGCGGTTTACATCCCGAAGGAATATCCACTAACTCCCAAGTATGATTTTGAAGGATGGAATCAATTTCACTATTGATAGCCTCTTTCCACAAGAGTCCATCTAAAGAGCTCATCGCTTGCTTCATCATTGGATTTACATGGAAATACATGTTCAAAGAACGATGCATTTCTAGATTCCATTATCGTGTTTTTTGTGTATATCTGGGATGTCTGATTCATACACCAAAAAATCGATAAGCACTACTATTATGTGCATATCCAATGAAGATGCAATCAACAGGTTATAGACCTATTTTCACCTTCTTAGGTGTAGGTACGACTACTTTGGCAAGTCACCCCCACATTCGTAAGAATTTATATGAAGGCTTTCTTCCTTTCCATAATTCATATGAGGTTTTGTCTTCTTTCTTTCGAGGTACCTTATTTGAAAGGTAATTGCTAGACAATATAGCTTCACCCCATATGTTCTGAGGCAATATAGAACTTATCAGCATTACATTCTTCATTTCAAGGAATGATTTTCCTGTTCAGTAACTCTATTTTGCTGTTCGCTTCTCAGTGATATCAGCCACCTAAAAGGTTTCACTTGGGGTCATCCCTTCGACATGAATCTCATGTATAATCACTTGAAGCTCTTAGAGTCCGCCATCTTGTAATCAAGAAACCGGCCCACAACAAACCTTTTGGATCCAATATCCTCAGCCTTGTGTGTCCGGTCTAACGACTCCCACAGTTATTTGACTGTTTTCGCTATATAGCGAGTCTGACTGCCCGTTCAGTATGTTTTTTTTCTTTCGCACAAAAAATCCAAAGCATTCCATACCTGAACATCTCGCTCTTAACCACTATTGGGTTTACGAGCATCTCCAGTCAAGAATCTGGCTAGATTCAGTGTGGTTAAATAGAACAAAATCTTTTACAACCACCACTAAAAGTTCCTGTGACTCATATACTGGCTCATTACTGGTTTTACCATGTTTCTCACGAATGAGTTGATGGTCAGAGTCGATGTCGCCACACTTGGCCCCAAATAGGCATATCTCCCACAAGCACTGAATTAACAGTTGAAGTGTCTAGTCTGACAGTTGGATTAGCACTAGGAGTCTCGAGTGGAACACTTGTGTTCACGTTTGATTTATCCGCCAAAATGTCAGGAGGAGATCAACTGAATTAATTTGGAGATTAATTCTCATTAAAATTGACAATATTAAAGTCAAATCGGTTCTGCTTTGAATTCAAAATTTAATATTTCGATTAACCCGGAATTAATAGAAATAAATCATCATTAAATTGATAATTACAATTTTGAAGTTCAAAAGAATTGATTCTGACAATAATCACCATTTTAAACTTACACATCCAACTCGTCTCCACTGTTGGCCTTAGAAGCCTCATCAATTAAGAATCTCGCAAGATTCAATGTGGTCGAGTAAAGCAACATCTTTTGTTGCCATCTCTTGAAATTCAGACTACCGAATTTCTCTGGTTTCTCCATATGATTCATAAGAACCGAAACCGGAGAGATAAAGAATTCTTCATCAAGGTATTCATTTCACCCACAAAAGGGTTCACAATCGGGTCGGTCAACTAACCCACAATTGGGTTAACCACCTAAGTCTCTTGAGCCACGCTCGAGTTCACAATTGATTCGGCAGTCATCTTAGACAGACGGCCAAACCAAATATTTTAGAACCACTAATATATATATATATATATATATATATATATAGAGGTGCCCACGGTTCGGTTAAACCGTGGGCACCAAACCGAAACCGGGTGGGAAAAACCGAAACCGAAACCTCAACCGAAACCGCCGGTTACGGAACCGGTTGGAAACCGGTTCCGAATCGGTTCGGTTACGGTTACGGGAAGTTGAAAACCGGCCAAAACCGACGGTTTAACCGTCGGTTTTGGGTGAAAACCGGTTAAACCGACGGTTAAACCGTCGGTTAAACCGTCGGTTAAACCGTCGGTTAAACCGTCGGTTAAACCGACGGTTTAACCGGCGGTTTAACCGTCGGTTTGGTCGGTTTTCACCCAAAACCGACGGTTAAACCGTCGGTTAAACCGACGGTTTAACCGGCGGTTTCGACCGTTTGTAATAAAAAAAAAAAAAATTCTAACGAATCACAAATCGCCACGTGGACCACATAATTCAAAAAAAAAATAAAATTTGAACTGATGACCGTTGGGTGACCAACGGTCATCTTGCCTATGGCCAACGGCCATATATATATATATTATTTTTTCCCCTTAATTTCTTAAAATTGCAAATTCGCCCCTCCACTATAATCCTATAAATACCCCCCTCATTTCAATATTCTTCACACCACTCTCAACTTCTCTCAATCTCTCTCAATCTCAAATTCTCAATTCTCTCTACATTATACAATTTTCTTTATTTTTCATTTTTCATAAAAATTAATATCTATTTTTTTCTTCAATTTTTTACAATCATCTATTTACAATTTTCTTTAATTCTTATTTATTATAGAAATTAATATCTATTTACATATTCTATTTTTTACAATCATCTATTATTTATTTACAATTATCTATTTTTCTTAGTGTTACCACTATTATTCCAACAATATTTTGAGTGCCTCACATATCTATATATATTTTTTACTATTATTATTTATAATTAATTATTCAATGGCAAGTGGGGGAGAAGGTTCAAGAAATTTGAACAAGGGAAAGGGTCCATTGCAAGATTTGTTGGAACACCAAGGTGATGATGTCAGTTATAACGACCGACTTTACCACGAGTTCCTTCAATCTCAATTTGGATCCGATCTCCCTCGTAGTCCTAATCCCCCTCTAATAATTTCCGACGAACCCGACCCCAATCTCTATGACCTTGATAGTAATGAAAATCTATCTACCCCCCAACCCCCTTCAAATGAATTTGTTGCAGGTGAAGAAGAAAAGCCGATGAAGTCCGATCTCTTCAAATTGCATATGAAGAAAATTCAGTTAGATGACGGGATGATCCAAATCAAGTGCAACTACTGCTCCAAAATATACAGGACCAACAAATCATTCGGATATGGCACGTACTGGAACCATATTAGGAAAAATCACCCTTCTGAATTGGTAAAGACTAGTAACCAATCCCAAATCTCCAGGTACGGAACCCCTACTAATCAACTATTTCATTATACGTCTGAAAAAAACAAGGAAGAATTAGCAGTAATGGTTGCAGTTGAACATTTACCTTTTAGTTTTGGTGAGAAAGTAGGTTTTGTTAATTATTGTCAAAATGCATTAAATCCTGCAATGCAACGTGTTCCTAGATCCACTCTCACACGTACAATGTTTTCCATTTACAAAAAACAAAAAAACAAATTGAAATCATTTTTTTATCAATTTGAAGGTCGCGTTTCCGTATGTGCCGACATATGGACCGATAATTTTGGTAGTCACCATTATATGGGTGTGACATGTCATTATATGGATAATGACTGGGTCATGCAAAAAAGAATTATTGCATTTCGTGTTTTCGATGACTCACACACGGCTCAAAATATTTTTCGACTCCTTAAAATTATTTTTGAAGAGTTTCATATCCAAAACAAAATTTTTGCGATCGGTTTTGATAATGCTGCAAGCAATACCGCATCTATTCCTATGTTGCAGGATTTGTGCAATCCCTATTTTGGGGGTAAATTATTTCATCAAAGATGTGCATGCCATATTTTAAATTTGTGTGTTCAAGCTGGATTACAAATTCTTTCTGTTTATATTAAACCAATTAGAGATAGTATTAACTATATCTGGAGGCAAAACAAACTCCAAAAACTATGGTTAAAATATTGCTCTCAAAATGGTATGCGTCCCATTAAATTTTCTCGGGACATTAGTACTCGTTGGAATTCTACTTATAAGTTGCTTAATGAAAGTGTTGTATATAAGGAATTATTAGTTTCTTTTATTACTTATAACGTTCCTTCAATTTCTCTTCAATTGAAGCATTGGGATATATGTATAAAAATTCTTGAATTGTTACGTGTTTTTAATGATGCTACTAATGCTTTATCTGGTATTTACTATCCCACTACTCATTTATTTCTTATTCAAAGTGTTAATATTGCTGGTGCATTCAGTGAGTGTGAACTCGATGTTCAATTGAGTGAATGTGTTGCTGCCATGAAAAAAAAATGGTTACAGTATTATAAGGAGATTCCAAATATTTATTTGCTTGCATCATGTTTTGATCCACGTTTTAAATTAGAATGTTTGCAAGATTATTTAACTCATTATTACAAAAGTTTAGATTTAGAAGTTGATGTTCTTAGTTATTGTAATTCCATTAAGGCTTTGCTTTATGAATTATATGATGAATATCTTAAAATATATGGTCCGTCTTTGAACATGCCGGTTTCACAACATCAACCGACATCTGATAGTACTGGTACTTCCTCTACTTTTAAATTAAAGGGTTTAGGGGATCGATTGTTTTCCCAAAGAGCCAAAAAATTAAGAACATCTTCTTCATCCTCATCCGGCTCGATTTCTGAGCTTGACCGGTATTTAGAAACATCTCATGAATTTTTAGAAGATAGTGAATTTAGTATCCAGGTTTGGTGGAAGGATCATGAACAGATTTTCCCAATTTTGGCTATTATTGCCAAACAAATTTTGGGAACACCGGTTTCTACCGTAGCTGTGGAACAAGAATTTAGTGCAGGTGGAAATATTTTGGAACCAAGACGGTCGGTTATGTGTCCGCAGACACTTGAAGCTCAGGCGTGTCTTGATGATTGGACAAAGGCAAAATACAGACAACAAGAAATCGAGGCGGAGATAGTGAATGATTTTTTCGAAGATGACCAAACCACGGGAACAGAAGGCAGCGATTAGATTCCATTCCAACTTCTAACCTTCAACACCGAACATCTAATTAAAGGTAAAAGAACTACGTGGCCTTTGATTCCTCTACTGCTCTACATTTATGGAGGATACGTAGGCAACTTAATTGAGGTCAAATTAAGTGCAAGGCCGATTTTTTAATTTTTTATTTTTAATTCAACTTTGTTACATTGTATATTTGAATTCAATATCCATTTAATTATTTTTTAATACATCTGCAATTGTAATTTTGTATCAATTTATCAATGTCAATTTCTTTTATTTTCAACATTATTAAATACCTAAATGCTTCAATTGTATATTATATATTTATATAATTGTATTGAATATTTTATATTAATTTCATTTTATTACAAATGTTTCATTTTATTACAATGTTTCAATTTCATTTTATTACAAATGTTTCAATTTCATATTATATTTTAAATTTTATTCATTTGTCAAAAAACAATTCTGGAACATTATTTTTCCCATTATTTTAATTACGTTTAGTAATTATTGTAATTAGGTTTTGTTTGGAAAAAATAAATAAAACCGAAACCGAAACCGAAATAAACCGAAACCGAAACCGAAATAAACCGAAACCGAAACCGAAACCGAAACCGGCGGAACCGAAACCGAAAACCAAACCGGTTTTCTCGGTTACGGTTACGGTTTGGGTGGCCACGGAACCGAAACCGGCGGTTTCGAAACCGAAACCGCCCCGAAACCGAACCGTGGCCACCTCTATATATATATATATATATATATATATATCACAATATATCAAATATTAATATATCAAAACTAGTATATTAATATCTATCAAATATAATATATAAACACACCTCAATCAGTATGTATACCATTATTTATATAAATATAACTAATATATCCGATAAAGATATATCTATCACACACTGATACAGTATTGTGTATCAAATAATTGATATCAACCAATACAAAATATGAAACACGGTAACATAGAACAAGTATTTTATTATAAATATTGATGAAGCAAAAACCAATATTAACACATATCCACCGGTATAATATATTGTATATCAAACACTGTTCTGACACTTTAAATATAATATGTATATTTATAACAAGTGTTGCTGCTTTGTGTAGGATTATATAATAATATAATCAATTTACCAAAGTAAATTGGATTGGCATCACATCACACTGATGTCAAAATTGATACCAAACAATAATAAATGATTCTTATGAAACATTGATATCAAACCTTGATATCCGACAATACACATACAAATAAAACCGTATTGTTTAGTTTCACAATTATCAGTACCCCAAAATTGAATTAACAACCGGAATAGTGTGTTGATATATATTAACAATATATCACATACTAATAAAACAAAACCAGTATATTTAACAATATATAAACCCACTGGTATGAAACTAAAATATATACCCGTGTGTATATATATATAAACTGGTTTGTACCGGATTATATAAACATATAATCTTTTTATTCCGATTTTTCCAGATATAGACTACAATTCTATATCTTTAAAATATAAAATATTTACACAATTCGTATATACAACCGATATCTTCTTACAATCACGAAAATATCATATAAATTATATGACAGTATCGATATCAAATATCGGATATCAAATAAGTGAATCAAAATCGATTCCAGATTTCACAATTGAAATCACAATCAGTGTCTGGTATCAGACCCGATTACACAATTGAAATCACACGTGATTTCTAAATCAGTGTCTGTTAACAGACCCAATTTTCCAATAATTTAAATCATATAATAATTTGAAATCAGTGTCTCGAAACAGACCCAATTTTCACAAATTAATATTTTATTCACCCAAACCAGTGATGTTTACAAAACAAGTCTTTCGTAATCCGTAGGAAAACAGAAACCGAACCAGAAGGTTTTAAAAGAAAATAAAAACGTGAGAAGAAATTTAAAAAACAGAAATTGTCTTAAGATTGTTGTTTGTATTGCTCAAAAACAATCTGGTTCGAATCTGCAAGAGACAGAAACACAATAAACGGAAACATCACGTTAGGGAAATCGAGGCCCGTGTTTCACACGGTGTCCTTAAGACAATTTCACCGGCTAACACCGTATGTGTATGGCGATTGTCTCCCAGGATACAACGATTTAAACAGTGGATGTGTAGAACACAAACCACTCTCAGCGAACTCAAATTGAATTCAAACTTACCAAGATACGAAGAATAGAAGAACTAAGAAAAGAATAATATTTTCTCTTAATTTCGTGATTTCCAGAATAATCTAATGAGGAAAATAGACTAGGGTTTAAATAGAAAACATAATCAGTAGGATTGATATAGGAAATACTTAATTACTATGACTGTAATGATAAAGGAAAATAATTAAGGAATAATCTTCAAAAAGATATATTCCTAATTAAACACTGATTCTGATTACTTAGTGATCAAGTAAGTATCATAATTCAAAAAGGAAATCAACTCTTTCCTTAATCTAATTAATTTCCATAACCCAAAACAGAAATGAACTATTTTGTTAGTCAAATTTTCCTTATCATTTAAACCGTCTAAGTTAGGGAAAAATAAATTAAATTAATTCTTTTCTAATCAATAAAATATTGATTTAGGAAAAAAGAAATTTAAAATAGTAGCAAAAAGTCGATTGTACTCTTACGGTCCAATCGGTGAAGCATTCATGTACGCAGGACGCGTCCATACATATGTTTATAAGCTACTATCACACAACCACCTATATACAAAATATAAGTGTTTTCTCCAACCAATGTGGGATGCACATTTTTCTCTACACAATGGGCTCACATTGAGACTCAATTTCTCATTCACCCATTAATAATTTTGTGAGTTTGAGTATACCATTTCGAAGCTTTCACGGAGGAGAATTCGAATATACTTTGATATTCCATTTTCATGGAATCAATCATACCCAAATAATACTCTCAAAGTATGTGTTCATCACAAAATTTTCAACAGTTATTAGAGGTCGCACCTTACAAGAAGATAAGGCGCGTTGCACCTTACAAGAAGATAAGGCGCGTTGCTTTTATTAATTCCATTCTGAAATCTCATTCTGGAAAGATCTTAGAAGGGAGCTGGTAAACCAAGCTCACTCAGGCAATTTGTCTAAATTATGATCTATCCAGAGAAATGTTACTATTATACATTGAAAGGTATATTCATCATATTTCAATTTAAAGAACGAACAAATAGCACTTTTTTTTCTTTTTCTATTTTGTATATTTGTTTTTGGGTTTGGAACTCCTGTTCATGAGTCATGAGTCATGACATGCATGAAAGCTATAATATAATTATTCATTTAAAAATAAAATAGCAGAATTATGTTACAAGAGCAGTATATGTTGGTGAGTGATGATTAGAAAAGTGGTTTGTATTAGGCCAAAAAAATGTTGATGTGGTGATAGTTGTAGATGGTGGATCTACAATTAGTGTAGATCGGGTCGGATTCGAGTTAGGCCCCTGTCGAATCGAACGTGTCGACTGTTCCTGTAACCTGCAAAAAAGATGAAAACAAAAAGAAAATAAGAAAGGAAATAGAGATGGCGGTGACCAATTTTAGGCTTAGGTTCGCTTGGGCTGAGCGTGAAAATAAAGAAAATGGTAAAGTGATTGAATGTAAATGAATTCTGGTAACCGAAACTTGGTTTGAGCAAAGTTTTGGAACGCGAAAGCTTTTTGCAAGTAAGAGAAGTCATAATCCTTTCTCTATGGGTGAGAGGTCATATTTATAGACCTTCCAAGAGAGTTGATCGTTGGGGATTGTTGGAGAATATCCCTGAAATCTCGATCGGATTTTGTGGGATCATGTAATCATTGACCAATTCAGACACTTATCAAAACACTAATAAGTGAGTTATCAATTAGTGACTGAAACTTAGTCAAATAGGACTCAACTAGAGTCGACCCATATTGGATGTATCTAACCCGAGCCCACAATAGTTGATTTGTGGACTTAAGCGTTTGGGCATAAGGACTGTTTTTGGCTACCACAGTTTGTCTCCCACTTTCTAAAGAGGAAATCTTCGAGTTGGAGAGTGATTCTTGTCGAGTCGATCGTGGGTTCGACAAGATGTCGAATAGGTCAACACCTGAGTGAATGAGAAGCCTTAATTTTCACAACGATGATGATATGGTGTCGAGTGCTTTGTATGTTCTAGTCAATCGATGGGATTGAATTGGTCAAATTTTCTAGGGATGATGTGGTACCTCGTTTTTGGCACGCTTTTGATCAAGTTGGATTTTGAATTAACAGAGGTAGTTACCATGGTTAATTGATAACCGTAGCGGTTATGGCACGTGGCAGTCATGGTTAAAGTATTGGTTTACTAACCAAATTCTTCCCACTTTCCCATTACTTATCATTTATTTTGAGCAAAGTCGTCTGAAACTCTTCGAAGCATCTGTAAATCTTCGCAAATCCTAGACCATTTCCTCTAGCGATTACAGTTTAAATCTCTTGCAAGGTAAGCAAAATTTCTTTCGTTCCTGATTGTTTTTATTCGTATGAGACTTATTTTTCCACATATGTAGGAAACTAGCAAAGCTAATTTTAGGGATTTACCTAGAAATAATGCTTGTGTTCTTTGTTGTTCTTCGTGATTTAATTTTGAAAAACTAGTTTGCAACTGGATTTGATCCATCTTGATGGTGTTACGAGATTGAGTCGTCTAAAGGCTTTCGTATCATCGTAGGACGCTAGACTAGCAGTCGCTCGACTCAGATTTAGCTGAGGTTTTATTGGATCGATCTTAACCTGCAAACACCCTTAGGTTTTGATCACTTGTAGAAACCCTTAGGTTTTGATTTTGGACTCTTAGTTCTTTGCTTGACTTTTGCATTTCTGCATTTGTCAGCTTTTGGAGGCATCATGTCGATTTTCGAGTGAGAGCACGACCTCATATCCAGATTTTTTTGGACCCCTAGCATTTCAAGAGGTGATGTCGATGAGGGTGTTGGGTCCGACACCAGAGATTTCGAACAACAGGTCTCCGTAGCTGACCTATCAGACATCGTACACATAGATAAATTTGGTATAATGGAGATTGGGGCAGTACTAGCTGTTGCACGCCCTGTCAAATATCTGGAGCATGTAGAGGTCAAAGAGTCATCTTGCTCGAGTAGGCCCTTAGAGATTCTAGTCGGTGAGAAGCCGAGGAGCGTATTTACAGATGACGACATGGATCGTTTTGTTAGGATTATGCTCAATAGTAAGAGTGTAATAATGTATTTGACAATCTTTTCATATTAATAAAGTGATTTCTAGTTTAATAAATCTTATAGCATTTATAGTTTAATTATTATAATTGTCAAAACTAAATAATCATAAGGTCAAAAGACTATAAGAAAAGAAGAATTGTTCGTACATCTGGATATTTATAAGGTAGACACAATTCTTTAGTTAGTCTTGAATAATATTCACAACTTAAGATAAAGGTTGGGCACATTTATCTTGTTAAAGTTGTAGATTCTTTTGCTAGCATTTGAGTGGGATCAAATGTGTTATGATGAGTCTAAAATCATCAAAGTGTGGGGTCTTTGAGCAAAAGAATCTAGTGCACTTGGTGCATTGAATAGGATCATAGTGAAATACTTTATCCAGAACCGTCAATGGATGAAATTTTTCACTTGAAGACAATCGGAGAGTCTATCTCAATCCTGAGATAAATGATGAAATTATGGTTGCAAGTGTTATCATTTGAGCTATCAATGAGTACGATTATATAGTATAGTCTATCCTCGATAGTTTGGTGGTATTCACTTGTTAATCGATAGAGGACTTCATTTATAGATATGGACATCGTGGCTCCATTTATTAAATGAGATTAGAATATCATCATATGGATGTTTTGAGGTATTGGATATTAAATCTTAACGTTAAGTTTTCAATAGTGTCTATTGAAATATGGCTTCTGGATAAGTCAAAATATCCAAGTTCAAAATGTAGTCATATGGGTAAATATGGTAACCTGGAGAGCTATAGGCGGTCTATGAGCTCTTGGCGATTACTGATATTCTTCACGAGGATACACTATCTCCATTAAGATTGTCTAGGGTAAGAATGAGCAATATTAACTTATTCTATCTTTATTTAAGAGTTCAATTTTAGTTCTTTAGTGGAATGAACTAAAATTAATAGATCGAGCCTAAGTGAATCATTTGTTGATTGTGATTAGGTTATGTCTATTGAAGCTTAAATTTAGATAGCCCACCAAGATCCCCAATTCACACGAACTTGCATGGATCACTTGAAATATTCTACCGGACCAATTTATGGGTCCATATAGAATTGTATTAAGGCATGTGGACTTGTTTTTTTAGTAAGAATGGGTATAGTTCACATGTGGACTTTTTATTAAGGTCCAATGGATTTAATAAAATAGAAAAAATAATATTGGCCCTTATATATTGGCTTGGGCGGCAAGGGACTATTTATTAGTCTTATATATTGTTTTTATTTTATTATTTAATTAAATGGAAATTAATTAATTAATTATTTAATTAAAAGTCAAAATCTTTTTCTAACTAGGAGAAGGATTCCTAGTGTCATACTATTGTTGGTAGTATGATAAGTATCAAAGACTATATTTGATAAGTAGATAAATAAAAGTATTTTATTTATCTAGTCAAATTAGGAAGTTTTTGATACAGTCACAATTTTTATATTCAATAATTTATTATTGGATAATACACTCATGAGTTGGAATAAGGTTAAAACTCAAAGTTGATAAGAGACTTGGAGAAGAAGTAATCCTACTTGTGTAAGGATTTGACTACAAGGTAGAAATCCTATTTATGTGAGGATTTGACTACAAGGTAGAAATCCTACTTGAGTGAGGATTAGGCCTTCACCTATATATATATATATTATTAAATTCGTTTTTGAATAGTAGTTAAAAAAAGTTTTTTTTTTAGAGAAAGAATTTTTTATTCTCTTGCTTTTAAGAAAAAAAAAACCTTCTAACTCAAGAAAGGTATGTATTGAATTCGGCCAAAGAGAAGTGAAAAGGGGAACGTTTTTGTTTTCGATAGTACACTAGTATCCTTTACATCAAAAAGGATTTTGTGTACAAAATCGAATCGGGTTCATGCGAGTTTTAATCAAATAGATTAATAATTCAAAAATGACCGGACGTTCTTGGGTTTTCTCTTGGAGGATTATTATGACTAACAAAGAAGAAGATTTTGTTTGTTTCATCATCAAGTATACAATTAAAGAAAGGGATCCCACACTCTTAGGTGATTCACGTTCGTGATTGAATTTGAAGATCTTACGGATTCAATTTTATGCTATTTCAGTCGTCACCAGAAAAAAAGTACGATACTTTTAATTATATGTCAATTAATCTAAGGTTAAGGTTCTTTCTTTTAAAGGAATTTTTTTTTAAATATACCACCCAATTTTTCGCTTCCGCCGCGTTTTGAACCGTTTTTCCCTACACGTTTGAGGGTAACATATGGTATCCCTGGTTCTATCGAACTACGTGTTACGAATGAGCATGAGCGAGCAGAGTCGGCTATTCCAGGGTGGACTTGCTTTTACGAATATGTCATACGGCAAGGGTTTAAATTCTCCGTTCCCTCCTTAGCTTGTAGATTGACATTGCTCATTCTTGCTGATGCCTAATAGTTAAAGAATTCTTTTGAGTCTAACCATCCTTCACGAGAAGAAGGAATTAAAATTTGGGTTAGGTTAGCTTCTACATAATTATTTCCTGAAGCAACACACTCATGAGAAGGGTCGATTCATGTTATGTTTAAGGCCAGGCATGAAACACCTTGTCTCAGACCTCACGACCAATGATAGGAGGTGGAAGAACGCTTTCTATTTTGCAAGGGGTCCTTTAATAGATTGCCCATTTAGGGAAGGAGAAATATGTCTACCCTCGCTTTTGGAGTCGAGCTAATGAGTACTAATTTTTCAGTGTTGTTTAGGGTAGTTCATGTTATCCCAGTTTGAGTTTTCCTTAGTATTGATAAAAACATTTTCTTTGTAGATTTAGTCAATGCAGAGAGTAAAATAAAGTGTCCAAACGTTGTCGAGCGTACTAACAACATGTTGGCGATACCTGCCAATGAGAGGAGTTGAAAGGTGTTGTTGATAGAAGGTAATCTTAGGCCTAGCTCCTTGTGGCTCCATTCGACGTGGAACACGCCACGGACACTGTATCCTATTATGAAGGATATGGTGTCGTACGTTTGGACTAGGAAGGGATTTGAGATTATTTGTGGTACGAGGTTTTTAACCCCTATAATTGACACAGAACGTCGTTTCGCAGAAAAAATCAATGTCGAATGTAAAGTTCAACATGCCTGATCCTGATAATACACTGAAGCTCCAGAGGTAGGCCATGAAACAGAAAGCAAGCGGGTGCACCGGCTAAGAAGAAACAGGAGGACGAAGCGTTGAAGAAGAAAGCGCTAGTTGAGGTCAAGGAGTCGGCCTTCGATTCTCCTCCGGAGTAGGGTCCCCTGAGAACGATGAAAAAGAGGAAATTTTTGAAGCTGATCTCAAAGGGAAGGCTGTCAAAGTTAACCAGAAAAAGATGGCTATCGAGGTCGTACCAAATAGACCTAATTCGACTCTGGTGTTATTCCTTCATGGGGTGTCGGATTTCAAGGAGCTGAGTAGCTTTTTAAGGAAGTCGAACGACCTTCTTTTCCCAACTGATGAGGAATACCTTACGGGGAAGAAGATGGAGGATGTGGTCGATTCGAGTCTGCTTTCTACTTTCCAAGTAAGCTTGTTCCATTTGAAAGGTTTTGATTATACGTGTTGAATGCTCATGACACAATTTTTTTTGTAGGCTCTACAAGCATAGTTGCATTTGAAGGACATGTTTATGGTCAGTCGATAGAGGTGTGCAAGGCTTCAAAAAGCCAACAACTCTCTTAGAAAGGATTGCGACAGGCTTGGTAAGGTCAACAAGCAAGTATAGGAGAATGCCTTGGCTCTGGAAGAGTTGAAGAAGCTGAAAGAGGGTTTTTACCGAGAGAGATCGACAACTCGAGGAACTGGAGAAGGGAAGACCTTGCTGAGAGAAACCAGCATTGCGCTGGTTTGAAGGAGTAGCTCGCAACCATTTCAACTGAGGCTAGAGTGAAACTCTTCAGGCATGTTGGGGATTTGGACCGATGATCACGGAAGCGTCATGCCTAATATACGCCTATAACTCATAGCAATTAATAACGTCTATAGCAGAAAAAATAAGATAAGAGAAAATAGACCAATCACAACACAAGATATACGTGGAAAACTCAAATCGGGTAAGAAACCACGGGCGTCAGGACGACAGAGAAAGTTCCACTATATGATAAATTGTTAAAACCATATACTTCAGGATTCTCTCTCACACCTTAACCCTAAACCATGCTTACAACGCTGACAAGATCCTCACCAAGAACCCCTCAATATCCCATAGGTCTCCCCTGAATATCACCCACAGATCTCTAACTTGATCCACTGATATTCCCTGAGATCCCTCCCCGGATATTCCCATGGGTCTCTCACCCGGATTCACTACTCTCTGATGTTACATGGTGTTTCTTGAATCCATACAAAATAACCTAATTACAAGGTCTATTTATACTAGCTATAGGGAGTTTAAGATAAAAGGAAATCCTACTACTAAACATACAAGAATTACTTGTTCCACATAAATATTATTTCATATTTATAACAAGTCTTGTAAAGAGTATTCCTTTTCCTTCAATCATAAGAACTTCTCAAAAGAATTACTTTCCTTTTCCGCTGAAGATTTCCCTTTCCACGCATGCTTATGATTGACTACGATTCGGGTCACGGTTGCGCACCCGCTTCATAAACCATTACAAGTCACCTAAAATTACATCGCTCAGAAAACCTCGATCCATACGTTGAAACGAACAACTTCTTCAGTTCTTCATGGTCTTAAACCTCCCTTAAACACCATCTCCAACTTCCAAATGTACTCTA
Source organism: Dipteronia sinensis (assembly GCA_033220585.1). NCBI lineage: Eukaryota > Viridiplantae > Streptophyta > Magnoliopsida > Sapindales > Sapindaceae > Dipteronia > Dipteronia sinensis. Next base: position 17,111,523 of record CM065637.1, read on the forward strand.
CGTCTTCAGGAAGTTTCACATCAATTGAGTCTCGTTTAGGTTAATATTGGGTTCACTTAAGAATACGAACCAAAATCTAACAAGGCGATACTGGGCTGGTGAGCATACACAATAAAATCCCTATATGGAGATCGACGAATAGGAAGAGGATGAGCGCCTTAAGGTTGAAGATTACCTGACTGTAGGATATTTTGCAAATGTCGAAGACGTTGGAGAGATCGACAAGGGCCTTGATGTTGCTGTCGAGCCAGATGCTCAGATTGATGGTTCGAACAAATCTTAGCATCTCCAGTCAATTCCAACTTTAGAATCAATATTTTTTTGTATATATATTTTTGTGTCGAGCAGGAGTACTATTTTAATTTCCCATGTCAACTGGGTATGTATTTAAGCACTCTTCGATGATGGATGAATGGAGGTCTACTCGACCATTTATTTTTTTGATGTTTACTTCAATCGCAGGAATTTGGTTTTGATATTTGCATTTATTGTTTGATATCTTAAAAGTCGAGAAGGGATCTATCTTTTAATGGAATAGAGGTCATGGGGATCCGTTTGAAAAAAGTAGAGGTCGACTGGCCTCGCTACTTGTAATTATTTGTAATATAGAGGTCAATGGAGACCTTTTGAACAGAGTAGAGGTCGATTGTGTTGAGAAAAACACCCAGCGGAAGCGAAAAACTTGGTTGGTATATTTCAAAAAGTTTCCTTTAAAAAAAGGACCTTGACCCTAGATTAATTGACATATAATAAAAGTATCAGTACCTTTTTAATGTGACGATTGATATTGCATCGATTTGAATCTGCTTGCTTCGAATTGAATCCGTAAGATCTTCCAATCAATCATGAACTGTGAATCACCTAGGAGTGTGAGCTCCCTTTCTTTGAATTGTAAACCTGAGAATGGAAACAAAAATCTTTTTCTTTTTGTTAGTCACAATAATCCTCGTAGAGAAAATAAAGAACGTTTGGTCACTAGTGAATTCTCAATCTTTTAATCGAAAACTCGCGTGAACCCTAATTCGATCTTGTACATTAAGCCTTTTGATGTAAAAGCTTCTAATGTACTATCGAAAATAAAACTATCATTATTCTTCTTCTATATGGCTGAATTCTACACCCCTTTCTTGAGTTGAAAGTTTTTTTTTATTCAAAAAGCAAGAGAATAAAAATTCTTTCTTTCAAAAAAAAAAACTTTTTTAACTCACATTATTAATTCAGAATTTAATAATATATATATATATATATATATAGGGTGGCCAAAATTCTCACTCAAGTAGGATTTCTACCTTGTAGTCAAATCCTCACACAAGTAGAATTTCTACCTTGTAGTCAAATCCTCACACAAGTAGTATTACTTCTTCTCCAACTCTCCTATCAATTTTGAGTTTTAACCTTATTACAACTCATGAGTGTATTATCCAATAACAAATTATTGAATATTAAAATTGTGACTATATCAAAACTTCCTAATTTGACTAGATAAATAAAATACTTTTATTTATCTACTTATCAAATATAGTCTTTGATATTTACCATACTACCAACAATAGTATGACACTAATAGTCCTACTCATAGTTAGAAAAAAAAAATTAACTTTTAATCAAACAATTAATTAATTAATTAATTAATGAAAATACTATAACGTGTGTCTACTAAACTAGAGGGGGGGTGAATATGTTTTAGTTGATTTATTACCAACTTTTCGACTTAATCAATTTTAATAATGCTACCCCATGTTAGCAATCAACCAATCCAAAATAAACATGCGGAAAACAATAAAAACACAAGGATTGATTTACGTGAGAAACCCTCCAACTAAGCAAAACTCACGGGCTATCCTTCTAGCCACACACGGTCTTCAAATCCACTATTTGAATGAAAGTTTACAACTTAGGTTGACCTCAAGTCACACCATACTTGGTCACTAACCCTTTCACTCTACCCAACGGGCCTTTAATAGTGATCCTAGACCAACAAGCTTGTGCACTAATCCACTTAGGTCACAAAGCTTAACAATCAATGAAGAGGTTAAACAACCTATATGAATATGTAAAAATATTCTATCATGCAATTAATGCTAGGCAACACTAAATGCTTATCTAGGGATTTAAAGATGTCAATGAGTGCAAATCCTAGATATCAATATCTAAATGTAAGTGCATGAAGATTTAGCTAAAGGGCAAAATGGTCCTAAAAGATAGCTATCAATGAACATGCAATCTCAACCAACAAGCAAAGTCACAAACATACTCAAATCATGCTAAACAAATTAAACATGCAATTAATCAACTAATAATTGCTAATCCTAGGTAAACTAAGAACATAGATATGAAACAAGGAGTTTTAGTTCATAGTTAATTACCTAGTCAAGAGAAGCATGAAGACCCATGAAGAATAGATGTAAGAATGACGCTAGATGCATATGGGTATGAGTTTGGTTGAGTAAAAGTTGGTTCTTAGGAGCTTTCTCTCTCTCTCTCTCTCTCTTGGATTTTCTTTCTCTCTCTTGAAGGTTTAATTTTCAGAGCTCTAGGTTTAAATGATCGGAGAAGATGATGTATTTATAGGGACCAAAAAAATGAGCTAGTGTGAAATACCCGAATTGCCCAATTCGGGTGACAAAGGCGACATGCAAGGGGACATGACCAAGTCGCCTAACACACTGGAGGAAAAACATGTTGCCTGAGGCGACATGTAAGGCGACATGCACAAGTCGCCTTGGAAGTCGCCTAACCCACTGTGAGACAATTTCAAGACTAAGGTGACATCAGAGGTGACATGCACAAGTGACCTTGCATGTCGCCTAACACACTGGACTGCCCATCAACTCCAGATTTAAACAACTCAAATGCAAGAAGTGTGTGTGTGCAACAATACATGCATGTCAATACAAATGCATAAGATGTGAGTGTGTGCAACTAAAACCTCTTCAAAGAGAATTAAGCATGCGATATACCTTTGAAGTGCTCTTGAGAAAGATGATGTCCTTGAAGCTTGATCATACCCAAAGAGGCCTAAATTACCCTTACAAAATAAATCTCCAATGTGGTTTGTCAACGAAATAGGACCAATCAAAAAATGAGGAACTTACAGTTAATTAAATAAAATAATATATTAGACTAATTAATTAGCCTTGCCGTCCAAGTATATACTGGTGCAATAAATTATTTTTTCCATTTTATTAAATCCATTGGACTTTAATAAAAAAGTCCACATATGAACTAGGCCCACTCTTACTATAAAAGAAACACGTTCACATGCCTTAAATTAATACATTAATATAATTTAGCAGCCCATTTATTTAAAATATGCAAATTATATTCTTAATGTATTAATGGAATGTTGAACACACCCCATTGGGGCCACCCTAGGATTCCTACATCCTTAGCCACCCATTCCAGGCCTTTTTGAAGAGTTACCGCATATCTTGATCACATAAGACCGCACCTCTCCAAAACTTTTGGATTCCAAAATCCAAAAACAATTCTAGATGGACCCAGAATTGGTCCGGTAGAATATATCAAGTGATCCATGCAAGTTCGTGTGAATTGGGAATCTTGGTGGGCTATCTAAATTTAAGCTCCAATAAACATAACTTAATCACAATCAACAAATGATTCACTTAGGTTCGATCTATTAATTTTAGTTCATTCCACTAAAGAACTAAAATTGAACTCTTAAATAAAGATAGAATAAGTTAATTTTGCTCATTCATACCCTAGACAATCGTAATGGAGATAGTGTATCCTCGTGAAGAATATCAGTAATCGCTAAGAGCTCATAGACCGCCTATAGCTCTCCAAGTTACCATATTTACCCGTATGGCCACATTTTGAACTTGGATATTTTGACTTGTCCAGAAGCCATATTTCAATAGACACTATTGAAAACTTAACATTAAGGTTTAATATCTAATACCTCAAAACATCCATATGATGATATTCTACTCTCATTTAATAAATGGAGTCCACGATGTCCATATCTATAAATGAAGTCCTATATCGATTAACAAATGAATACCACCAAACTATCGAGGATAGACTATGTTATTAATCGTATTCATTGATAGCTCAAATGATAACACTTGCAATCATATGTCCATCATTTATCTCAGGATTGAGATAGACTCTCCGATTGTCTTCAAGTGAAAACTTTTATCCATTGACGGTTCTAGATAAAGTATTTCACTATGATCCTATTCAATGCACCCAGTGCATTAGATTCTTTTTCCCAAAGACACCACACTTTGATGATTTTAGACTCATCATAACACATTTGATCTCACTCAAATGCTAGCAAAAGAATCTACAACTTTAACAAGATAAAGACGCCCTAACATTTATCTTAAGTTGTGAATATTATTCAACACTAACTAAAGAATTGTGTCTACCTCATAAATATCCAGATGTATGAACTATTCTTCTTTTCTCATAGTCTTTTGACCTTATGATTATTTAGTTTTGACAATTATAATAATTAAACTATAAATGCTATAAGATTTGTTAAACTAGAAATCACTTTATTAATATGAAAAGATTGTCAAATACATTATTACACTCTTGCTATTGAGCATAATCCTAACAGATTGGGCCTACGATTTAAAAATAATCCCAACTTTAGAGATCGACAATGATCTTTTTGAATAAATTAGAGGTCGACAAAGTCTACTACTTGTAATTAACGTATTTTGAGGTCAATGGACCTTCGAATAGTAAAACAGTTAAAAACAAATTGAACAGCAAATAAACTTGAGCAGTAAATAAACTTTTTGAATATAACTATATTGATAGTGTAGGGGTCGTTCGACCAAACTGCGATGATTACATGGAAAGTACATTGCGCATATGAGGTCGACTTGACGGTTTTGATTAAAATGGTTATCGCATGCTTGCGTAATTTGATTACGTTGAAGGGTAGACTCGATCGTTTTTGTTAGGTTGATATCGCGTATTTGCATTTTTCTACACATAGGGTTGTCCTCAGTGTTACTACCCCAACTTCAGTGTGCAAAGTCGAGTGTGGACATTGGGAGTTGTTGTCGGTCCTGGAGCACAAGATTTTTGCATGTAGATCCTTGAATGCAAGGTGTTTAGTCTTAGATCCGTGAATGCAGGATGTTGTTTGTCGTCAGGTACCCTTAAGAACAGGGCTTGATTTTTCGTTGGCTGATTCATTAGGTTCCTGAAAGAACTTGTTCTATGACTTGTTGGTGTCGACAGCTCTTGATTGTAAATACTTGGAGCTATGAAACAAATGTTTTTTGTGAGCTCAGTTTACACTTAAGGCGTCATCAATTGCTCATGTTTGTCGATTTGTTAGTATCAAATGTGTAGAAGTCGAATTCAGTAATGTAGTAGTAAAAAATGAATTAGATAAATGTTAGAAATGATACTGTTTTAAGTGCAGGGCGTAGAGGTCTCACAGCTTGTATGCTCATCACCCTTTTACGTTTGTTATTTGGTATGGTCCTTTCAAGGTCGGACCCAGTTTTCCTGCTCCTTGGTCCCTGGTATTTTGAAAGACTCTTCTTAGTACCCAATCGCATATTTTGAAAGTCTTGATTTTCACATTTTTGTTGTAATGTTGAGCTATTTAATGTTGGTATGCTTGTATTCTCAAGGCAGCACGCTCTCGACGCTCGTCGAGGTGATCTAGTTCTAATGCAAGTTCTTGGTTATTCTGTTCTTCCGATGGGTTTTCTTTTCGAGCGGTCACGAGTCTTGTTTCGATAGGAATTACTGCTTCTGAGCCGTAGACAAGTGAAAAAGGTGTTTCTCCTCTCGATCGACGATGAGTTGTTCTGTATGACTAGACGATTTCTAGTAGTTTGTTGGCCTATTCATTTTTTTCATTTTCGAGGTGCTTTTTTAAAGTATTGATAATTGTTTTATTTGTCAATTCGGCTTGCCCATTAGCTTGAGGGTGGTAAGGAGTTGAAAAACTCAACTTTATTCGGTACTTGTCTCAGAAATTTTAAAAGTCGAACGAGATGAATTGAGCGTCATCGTCGATCACTATCTCATTGAGTACTCCAAACCTGCAAATTATAGTTTCACAAACAAAACTTTGTACCTCTGTGTCGCATAAGTGTTGGAATGCTTATGCTTCGACCTATTTAGTGAAGTAGTCTGTTAAGACAAGCATGTAGACTACTTCGCCATGAGCTATTGAGAGTTTCTTATAATGTCTATTCCTCATTTCATAAAAGGCCAAGGGGCCGAAATAGATTTCAACATACCTGGAGGAAGGTGAGATACTTATGCAAATCTTTGGCATTTGTTGCAGGTTTTCAAGTCGTTTTGGGAGTCGGACTGTATTGTCGGCCAGTAGTATCCAGCTGTAACTACTCAATTAGACAATCTTCTCGCACCGGAATGATTCCCGCACTTTTCACAGTGTAGACTTTTGAGGTCGTCGTACGCCTCGTACGGGGTGAGACATCTCAAGTAGGGGTCTGTAAACGACTTTTTATAGAGCTTACAGTAAAGAATGCAGAATTTTGCTGCCTTAACTTTTATTTCCTCGCTTCGCCTCTATCAATTGGTAGGATGTCAGCCTGCAAATAATATATTAAGAGGTCCATCCAAGTTAAACTATGGTCGACATGTGTAACTTTTTCTTCGTCTTGTATTGAGAGCGATTGTAGGTGTACAATGGGGATCGAGTTAGGGCCACTGGTCTGAGTCGTCGATCCTAGGCTTGCTAGTGCGTCGGCTCGAGCGTTTTCTATCCTTAGTACCTGAGTCATCTATCATAGGCTTGCTAGGTCGACTATAGTTGTTTGGCTTTGGCCAAATACACTGTCATCCTCTTATCTTCAGCTTCATACGTCCCTTTTATTTTTCGAACGACTAGTTACAAGTCGCTTTGTACCAGTATATTTTTATCCCTAAGCTTTTTGCTAGGTCGAGCCAGACGATTAATGCCTTATATTCGGCTTCGTTATTTGTCGTGCAGAAACCATAGTGGATTGATTGTTCTAGATTTTCTCCTTGTGGAGATTTGAGTACGAGTCCAAGCTCACTTCCTTTTATATTGCTAGAGCCGTCGACAGATAGAATCCACGTTCCACTCGTAGGACTCTCTGTGAGAGCCATTGATTCCTATTCAGCCTTCAAGTTTTCATTAGGGGTAAAGTCTACAATAAAGTTAGTGAATACCTGAGATTTCATTGTTGTCTGTGGCTAATAGGTGATGTCTTGCTCGTTGAGTTCGACCACCCACTTTGTCATTCGACCTAAAAGTTCAGGCTTATGCAATATTTTTTAAATGGAAAAGAAGTCAGTACCTTAATTATGTGGCATTGAAAGTATGGCATCAGCTTGACGTGCGGCTACGACAAGTGCTAGAGCCAGTTTTTCAAGTTGGTTGTACCTAGTTTTAGCAGTCGAGTAGAGCTTTACTCACGTAGTATACTGGATGTTGTGAGCCTTCATCTCCCTGACCAACAAGACACTCACTGCTGTGTCGGACACTGCCAAATATAGGTACAGTGTTTCTTTATCTTTAGGTTTTGACAGCAACGGAGGCGAGGCTAAGTACTCTTTCAAGTCTTGTAGTGCCTTTTCGCACTGATAATTCCATTCGAAACACTTTATTCTTTCTTAATGTGTTGAAAAAGGGTTGGCATCGTTCTGACGACTTATAGATAAATTGTTCAGGGCCACCACTCGACCTATGAGTTTTTGGACCTCTTTGATGCATCTTGGCTATCCTATTCCTCTGATCGACATGATTTGGTCCAGGTTGGCTTCGATCCCTCTTCGGGTCACTAGATAACCTAATTTTTTTCTAAAAGATACACCAAATGAGCATTTACTGGGGTTTAGTTTCCTACCGTATCTGTCTAATACGTCGAACGAATGCTTCAGATGGTCTATATGTTGTTGGGCGATCAGGGATTTGACCAGCATGTCATCGATGTAGACCTCCATTGTTGACCCGAGCATTTCGTTAAACAGTTTGTTGACTAGCCGTTAGTAGGTCGCACTTGCATTTTTTAAACCAAAAGAGATTACTTTATAACAAAAAATATCTCCTTCGATGATGAATGCGGTCTTTTCCTGGTCGTTGGGATGCATCAGGATCTGGTTGTACCCAGAGAAGGCATCCACGAAGTTGAATAGCTCATGTCCTGCTGTGGCGTCGACCAACATGTCGGTGTGAGGAAGGGGAAATGGGTATTTAAGGCATGCCTTGTTGAGATCTTTGAATTCGATACAGACACGCCATTTTCCATTCTTTTCTTTTCCACCACGACGTCCTCTAGCCAGTCTGGATATTTTACTTCTCTGACTGACCCAATATCGATCAGCTTTTAAACCTCCTCGTTGATTATTTTATTCCTTTCTAGTGTGAATTTCCTCCTCTTCTATTTTACTGGTGGGTGATCGGGGTCTATCTGCAAATGATGGACAATTACCTCTAGGTCAATCCCTACCATGTCTGAGTGTGACATGGCGAAACTGTCGCAGCGTTCCTTCAAGAAGTCGACCAGCTGCCTTCGGATCTGTTTGGGTAGTCTGGACCCGATTAACACTTTATGCTCTGGTTGTTCTGAGTCAATCGACACTTCGTCGAGCTCTTCCTTTTTTTGTTTGTTCTGAGTCGACTCGGTCGTAGGCTCCTATGATTGCTATAACTGCTCTTTATTCTTCTTTATGGCATTCTGGTATCACTCGTTTACGGCTCTCTGTTGGCCATTGAGCTCTCGTACTCGTCACTTGGTAGGGAATTTGATCATCTGGTGCTAGGTTGATGGGATTACCTTCATTTCATTTATCCAAGGTCTCCATAGAATAGCACTGTGCGGGGATTGACAGTCAAGCACAAGGAAGTTAATATAAAGGTTTACCCCCTCAGCGTAGACTGGTAGTACGATTATACCCAATGGGCTCTTCTATTCACCATTGAATCTGGTTAGCACTGTCGATCGACGACTTATTTTAGATTCTTCGACCTGCATCTCTCTGAACGTATTGTTAAACAAAATATTACAAGAACTACAATTGTCTATTTAAATTCTTTTAGTGAAACAATTTGCTATATGTAAATTAATAACCGAAGCATCATGGTGAGAAGAAAATAAATCTGATTTATCAAAGGACTTGAATGTGACAAGTTTCGTCGATTTTCAACTTATGTTCTCTGTCAGGCTGAATCTCTGAGTTCGCCCTTTGTCGAGTGTGTCTTTTTACAGCTGAGTAGCTCACACGGCTGAGTTATGATCCAGCTGCAATAAAATTAATTATTCTTCCTTGTCGAGGCGGCTCTGGTGGGCTATCGTTTGGACAAGTTTGTTGCTTCTCATCGTCTCGAGCGAGGGTTTCTTTTCCCTTATTGGCCAGGAATCTAGCAAATGTCCCTGTTTCAAGAGCTCGACTACCTCCAATTTGAGGGTGATGCAATCTTTCGTTCAATGGTCATGATCTCCGTGGAATTCTAATCGAAATCTGGCATCCCCGTGTTCTATGGGGAGTGTTCATCTTCCTTGGCAATTTGACTGTTATCCCTATATCATTCATAACTGCCATGAGATCGACGGGTTTGATGCTAAGGTTGTACTTTGGGACTAGGATTTGCAATCGACCTGTTCTAGATGGATTTTGTCCATATGTCGCCTGTCGTTTGGCCCGTTGTGGCAGGGCTGATTGATGCGTTGATCCCTTGTTGGATAGGGTTCAACTCTTCTATCAATTCGACTTTCGATCGATACGATTATTTCATCTCTTGTTGTAGTTGTTGGTCTTTCGACATAGTTCTCCCTGTAAGGACCTCTATTTTATGATTGGCTAATTTCATGACAAACCATACCACATTTGGGATGATTTTGTAATGGGTAGCTTAGGTCTTCGTTGGCAAGCTTCCAAGCATCTCCGTGACTTCAAGATCAAGAACAAAAGCGAAAGGTATATTCACTTAACTTTGTCTCTTGAAGAGCTTAGGGACACACACACACACACACACTTCATACATGCTTTGTTCATCTTGCATTTGTGTTCTAATTGTTTAAATGTGTGCATCCATTACACATTTCACACTTGCACCTCATTGTTAGATCTAAATATGGTTTTGTGTGGTGTAATTCGTTTCCGTTTGTGTGATCGAAAATGTCCGTGTTTACACGATAGTGTGCATGTCTTAGCGCGATGGTTGACCATTTGAGAAGGTCCCATTCTTCTCTTGGTTAACTATTAGTTTTTGTTGGGTTGTTTGGAATAAAGTGTCTAGTTTCAAAAGAGTGGATTTCAATGATTTAAATGTTTTCCAAAACTGACCTTTGTATGGTCTTGTGACTATAACGTTTAATACAAAGCTTCAAAATGAGTTTTGAAATTTTTTTTTTACAAACTAGACACCCATACCTTTCTAACAGTATATTATTCGAAATATTTCATGACCGTTTGGATTGGTTTTGAAATCTCCAAAGTGACCACCAAAACAGGGCAACTCTGTTGTTGTCCGTCTATGACCTTTGGTCACTCAAATGACCATATCTTTGTCTACAGACATCAAAACGCCGTTTCATAAAATGGAGTAGAAAGTAGACATCCATACCTTTCCAACGATATATTATTTGATAAATTTTGATGTCATTTGGTCATGTTTTGAAGCGCTAGAATATTGAGTTGTTACGCTGTTACGCCTATGCGCTGCTCGTCAAGTGCCCTTATTGCGCTGCTAGTCAAGCTCATGTCCTCTAGTGGTGTTGCGCTGGTGTGGTGCTGGTGTTGTGCTGCTCGACCAGTGCTTTTGGTCCAGTACACTTCCGCCCATGTTTTATAATTTGGCCATATCTCACTCATTTGGAGTCCGATTTGGCTCATTTTTGAAGGGCAATTCATGGAATTTATAGGGCTATCATCAAAACACTATATATTCATCACTTTCTCGTCTTCTTCATTCTATGACTCTCAAAAAAATGAACCCTAGAGAGAGAGAATCTTGAGAGAGAAAGCTCCATTGAAGCTTGTTTACCTCTCCAAACCCAAAACCCATACATCCTTCATGCATCAATCCTTCATGGGTCTTCTTTATTACATCACTTGATACGTAGAACAAACACCATATCTTCATTTATTGTTCTATCTTAATCAAGACATGTCTTTGATTGCTTATTTTAGCAAACCTTCACTCTTATTGCATATTTAGTGAAGTTATGACATGATTGGGTTTTGTTTGTGATAGCTTACATGATTAGGTTGTTTTTCCCTAAATAGCTACCCTAGAACATTCTTGTGATATTGGATGATGATTAGGTTGATAGATTAATGTTTATTTATCTAGTCAAGCTTTATTGAATGTTCATATGGATTTAATTGACAATTAAGTTGTTAGAATTCTCTACAACTCTAATTGAGACCTCATGTATGGGCATGTAAACATTGTTAGATAACTAGGTTGTTAAATTAAATTATAACATCTAGTAAAGCATTTTGTGTGTGGTCTTACACATTATTTCATTTGAGCATATTGTCTCACATTCACTTAAACCTTATACTCTTCATGAGTCAAAGTCTTGTGGCTTCTAAGTGAAGTTGCACAAGCAAGTAAAGTCTTGCAACCAAGGGTGGGTTGGCAAGCATTGGTCAAGTGCCACTGTAAAAGGCTCGTGGGGTAGAGTAGGAGGTGCTCACACCAAGCGTAGTGGATCAGGGGATATCACTAGGGATTGAACCAAGAGTGGCGAATGGTAGTGTCCATAGCCTGAGGTTGTCGAGAGTGGAGACTCCGAGTATCACTTGAGGGTGTAACCTTTTATTCATATAGTGGATTTCAGTTACCGGATGTGTCTAGAAGGATAGCCCATGGTTTTTCCCTTGTTGAAGGGTTTCCACGTAAAAATCAAGTGTTCTTTATATTTCCGCACTTTATACTTTATTTTTATTATTTGATTGTTTGGGTTAATTGTGTTTAATATTGACTAATCGAAAAGTTGGTAATAATCGATTAACAACCCATTCACACCCCCCCTAATCTAGGTTGTTTAGACACACGTGTTTGTGTATTTACACGCATCATCTTCCTCCCATTTAATATGGGCTCATGCTTTTGCCAATACGACTTTCATTGTCTTGTATTGGTATTTGGTGAGCTCTTTGTAGAGGTTGGAGTCGAACCTGAGTCCTTTCTTGAAGGAGGAGATTGCGGTCGCCTAGTCACAATGTGGAATCTGCACTTTTTCCCAGTTGAAGCATCTGACATACATCCTTAGGTTTTTGACACGCCTATGGTTATCGTATAGAGGTCGTCCGACTATTTCTCAAGCTTTCAAATGCTCGTGAATTGCTCCACGAACGTATCTATAAGCTACGCAAAAGAAGTAATATAATTGTTAGGCAAATTAGTATACCATTGTAGGGAGGGACCACCAAGGCTGGACCTTGATGCTTTACACATGCACGCTTCTCCGAGGTCGTGTGCGATTGTTGCTGTGAACATGTGCTGCTTGTATTGTGCTATGTGGTTGTCCGGATCTGTCGTGCCCTCGAACTGTTTGGGAAGCTGAACTTCCTAGGCATCTTGACCAGAGCGATTGCATCGACGAACGGGGAATCAGCAAAACTGGTCGTTGTGCTTTTCTTGATAGGAGCTGGGACTCCTGGAATCCTTTGTATGATAGCCACCATTTCTGCAAACCTGCGAGAAAGTTCTGGGTCAGCAAAAACATGTAGACCCAAATTTTATTTTACCAATTCCGGGGTCGACAGGAGTGACATAGGGGTCCTGAAGGAGTTTTCTGGCTACGAACCGCCATTCTGGTTCGGTTCCTGCTGTGTTTCTTACGACACATTGGGTAAATCGGCTTCAGCTTATACGGTTTGGGTCACACCCTGAGGAGTTTGTTCCTACCAAGATTCATTTCTAGCGCTTGAGGGTCTATCATTGGTGCGACTGGGGTTGTCCTGTCGACATCATGTATGGCGTAGACCATTAGGACCGGAGGTGCTGGTGCTACATTGTTAGGCGCTCCTTCAATTATTGCTCATAATTCTGCGTTGTGGGTACAGACCATAGCGTTTTCTACTACGAGCTCTCGCAGTCTTTCAGCATTTGCAGTCAACACGGTGATTTGCTCCTCGACGGTTGAGGTGTTTCCATCTCCTGACATTTTGAAGGTTATTCGTTTGATTAGACTGGTTCTTTATGAAGTTGTGATGGGCCTCACGGTGGGCACCAAACTGTAGATGGTCAATCTACAATTAATATGGATCGGGTCGGATTCTAGTTAGGACCCGAGCAACTTGGACTAACCTGTCGAACCGGTAGGTGTCGAATGCTCCTGTAACCTGTAAAAAAGACGAAAACAAACAGAAAACCATAAGGAAATAGAGATGGTGGTGACCGATTTTAGTCTTAGGTTCTTTTGGGCTGAGCATGAAAATAAAGAAGATCGTAAAGTGACTGAATGTAAATGAATTCCGGTGACCAGAACTTGGTTTGAGCAGAGTTTAGGCACTGCGAAACCTTTTGGTGAGTAAGAGAAGTCAAAATCCTTTCTATGTGGGTGAGAGATCTATTTATAGACCTTCCAGGAAAGTTGGTGTCGGTATTGAATGTGTTTTGAATATTTCAAACCATTTGGTAATTAGATACAATTAAACGTTGATCTGCTAATAAAAGATGTCTATTTTATATACAGATGATCTTTGTCATAAATGCATAATAGATCATGTTCACAACATCATAGTTTTGGAGGGGCATGCACTGAATCATCTCCATTTGCTATTTTTCTCTCCTACTCCCCGTCAACATGCCATTTTTTTCGGTACACAATATCAAAATATGGTATTTTTTTTTCCAAAGTAGGACATCATTCACAAATAAATTAAAAAATATATATATATATATATATATACTTAAAAAAAAAAAACACGTGATGCAAGCATCTGTCAAGAAAATTGATTGATCTCAATTCTCACATATATTTCTTGTCTGTTGGTAATTTAATAGTGTTATTGTTTAATTATGCTTTGTTTCTTTTTCTAAAAAGATGTCACACACACATGTATACTTTAATGGGATATATTTGTTTGTACATCTAGCATATACATTAAATAAGATAATACTCGCAATAGCTAAGTTGTGAAACACTCACAATTCACTATTCTATTGATTTTTAAATTAAAATTAATAGACAAACAGAATCTCAATAATTTATTCATCATCATCCATATTAGTTAAACAATTATCAATTTAGTCCTTGTTATTTTATCCGCGCCATACAGGTCCTTACTGTTTTATTTGACTATCAAAAGAGTCCTTATTATTTCAACTTGGGTTATCCTACTATATAAATTCATGTATAATTACCGGATTGATTATCTATCATTGGATTTCAATCCAATGACTTACAAAAATCAAAAATTTAAAATTAAGAAAATTAAAAACTTAAAAGAAATAATCCTCTCTCATTCTCATAGCTACCATTCTAACTATATAGATCCTATATAGTAGTTAAATCTTTTTGATCAAACTATATACATTTTTTAGTTTAAGTTTTGTGTCAGTGAATAGTGGTATTTTTATGTTTTTAGATTCAAATAATTTTTAGGGAGGTTTTTTTTAGTAATTTTATAGGAGCATTTTTATAGTTTTAACAAGTTTTTGTAATTTTTCAAAGACTTATTTTGTAATTTTTAATAGGCCGGATAATTTGATCAACTAAGTTTTAAGTATCATATCTAAGGGTATTATGATAATTTTCAAAAATAGTTAAACGTAATCCAGGTTCTAGTCGTCATACCTATAAGTACTATATCTATATATATATATATATATATATATATCAATCAGTCATTGTCTCCTCAGTGCGCACTGATATAAAATACATCAGTGTATTGCATGTAGGTCATAGATTATGGATAAGCACTGACAAGTGAATATAGACTAGGTCAAAGTAATTGAATCTAATGGTCTATATGCAACGCACTGATAAATATTTATCAGTGCACACTGGGGTGAAAAGTTTCATATATATATATATATATATATATATATACAATATGGTTACTCTCTTACTTTTAGGACTAGCAATAACTTAAGTTTTAATAAACAAAAAATGTGTTTCTGACAAAAATACCCTTAAAACACAATCACAAAATAAGTCTCGTGTTTTTTTTCCGAGACTTATTTTGGTGTTTTCCAAGACTTATTTTGTATTTCTGTTACTTATTTTGGTATTTTCGAGACTTACTGAGATTTTTTATAAATTTCAAGACTCATTGGACAGTTAAGAAAATTTTCAGAATTTTGTTTTCATCATCGACCTCCATAGGACCTCCAATGGAATTCGAACAGACTTCGACCTTTAATGGAGGTCGAAATTGACCTTGGTATTGATTAAAAAGTGTCTAAAGCCCAATCAGCAAAGCCCAGTGAAGAAAAGATTGAATTAGCGTTGGCCCAAAGCCAGGCTTAATCTATCAGAGTGCTAGACTGTTGAAAACACACTGTCAATATTAATGCAATAAAGGCAGGCGTTGCACAAATCTCAATGCCTGACAAAGCCTTCATGGTCCGATTCATTTGAATCAAAACGGACAATTGAAAGTCCTTGATTCACGCACTCATAAATGAGCCCGAACATTGAAGGCTTCTAGTTATCACTATAAGAAACAGACTCCACCTCAAGGAATCTTTCTCCCAACTTACGCGAGAACTCTCTCAACTCTTCTTGATCATTTCTAGCATTTACTGCTGCCTTCACCTCCGCATTAATAGTGGATACACCTCTTGATTAAGGTTGACGCAATTACCCTTAAAATTCGATCCATCTAGCCCATGTTTGATCCACGTCGAACGAAGATACCCACATGGACATTATCCAGTTTATTCATCAAAATCATACATCGACCCAATCCTCGTTCGATCCATCAGGACTCGGCGAGTTCCCAGGGAATCAACCTACTAACATCATCCATATCCAGAGTCGATTCCACAATATCGACCCACAGCACGACCCGAATTATCGAACGACACGGTTTGTCCTCCTTTACTTTTCTTTCGTATTCATCGAACCCATATTGACTTGATCGTCAGAGAGTCCCCCTAAGGGAAAACCCCCTCATGTGGCTCGCCACCTCTCTTTTCTTTTGTTTTACAGGTTGTCGGTGCCTACCTCAACGAACAAGAATCAATTGTAAATTCGACTGACTACAACCTCCATGTAGGTCTTTGATCTCCATTGAAGGTACGTTCCACCTCCATTGATGGAGGTTTTTGGAAGAAAAAAAAAATCAAACCTAAAAATGGCAGAAAAATAATAAAGAAAAGGTGGGAGTATTTTTGTCCATTGATACTATTTAAACTCAAATTATAAATCTAGTGTCAATCCCAAAATCTTCAATGGATTTGGTTCAATTTAGGCCTAATTCCACTATATATATATATATATATATATATATCTCTCTCTCTCTCCTAAGGATTATTAGATAATCCGATAACATCAAATTGCTCGAATTATCACATGTACGTGATAATCCTTAGGACCCGACGAAAATCTTCAAGATCGGGCCTGATTAGAGAATTGTTATGTATATAATAATTATTATTATTATTAACATAATTGCTAATGGTAATGATTTAGTGGAACTTGTTTGATACACAAATTAAAATAAGAGGTACTATTTTGATAGTAAATGAATCAATAAGGATCGGATTAACTAATTTTGTCTGCCCTAAGATTAAATTGATAATGTTTTAAATAACAAGCACCATTTTGATGGATCAAGATCCCGTAGCCATCTTATTTGTGCTCATCTTTTCAACATCCGGTGACATATGGCATCCAAACAATGAATGGTCAGGATTAACTTGTCTTTTTTTTTCTCTCCACTAATCAAAAGATATCATATCTGAATCCCATCACCTCAGACTTTTTTTTTCTTCTTGTTTGTTTCATAATACAAATCAAAAGAAATTTATTTAAAAAAATGAATATCATCAATCTTTACAATCTCAGATTCATTAATCTTTATTTTTTTCACAAACACATATCATTAATCTTCCTTTTTCACACACACAAATTGAAATACAATATACAAACCAGAAAATAAAATCTTTCCAAACATAAAAAGTTTGCAAATCTTTCAAAAAAAATAACACCACCAGTCCACCACACACATCAGTCATCATCATCATCTTCCACCAACACCAATACCAACACCTAAACTCTAGCCGCCACCACCACCATTCAAATCTAGTTCATCTCTCTCTCTCTCTCTCTCTCTCTCTCTCTCCATCAATCTCCTCCATTTCCGATCTCCGATCCATTTTCTCGATGCCTTTTTTCTCTCCCATTTCATGTGATTTCGTGTTTGTGTTTTGTGGTGGTTGACTAGTGGTTTGGTGGTGGTGCGATTTCGTGTTTGGATTTTGGTGGTGATTTGACTAGTGGGATTTCGTGTTTGGGTGGTGTTGCGATTTCGTGCTTGTGTTTGGAGTGACAATTTTGATGGAGTTCCATATGTTTCTCCATTGATGAAGATCTAAAGATCCATCAATGTTATTTCTTAGTTTTTTTTTTGTTTTTTCAATTTTTTAATTGGATTTCTTTTATGGGTTTGTAAAATGGGTTTTTGTTTTGTTTGGTTGATGATAAAATGAAGGAAAGAGAAGATAAATCCTTGGTTTTTTTATATATAAAAAAAAAATTGGTTTCTAGGATGTTGATGAATCTGAGATTGCAAAGATTGATGATCTTCTTAGTTTTTATTATTGTTTTTTTTTTTGGAATTTAACGGAGCTTGATCTGAAACAAACGAGAAGAAGAAAATTTTTCTTTTTTTAAAGATACGATGTCGTTTGATTAGTGGAGAGAGAAAAAAAATAAGACAAATTAATCATATCCCTTCATTTGTTTGGATGTCACATGTCACTAGGCGTTGAAAAGATGAGCACAAATTAGTGGTGTAAAAGAGGTCGGCCCGGCCCACATCAGCACGCCCCCCCCCCCCCCTGGCTCGTTTTCCTAAATGGGGGCCCGACACGGCCCCTCTGTGCCGTGCCGGGCAGGCCCATATCCAATTTTTTTTATATATATTTTAATTTTTTTACATATTATTATTTTAGTATAATAAAAAAATAGTTTATAATAATAGATTATAGATACATTTATTATTTTATTTAATGAATTAATTCAAAGAATAAATAAAGATAAAACATGAAAGAAAATAAAAGTAGATAAAAATATGAAGAATTCTTTATTTATTTCGGACTTTCAGTATTACATATTTACATGATTGCCTCAATAAAAACCTTACCAAGAAAACCTAGTGGGATAAAACCTTGGTAAGGGAAAAAGAGTGCAATCGTATTACAAGTAAATGTACATGTACAACCTAGTTCTAGACCTGGTTACTGCCGGAACCCTCATCGACATATAAATTGGAGAAATTTTGAATAAATTGTTCGTCTACCGTTTCATTTTGCATCCTCTTTCGAGCATGCTCCCAATCCCGAACGCATATTAATACCTCCACCATCTCTGGAGTCAAACAATTTCTTCTTGGTTCAATAATTCGTCCACTCGTGCTGAATGCCTGTTCTGAAGACACAGTGGACACGGGGATAACCAGTATGTCATGTGCTAAGTGTGACAAGACCGGATACCTGTAGCTATAGGTCTTCCACCATAACTACAGATCAAAATTCTCCGTGTTTTCGTCGGCATCAAACTGTGCTTCAAGGAACCTATTCAGTTTGGCACCAAAAGATGCAACAGATCGTGTAGTTGAAGAAGAAGAACTTGTTGATTTGTCTTTTTTCTAGCGTTTGAGAATGCTCCAACTTGTCGGCAACAGTTGTGTGTCCGGTTCTGGTGATGGTTCCGTGTCAACGCCGTCAAACCTGCGCTTATAAATACTAAAAACTTCGAGCAACTTGTTTCGAATGTCAGTAATCTGGTTGGAATAATCTACTGACAATTTATTACCAATAAACTCAAGCAAATATTCTAAACCAGCTAATTTAATTCTAGGATCTACTATAACACCTAAGGCATAAAGGAAAGGCATTTCAGACCAGTATTTTTTAAACTTGGTCTCCATGGCAACAACTGCAGGGCCAAACATGTCATCTTCCCTATAAGTGTTTAATAGGTCAGACATTTCCACAATCTGATGGATTACCTGGGAAGATGTGGGGTAATAGACCTCAGAAAGAGTTACAGTGGCATTGTAAAAAACCTTTAAAAATTCAAAAAAAATCTTTGCCACATACCAATCGTCTGGTGTCAGTGGTTGAGCATGTGGACAGCCAATTTCGGCCAATTTCATGTTATAAAAACCTGAAATAGTTGTATCATATTCCAAAGCAATTTTTCAGCATTAAGTAAGTAGAGTTTCACCTTACCGGCATATCAGTTTAGGAATCGTCGGGGTCGTAGACCGTTTAATGTACAGTAGTCTGCCAAATTCTTGAAATCTTGGATTAGAGCTACCGATCCAAGAAATGGCATCTCTGATGCGTTCTATACGATCGCTTACTTCTTTCAAACCAGACTGTACAACTAGATTTATGATATGACATGCACAATGTTGGTGGAAGAAATAACCCCCAGCTTGCGGATGTTTCTTTCAATAAACAATGCAATAGACTTAGTAGTTGCCGATGCATTATCTAATGTGATAGAGAGGATGCGATGAGTTATGCCATAAGTTTCTAAAATAGAAAGAATGACAGCAAAAATATTATCTGCGGTATGTGCAAAATCCATAGGACGAAAACCAAGAATTATTTTTTTGTATCCTACATTCAAAGTCTAAATAGTGTCATGTGACACATAAATAGTCATGTTTGGAACATGCGTTCCAAATATCGGAAGTTAATGCAATTGAGACAGTTAGATGCTGTAATTCAGCCGTCAAGTCATCTCGTTGGATTTTAAACATTCTTATCAAATCGTTCATAGTGGTAGTTCTAGAAACAATTTTCATTTAGGGGCAAAATACAGATGTGATAAATTCTTGAAAAAAAACACAGTCACCGAAATTAATAGGTTAATCAGTTTGTGCAATGTACCGTGCCAAACATTCTCTAGCATGCGCGGCGTCGTAATGCCACGCGTAACCGACCCGTCTGGGTGCCGTTGTAGTTGTGTCTGGGTTGTAGTGGGTACATGTACGTGTTTGGGCATGCATTTTAGCATATGCCTTCTCAAATGACCGGTTCTACCCCTAGTAGTGGTATAGTTCTTAGGACAAAACTTACATTTGGCTCTGGGGCCGACCATACCGTCTGGGAGTGTCATTTCTACTACGTCAAAACACTAACATACGTCTGATGTTAACCTCTTAGATTTGGTACGTGATGTCTGTGTGGCGCCGGAACCAGAAGGTCCCGCTACGGTTTCTGCCGGTCCGGAGAGATCAAAATCATCGTTCATCATGTTTAGACCGTCTAGAAAATAAGGATGGGTAGTATTCATTTCCTAGAAAAAAAAATATCAGGTCATTAGTCATTAATAAATATTAAAATTAAAATGATTATTTTACTAACAAAAATTATTAAAATTAACTCCTACACATAAAATGATTATTTTACTAACATTAATTATTAAAATTAACTCACACACAAAAAAATGATTATTTTACCAACAAAAATTATTGAAATTAACTCCTACACATAAAATGATTATTTTATTAAAAAAATATATTAAAATTAACTCCTACACAAAAAATGATTATTTTACTAACAAAATATATTAAAATTAACTCCTACACATAAAATAATTATTGTACTAACATTAATTATTAAAATTAACTCCAACACATAAAAATGCTTAATTTACTAACAAAAATTATTAAAATTAACTCATACACATAAAAATGATTTTTTTACTAAAAAAATATATTAAAATTAACTCCTACACATAAAATGATTATTTTACTACAAAAATTAAAAATATATTAAAATTAACTCCTACACATAAAATGATTATTTTACTAACAAAATATATTATAATTAACTCATACACATAAAATGATTATTTTACTACAAAAATATATTAAAATTAACTCCTACACATAAAATGATTATTTTACTTAAAAACATATTCAAATTAACTCCTACACATAAAATGATTATTTTACTACAAAAATTAAAAATATATTAAAATTAACTCCTACACATAAAATGATTATTTTACTATAAAAATTAAAAATATATTAAAATTAACTCCTACACATAAAATGATTATTTTACTAACAAAATATATTATAATTAACTCCTACACATCAAATGATTATTTTACTAAAAAAATATATTAAAATTAACTCCTACACATAAAATGATTATTTTACTAAACAAATATATGAAAATTAACTCCTATACATAAAATGATTATTTTACTAACAAAATATATTAAAATTAACTCCTACACATAAAATGATTATTTTACTAACATTAATTATTAAAATTAACTCTTACACATAAAATGATTATTTTACTAACATTATTTATTAAAATTAACTCTTATACATAAAATGATTATTTTACTAACAAAATATATTAAAATTAACTCCTACACATAAAATGATTATTTTACTATCATTAATTATTAAAATTAACTCCAACACATAAAAATGCTTAATTTACTAACAAAAATTTTTAAATTAACTACTAAAAATAAATTTTAATTTACTAAAAACAAAAATTAAAATTAACCCCTACACATAAAAATGATAAATTTACTAACTAAATAAAATTAATAACTGAAGTATAAACATAAAATAATAAATTTACTAACTAAACAAACATATTAAATTTAAAATATAAAATTAAATAATAACTCTTAAATAAAAATGTACCTTTGAAGTTTGAACTTTGGTGTCTTGGTGGATAGATTTGAGAATAATAGTTATATAATAGTAAATTACTAATAAAGTATTATAATAGTATATTAGTAGTGTAGAATAGTAGAGAGAGAGTAAGAATGAAATTAAGAATAATTGAAATTATATAGAGAGTTTGAGAATGGAGAGATTGAGAGAATTAGAGAAAGTGGATGAAAAGTGGTATAGGTGGGAGTATTTATAGAAAAGGGCAAATTACACTGAACCCCTTGAGGTTTAGACAAGTTACACTTAGATGGATAAGTTTCATAATTATACACTAACACCCCCAAAATTTAAATTTGACTTTAAAAATACCTAAAATGCCCCTAGTTATATTATTTTACACTTTATTTTTTTTACCTTTTAATCAAACACTTTATAAACTTTAATAAAATAAAACAATTAAATAAAAGATATGATTCATTAAATAAATAAATAGTTTTAAAAAATTAAATAGTTTTAAAAATTAAATAAATAAATATTTAAAAAATTAAATATATAAATATTTTTTAAAACATTAAGTAAATAAATAATTTAAAACATTAAATAAAAAAGTCTTAAAAAATCAAATAAATAAATAGTTTTATATAAATAAATATTTAAAAAATGAGTGAAAAATTAAAAAAAATTAATTTTTTTAAGAATATATAATAGGGACAATATAAGCTCTAAATATCTAAGAAGTATTGGGAACCTTGAAGCTTCTCTCACCATCATCTTTACAGTAAAAGTTTAGATATTTATAGTTTTTCTTATCCCTATTAATAAATATCCTTAAAAAATTTAATGTTTTTAAGTTTTTCACTTATTTATTTATATTTTAAATTTAATTTTTTTAAAAAAAAACTAATTATTTATTTTATTTTTAAAAACTATTCATTTATTTATTTTTTAAAAAATTGTTTATTTATTCAAAATATCTATTTATTTAATTAAAAAAACTATTTATTTATTTAATTAAAACAACTATTTATTTATTTAAACTATTTATTTATTTAATGAATCATATCTTTTATTTAATTTTTTTTATTTTATTAAAGTTTATAAAGTGTTTGATTAAAAGGTAAAAAAAAATAAAGTGTAAAATAATATAACTAAGGGCGTTTTAGGTATTTTAAAGTCAAATTTAAATTTTGGGGGTGTTAGTGTATAATAAAGAAACTTATTCATCTAAGTGTAACTTGTTCAAACCTCAAGGGGTTCAGTGTAATTTTCCCTATAAAAAAATTAGAAAAGTGGATAAAAATATAAATGACAAGAGTTGAGGGGCAAAATGCAATTGTTATAGTTTTTTAAAAACATAATCGTTGGCTGACGTCAGCCAACTGTTATTTTTAAAAAAAACAACCGTTATATTGAAAAAAATAAAAAATAATAAAAATATATATAAAAAAAATTTCAACGGACCCAACAGTCGGCACGCCGTGCTGGTGTGCCGTGCTTAGAACCCTGACCTGGCACGTGCCAAGAATGGGGGCCGTGCCTGGCACGGCCCGCCTCAGTTGCGGGCCGTGCCAGGCATTGCCCGCCATCCTTGGCAGGCCGGCCGTGACAGGCCCTCCAGGTCGGGTCCATATTTACACCGCTAGCACAAATAAAATAGGTAGGTGATCTCGATCCCATTTTGATATATTTCTCTAATTTATTCGAGATAATCAATAAACAAATCGATAACCAACTGCAACTACTCCATATATACTGTGCAGTTTCTCATCTATTTCCGTACTACTCTGCTAGTAATCAACCGATCAGACAATTCAAACAAATAATCAGAGGTTTTCTTCGATAATGGCGGGAACAAACAGCGAATGTTTGATGGATCCAAACAGTGGCTTCTGTTCACTCACCAAATCTTACCATTCCCTAAGACCAAACGTTGCTCTCCCTCCACCATCTCAACCACTCTCCATCACCCAATTCATCTTTTCTCGCCTCCACTCCACCACCAGCTTCGACTCAACATTTCTCATTGGCGCCGCCACCGGCAACCGCCTCAGCTACTCTGATTTAGTCTTCCAGACCAAGTCCCTGGCTCTCTGTCTCCGAAAACAATACTCTCTCTCCAAAGGAGACGTTGCTTTCATCCTCTGTCCTCACTCTTTCCGTTTTCCAATTCTCTCCTTGGCTCTCCTCTCCTTAGGTGTTATCATCTCACCGGCCATGCCGGGTGATTCCATCTCCAATATAAATCGCTTGGTCGACCTCAGTAACCCCACCATCGCCTTTACCAACTCAGGCCCTTCCCACAAGCTCCCATCTCATCTCCCTACAGTGCTACTCGACTCGCCTGAGTATCTCTCCTTTTTCACTCAAATGACTCAATACTGTCGATAGCAACAACGTTGATTCCAGTGTTGATGGAGACAGCGATGATCCAGTGAGTCAACAAGACGGTGCATCAATCTTCTACTCATCAGGGACCAGTGGTCCAAGAAAGGGCGTGTTTTTGACTCACAGGTTATATACAAAAGACTAGTCTATAGGGTTGTGACATCCAGAATATATACCGATTCTCTTTCCATGTGTTTTCTCAATATGGTATTCATCACATCTTTCTAACTTCACATGTGGGTTCTCTGACATCAGGAACTGGATAGCGTCAACCGCTGCCACGGCCTAATCATATCATATTCCATCTGATTCTGATTCTGATTCTGATTCCGATCAAGCACTAGGGCGATCGTCATCAAGAACAGCGGCAGCTAGTGTCATTGACTACGTGTGTTTACACTGCTGCTTATGGGTTGAGTGTGATGATGAGGGCGATCTTCATGGGGGAGACTCTGGTTTTTACTGGGAGTAAGTTTGAGATTGAGAGAGTGCTTGAAGCTGTGGACAAGTATAAACCTGATTATATGCCAGTTTCGCCTTCAGAAATTCAGCAACTGTGGAGGTCGGAGCTGACAGAGAAATACGATCTCAGCTCGCTCAAGTTTATACAATGCAGTGGCGCACCGCTGGGTACGGACGTTGCAGACAAGTTTAGAGCCAAGTTCCCTAACGTCAAGCTTGCAATTGTAAGTACAGATTTTAGTATTTGACTTGTTCATTAGAAATTTATCATGTTGGTCTTGTAAAATTTTATTATTGTGTGATTTTTTTGCTTCAAATTAAATTTTGCTAAGAGTCTTTCAAAATATAGGAGTATGTGTATGGATGTATTAGATAAACAAATTCAACTTTTATTGAAATTTTGAATCATTAACATGTCTCCCTATATTCAAATAATTTCATTATATCCTCCTCTTGTTATGTGTACTGTCTCAGAGATATGGATTGACAGAGACTACAGGCGCAGTGGCGAATATGAGAAGTCCTGAAGAGTTAGAGCGGGTTGGTTCTGTTGGTCGGCTTGTTGAATTTATGGAAGCCAAAATAGTTGATCTTCTAACTGCTGAATCATTGTCTTCTGGTCACCAAGGAGAGCTCTGGTTGCGTGGCCCATCCATCATGAGAGGTATTAATTACACCAATATATCTGTTATACCTAAAATTTCCAGTATAAGCACCATGTCAGCAACGTTTACAAGTCAAAGTTGAGTCTGTTAATGCCACATCTTGGAAACATGGTTGACAAGTCAAGGGTTCCTGTAATCAAAACCACTGGGTTGTTGGGCCATCTTATGGGTTGCTAAAAGACGTTTTCAGTCGTGGGTCAGCTAGCTATAGTCCCCAATACCATGATACATGCCCTAATGTTGCCTCAGGTTCATAGCAATTCGCCCAAGTCCCTCGGGACTCATAAATCAAAAGACGTTTTCAGTAGTGGGTCAGCTAGCTATAGTCCCCAATACCATGATACATGCCCTAATGTTGCCTCAGGTTCATAGCAATTCGCCCAAGTCCCTCGGGACTCATAAATCACATAACTTATCATCTAAGTAAACGAAAATTAAGGAGAACCGTTCGTACCACCTTGAAAGACGTGTACTTGGATAGTGTCAGCACCGCTGGCTTTAGGGACACGCGGCAAATGTACATAGGGTTATCTTCTTCGACACTCAATGTAAAAGTATGAACCTGGACCAATACATCAAGGAGGCTCGTGTCATGTCTGTCAAAACCAATGGCAAGCCCTGGTTTTTGCTTGAGTGCCGGTTGGCATTCACGCAAGTTGGCTTATAAATAGATAAATGACCCTCATAAAAAGGGGACAAGAAAAAAGAAGTTGTTTTGGGAGGAATCTAACATCTCTCTAGATCAAGATTAACCCCAGCAAAACAGAGTATAAGCGTTGTCTACAGGTAGCACTCCGCAGATTTTTTCCTATTCTCGAAACCAACCAATTTCATTCTGGGCTACCTCGTCCTAACATACATTTCTTTTCTTTTCATTGACTATTCAACGATTGCCTATATGGCGGTGTTGAATCCTTAACCTTAGTGTTAGCAAATTCTACCTGTTAACAATATCCATGCTTGTTGATTTGCATAATTTCATGATCATATATTTTTCGAAAATGAGGGTGTGTGTTAGTGCAGGTTATGTAGGAGATGACAAGGCAACTGCTGAAATCTTGGATTCAGAGGGATGGTTAAAGACAGGGGATCTTTGCTATTTTGACTCTCAAGGTTTCCTCTTCATTGTCGATAGGTTAAAGGAAGTGATCAAATACAAAAATATTAAGGTGATCATTTCTTTTTAAATTTTGGGATTCTTTGTTTACCAATGGATTGACTATTTGTTCATAACAAATTATTTGTGAACATTTATGCAGATTGCTCCAGCTGAGTTAGAACATTTACTTGTATCCAATCATGAAATTGATGATGATGTTGTCGTTCCGTATGTATTTTAGTCCCTTTCTAAATAAATTCCGAGCCCATCAAGATATACTTGACCTAGGAGAAAATTTTCAGGATTTCTTAGCTGTTGTCCCTTTCTAATATTTGAATCAGGTATCCTGATGAAGAAGCAGGGGAGATTCCAATGACCTTTATTGTGAGAAATCCTGAAAGCAACATCACTGCCACTCAAGTAATGGATTTCATTGCAACATAGGTATGCTTCTGACTACTCATCAGACTACACAATAAATCAATTTTTTGGAGTATCTACTACTAATGTGCCTTGGTGTAGAAATGTCTTCACTTCCTGATTTCTAATCAAGTACTGCTGACGATATATATCAAAAGCCTGAATTTTTTAACTTAAATTCGACTGATCTTTAAAACTTGATTCTTCCTGATGACTCAGGTAGTAATTCTTACTCCAGTGTTTTGATGTGTTTGTTGTTGCAGGTTGCACCATACAAGATGATAAGGCGTGTTGCTTTTATCAATTCTATTCCGAAATCTGCTAATGGAAAGATTTTAAGAAGAGAATTGATCAATTCTGCTCTCTGTCTCTAGCAATGTCGATGAAGTGTGATGCATTTATTGAGGAAATTGCTAAAAACTACAAGACATTATTGAATTTAAGATTTACAAAATCTAAATTGTATGTCCTTTTTTTTTGTTCAAGCAAAATAAGTAATAAAAAAATCATTTTTTTTCAGCTTAATACACATGTTATTGGTATTCTAAGTTGAAAAGGTCAACATTATTTTCAATTTATTGTACAGATTATATTTGAGAGTCCACTGCTTGATTTTTGATCAAGTTAGTGGAGTTATGAATAGGGATATCAAAATTACCCATTGCTACGGAGACCCTGTGGGGATCTGATCTGTTAGGGGAGGTTTTAACCGTACCATTAAAGTTTTGGTATGGGGCCGGTATCTTTTTCAATACCCGATTTAGTTTCGGTACGGTTACGGGATTTTAAGTCCCCGCTCCACCCCGTACCCGCTATAATATATATATATATATATATATATATATATATAACACATACATACATTTCCCTCATATTTTTCCCTCCTATTAACATAATTTTCCCTCTATTTTTTTTTTCATTTTTCCCTCCATTGAAACACTACTCCATTCAAAATCATTATATATAATATGCCCCTCACACTATTATTTTCATATTACTCAATAATATTTATATGATCTTTATCAAAAAATCATAAATAAAAAAATACATTAATGGGATGAGGATGGTATGAGGTAAAAAACCGATCCCCAATGGGGAATCCCCTAACCCGCACCGTTTATTTTAAGGCAGGGTATTCATCAGGGATGGTATTTCTCATACAAATTGGTAATGGAAAACCCTTGCCGAACCCGTACCATTGACATCCCTAGTTATGAGTTATCAAATACCTGGATTCTTGAATCTTTTTTTAAAAAAAAAACTATTACATTTAAATTCAGGGTTTTGGAAGGAGGGAATACAATTCGAACCCACAACCTCAAGGGTGTATGTGTGAGAGGCATATCTTGTCATAATTCTTAAAGTTGAATCATGGATCCATTTTTCCATCTATATAGACCCAACCTAATTATATTTTCATTGAGTATGTCAATTGTAAATTTGTAATACAGTTGAAGCATTTCTTCTTTGACATGTTGGTTTTATCATTTGTATTCTAAAGAAATATATTGAGAATATATTATAGAATATATTAATAAATAGTGGATGGCTGGATGCATGTCATGATTTAAACATGTCTTATTGACAATAATAATAATAAAAAACAATTATTTAAATTCGAACTTCATTTAATCATAAATCATAATGGTACTGTAGTGGAGCAGTGGATTAGAGGCAGTGTTCTAGAAATCGGTCTAGGCGGCCGATTAATCGCTCCGATTCAGCTAGTCGGCCAGCTACCGAGGCGAAAAGGACAAAATCGGCCACATTCCGCGGTCTCCGACTAATCATTCGCGGCGGTGACTAATCGGCTAGGCGGCGACTAATCGGCTAGAAGAATTTAGGGATTTTGGGCAATTTAGACGATTAGGGTTGAGAGAAATTGATTTAGGGATTTTGGTTTATGAGAAGATTTGAGAATTTTTCTTAATACAAGGTTGTTGTATTGTGAAGAAAGAGCAAGGAATTTGGTGTCGTTTTAATGGAGATTTGAGGTTAGGTGAAGAAAGAGCAAGGAAATGAGGTGTCGTTTTAGTGGAGAGATATGAATTGAAGAGAGAATAATGAATGAAATGATGAAGCTGCTGAGATGTGGTCTGAGTAGACATGACGCCGGTTCGGTTCGAACCGGTGAACCGAACCGGAACCGTCCAAAAAAAAATCGGAACCGGAACCGGTACCGGGCGGTTCCGGTTCCGGTTCCGGTTCAGGTTCTTAATTTTCAGGAACCGTCCGGTTCGAACCGGACTGGAACCGGTGGTTCCAATATATATATATATATATATATATATATATTATTTTTATTTTTTTAAACCCACTACCCTACCCACTTACCCACCTACCCACTACCCTACCCACTTACCCACCTACCAACTACCCACCTCCTACCAACGCCCATTTCTTTCTCTCTTTCACACTCTCTCTTTCTTCTTTATTTTTTTCTCACTTTTCTCAGATCTCTCTCTCTCTCTCTCTCTCTCTCTCTCTCTCTCTCTCTCTCTTTCTCTCTCTCTTTCCTTCTTCTACTCACGACGCCGACGACCGATCTCCTCGCCGCCGCCGGTACGCCGATCCCTTCATCTTGTCGCCGATCTCCTCTTCATTCTGATCTCTTCTCTCTTCGATCTCTTCTATCTTTCTCTCTTCGATCTCTTCTATCTTTCTCTCTATCTCTCTATGATTTCGATCTCTTCCCTTTGATGGATTATGGGTTTGCATGTGTTTGAGTTACTTGTTTGATTGATTGTGTTTGAGTTGATTGGGGCATGGTATGGAGCCTGGTCAGATTTTTGGGGCATCCAGTCTCCAGGACGCTAGAAAGGGTTTGTACCAAACAAATAAATTCAGTCCAGCCTGGATGTTTGGTTGATTTTCCAGGACGCTGGAAAGGGTTTGTACCAGTGTTTAACGAATAAATATTGGGAATTTAGAGTAGGATTATTTAAAAAAATAATAAATAATTAATAAATAAATAAATAAACCCGGTTCTGAACCGACGGAACGGGACCGGAACCGTGGAACCAGAACCTCCTCCCTCGGAACCGGAACCGGCGTCATGTCTAGGTCTGAGGAGAAGCGAATGAATGAAATAATTAAGCTACTGTGAAGAGAAATTAGGTTGTGGTCTGAAGAGAAGTTGAGGTCTGAAGAGAAGCGAATAAATGAAATGATGAAGTTGATGGGTTGTGGTCTGAAGAGAAGCGAAATTATATAGGGGGTGTTGGAAAATTGGGTTAAATTAGGTCATCACAGATATTGGGCCATTTGGGCCACTATTGCAATTGGTCTCCCATTTCAGATTTGGGCCATCAATAGATTTGGGCAATTCATAAAAATTCATGAGTGATAATCTAAAACCAATTGGGATTTTCTTTTTTTAATCTAGAATCTTGGAATTTGTCATTTTGATTTGATTGTCTTTATGTTTGGATTTGGATTGGTTTGTGATTGCATTTGGATAGGGTGTTTGTGGATTTAGATTTGTTTATGATTGGATTTCGATTGGTAATTTGATATTTGTGGATTTGGAAAGAATTTTCTTTGAATTTGATAATTGGAATTTGTTTGTAATTATGTTTTCCGATTAATCCCCGATTAATCGGCCTAGGCGCCAGGCGCTGGGTCTCCGCCCGACTAGCGCCTAGCGCTTACTAGAACACTAATTAGAGGTGACTGTGTACATATAATTTTTAGAAGTATTGCTAGATTATTCAAATTATTTTTCTAAAACCAAGTTTAAATGATGTAGCAAATTGAGTAAAATTAATACACTATCCACCACATCATTAACTAATTTTGGACCGTCTTCATTATCCACAATGAGTGATGCATATTTATTTATATTCTCTTTAATTATAATGACATTAACATTTAACAGACAAGTAGATTATTTTCTATATAAAAAAAATAGAAAGGTAGACGACATAATGTCTACAAACTCCTATGTACTTGGCAGTTTCTCATCTGTGCAGCTGTGTGCTGTTTGTAATTAACGTACTGATCACACCGTTCAAACAAATTACGAGTTTTTTTTCTCTACAAACAAACAGCAAGTATTTGATGGATCCAAAGTCCAAACAGCGGCTTCTGTTCACTCACCAAAATTTATCATAGCCTAAGACTAGACATTGCACTCCCACCCCCATCTCAACCTCTCTCTATCACCCAATTCATTTTCTCTCTCCACCACTCCACCACCACCTCAGACTCAACATTTCTCATCAATGCCGCCGCCTCACCTACTCTGATTTACTCTTACAGACCAACTCCATGGCACTCTCTCTCAAAAAACACTACTCTGTCTCAAAAGGCGACGTTGCTTTCATCCTCTCTTTTCACTCTTTCCATTTCCCTATTCTCTACTTCGCTCTCCTCCCCTTAGGTGTTATCATCTCACCCGCCATGCCCGATGAGTCCATCTCCGATGTAAATCGCTTAGTCAACCTCTGTAAACCCACCATTGCCTTCACAACCTCACAATCTTCCCACAAGCTCCCTTCTCATCTCCCTACAGTAGTGTTGCTCGACTCCCCAGAGTTTCTTAATTCCGGTCTTGAAGATAGAGACGTGATCAGTCAAAATGATGGTGCAGCAATCTTCTGCTCATCAGTAACCAGCGATCCAAGGAAAGGCACCTTTTTGACTCACAGGAACTTGATAGTGGCCGCTGCCACTGCCCAATCATATCATATTCCATCTGATATTTCTGATCAAGCGCGAGCATTGACAAGTACACCAGCACCAGTGTCATTGACTACGCGTCTTTTGACTGCTGTTTTTGGGTCAAGTGTAATGATGAGGGCGGTTTTAATGGGGGAGACTCTGGTCTTGATTGAGAGTAATTTTGAGATAGAGCAAGTACTTGAAGCAGTGGACAAGTATAAAGGATAATTATATGCCAGTTTCGCCTCCAGAAGTTCTGAAATTGTGGAGGTTAGAACTGACACAGAAATACGATCTCAGCTCGCTCAAGTTTGTCCAATGCAGTGGCGCGCCGCTGGCTACGGAGGTTGCACACAAGTTTAGAGCCAAGTTCCCTAACGTGAAATTTGCAACTGTAAGTACAGATTTTACTTGTTCATTACAACTTTATCATGTTGTGTTTTGCAATATAGCATTATTGTGTGGATTTGTTTGACTTTGATCCGAACTCTTGCTAAGAGTCTTTAATTTTACTTGTTCATTTCTTTAGAGCAAAAAAAATTAAAAATTTTAAATGAGAAAAGTGAGAAGATTTGGAACATCAATTGAATCTCTATTGGAGGTATGCTGGATCTCCTATGGAAGTCTGTCGGTGACCTCTATGAGGTTGGCGCAAAAAAAAAAAATCAACATTCTTTTTAAGAGAAGAAGAGAAATTTAAATGGGGGTATTTTTGTCACTACAGTGGCTCAGTGTGACAATAACAATAAAACTCAGAGATGCTGGAGAAAAGCCTATTTTGTTTTGGTTATTTTCAACTATTTATTATTTCCATTAAAAATAGGAATAAAAACTTGGTATTTATTTTTTAAGTAATGCTAAAGCTTTCTAAATTTTTTTCTCAAACTCCTTCCTATATAGTGTTGGTATGTGAGGTGTCAACATTATATCATTCACTATATAATCTCATGATTTACAAGATATTGACACCTCACATATTCAACACCATTTAGAAAAAAAATTAAAAAGCCTAGCATTACTTTATTTTTACATCATAGTTTATATATCTCTCTGTCTTGACGAAACAGGAAGTCAACTGCTATAAAAACACGGCCATTATTGGCCAACAATAGCTGTTGAAAAATTAGGGTTCAGCTTATAAAACTAGTGAACCAAACACACCATGCTTTTTTTTACAAGGTGAATCAAAACCACTTATATTTTACATAAAACCCGAGCCATATATATAAGAGAGCTTCATTTATGGAGGTCACAATTTCTCTGTCGTCATAGAGAAGAAAACTTGATATCTATGTACGTCATCCAAAAAAGAAAAAGAAAAGCTATTAGTTGAGGAAACTAACTATATCCGTAGAGATACGGATTGACAAAGACTACAGGTGCAGTGGCGAATATGAGATGGCCTGAGCTGAGGAGTTAGAGCGTGTTGGTTCTGTTGGTCGGCTAGTTGAATTTATGGAAGCCAAGATAGTTGAATCAGATTGTCCATCATTGCCTTTTGGTCACCGCTGAATCATTGCCTTTTGGTCACCAAGGGGAGCTCTGGTTGCGTGGCCCATCAATCATGAAAGGTATATATCTTAATCTGATCACATATGATTCTAGGGCATGTATGTTCATTCAAAATAACCACTTAATAATTATATGGGATCAACTCTATAACGTCATATTAAATAGTAAACTCTATAAGACTTACACACACTCATTACAGGAATATCGAACCTAACCCCTTCCATGGAAATAAACTTATTTGACTAAGACAGTTTTTTAAATAAACTTATTTGACTAAGACAATTTTTTCAAAGATTCATGGATACACTACAACAGAATCATCCTTTTACTGCACGCAAAGAATGCCGTAAATGACTATTTACGGCATTAGATGATGTCGTGAATGATATCCCTCAAATACGGTGTACGACTTAATGTCTTTTAAAAAATTTAAAAATATATTACATAATAGTCCTAGCACCTGAGACCTTATAGTGTTCAAACAAAGCTTTGACCATCTCTGCTACTAATTCGAATTTGTTAATAATTGCATAATGTTTATATATGAACAATAGATGTTATTAAATTTTTATTGATTATTTTTAAATCAAAATTTTATTTTTAATAATATAAATTTTATTTTACATGATAGACAAATTAACATTTGATTAAAAAAAATTAAATCATATATTATTGAATCAAAGGAAATTCGGTAATCGTACCCGAGATTGAGAGATGTTTCTCTACATTTTACAATTTAATAGATAAATGTAAGACTAAAGGGAAGACGAAATGTAAATGGACTTTTGTAAAAAGTGGTTTTGCATTTTAGATTCTTATTATTATATTTTTTTCATAAAATTTTGAATTAATTTATAATAATTAATATACAAAATTGAAGAAAATTTAATTATTAATTTGTCTCTTAGACAAAACTTAAAAAAAAATCAAGATAAAAAAGGGAAAATATAGTCCATAAAATCATTATCATCAACAAATATTATTTTTGTCACAAAACACCCGCCTAACAAAAACTTAAGTTTTAACCTTAGTGTTGTGTTCCTTTTAGGAGTCAAAAAGCTTGTTTCTGAAAAATGTATACATGACGTGAATTGTATGTCGTAAAAGACTCTCAAATAAGACACGCAACAGGTAAGTCGTAAATAATCTTTTTTTAAGGTGTTCCTCAAATGCCTGCCGTCTTTGAGAAATTATGTATCACTATTACGACTTGCAATGAATGCAGTAAATAGTCATTCACTTGTTTCTGAAAAATGTATACAAGGCGTGAGTTGTATGTCTTAAAAGACTCTTAAATAAGACACGCAACAGGTAAGCCATAAATAATCTTTTTTTACAGTGTTCCTCAAATGTGCACCGTCTTTGAGAAATTATGCATCACTATTACGACTTGCATTGAACGTAAGTCGTGAATATCAAACGAACCCATGATGATAGCGGATCCAAACCGGATGAGAAGGTATTTATGACGCGCCATTTATGTGCGCCGTAAAACTCAAGCCGTAAATGACCCAATCTGTTGTAGTGATATAGTCATGTTAGCTCAACATAGTTGCTTTGGATTTGTTCAGATTCTGAACATTTCTAAATAATTTCACATTCGTTTTTCAAAAACGGTGCGTGTTAGTGCAGGTTATGTAGGAGATGACAATGCAACTGCTGAAACATTGGATTCAGATGGATGGTTAAACACCGGGGATCTTTGCTATTTTGACTCTCAAGGTTACCTTTACATTGTTGATAGGTTAAAGGAAGTGATCAAATACAATACTATTAAGGTGATTTATTTAATTATTTTGGATCTTTAACTACCAACTGAACCATTCATAATAATTACTTGTGATCACTTTATCTGAAACATTCATGCAGATTGTCCCAGCAGAGTTGGAACATTTACTTCTATCAAATCCTGAAATTATTGATGCTGCTGTCGTTCTGTATGTATTTAGTTACATTTTAAATAAATTTTGAACCCATCTAGATATACTTAACCTTATTTTTTTTTATTCAATTCATGTGTGACAGTATAACAATTTACTTATCTACTAGGTTCTCTTGTTCGGTACTTTTGGAACATCACTTTAGGAGAAAGGCAAACTTTATTGAGGAACAAAGTAGACAAGGCCAGGGCACAAAGACGCCCCACCTAGAACACAACTCAAACCAACAACAAACATAGCAGAGACACGCAAAAAACAAAGCCACAACACAAAGGGCCACGACAACAACGACACTCAAGTCAAGCACCACCTAAGCACATCCCCTTCACCCGCTGCTCCCTTTTTAGCTAGTACATCCACAAAGGAATTTGAGTCGCTAGAGCTAAACTCAACACAAGCCTGGCCCAAACTGCCCAGGAGGCTACGAATATCCAGAATCAAATGTGAATGCACCCAGCTGCCCAAATCTCTACTATTGATCCAAGAAACAGCCATCTTGGAATCACTCTCAAAAATAATTCTCTTTCCCTCCAGCTCAGGTCTAGATGCTGTGAGATGACAAGCTCTAGCAATGGCGAGAATCTCAGCAGAAATGATGTCTTGAGAACCCACAAATTCATTTTAAATGTTCAATCAGGTATCCAGATGAAGAAGCAGGGGAGATTCCAATGGCATTTTTGTGAGAAATCCTGGAAGCAACATCACAGCGAATCCAGTAATGGATTTCATTGCAAAACAGGCATGTAATTCTGACTACTACTGAGACTACAATAAATCAGTGTTTTGGAGTTGCAACAGCCTATACTACTGATTAATTCCGCGACTCAAGTATTCTTACACCAGAGTTTGATTTATTTGTTGTTGCAGGTTGCACCATACAGGAGAATAAGGCGTTTTGCTTTTATCAGTTCTATTCCGAAATCTGCTACAGGAAAGATTTTAAGAAGAGAATTGGTGAATTCTGCTCTCTCTGTCTCTAGCAATGCAGCGGAAAAATGATGCATTTACTGAGAAAATTGCTAAAAGCTATAAGACGTTGTTGAATTTGAGATTCAAAATCGAAATTGTGTGACCATTTTTTTTTCAGCTAAACAAAAGTTGGAATTCAAAGTTGAAAAGGCGAACATATTTTTGAGTTTATGGACAGACATTATATTAGAGATATGCAACATTTCGTTATTTCTAAATTCTGTGTCATACTATTAAAATATTAAATCAAAGTTGATGATATTACCTCCTTTCAAAAAAAATAAGTTTTTGATATTACCTGAACTAAAGTTTGATTATTTCTCTTGGGTAGTTAACTAGTTATTCTTTCACCCGTGTAGTGGTGGCAAAACGGGCCGGCCCGGCCCGTTAGGCCCGTATGCTAAACGGGCCGGGCCGGTATGGAAAACGGGCCGGGCCGGCCCGGCCCGTCAGGCGAAAGAGGAAGGCCGGCCTGAGCCCAAGGCCCGTGTGGGGGCAGGCCGGGCCGGGTCTTAACGGGCCTGCCAGTCACAAGCCCGTCGTGCCTTAAACGGGCCGGCCCATCGGGCTTCGAATTTTTTTAAAAAAAAATTGTAAAACATTAAAAAAAAATGTAATTTTTAAAATTTTTGAATATTTTTTCCTTCCTAACGGTCACCTGGCTAATTATAAAAGCCACTCTTCAATTCAAAATTTTTTTTAAAAAATTCAAATTTGAAAAAAATTGAAAAAAATTTTCTGGCGGGCCCGCCAAGAAATTTTTTTTTCCAATTGCGGGCTTGGCTGGCCTTACCGGGCCTGGCCCGGTATTTTTCAAAGGGGGCCCGGCCCGGCCCGCCAGCTAAACGGGCTTGGGCCTGGCCCGTTTAGCTGACGGGCGGGCCGGACTGGGCGGCCTGTTTGGGCCCGGCCCAAATTGCCACCACTACACCCATGCACACAAAGTGATATCTCACATACACAGTGTTATCTGATCACCCGTGCAGAATTATAATCTCACATACACGTTGATATCTGATCGAACGTGCAGAGTAATCTCATATACATGACAATATGACCGCACATACAGAGTAATAATCTCACATACATGTGCAGAGAAGCCCCAAATGCTTATAATCTGAATCTAATACTGGTGGGAAGGGTACATACATGATATCTTAAAATCTCTTTATAAAACATAAAACAGAAATAAATGTTCTTTTCTTGTCTTTTCTGAAAATGTCATAAATAACTTGGATCTAGAAATCTTTCTGAAAATCTGTCTGAAAATCTAGAATTCTGTTTGAAAATACTTCTATTATTATTCTTTGTAAAATCTTATTCTGGAAATCGAATTCTATAATTAGTCTATTTCTAATCTCTGAAAATCTATGCATTTCTTAAAAACATCTCAAATGATCATCTGGTAATCTATTTTCTAAATACATGAATAAATCATTTATTTCTAATAATTCTCTAAATAATTAAATCTAACATATAATTCTAAAACAAATAACTTTTAATAAAAAGTATCCACTCAAAGAACTTATGTGCTCAAATTTGATCTGTTGCTGGATTCCGTCTGAATTCATCTATCTCTGATTCCACCCTAAATCACATAAACTCAATTTAGAATTTGAGATCTTCCATTTCTTTCTCTTCCAAGTCTTGATCTATGTCTCTCTTATTTCTCTCTCCCAATCTCTTGGTTCTATCTCTTTCTCTCACCGAGCTCGTTCTTCTTTCTTTTCTTCTTTTCTTTCTTTTCTTTCTTTTATTCTCTGGTTTCTGTTTTGCTGTTTCACGAAATCTGCTTCTGTCTCCTCATTTCTATTTCTATTTTTATATTATTTCACGCCACCTCAGAACTCTCTATCTATTTCCTTTCTTGTTCTTTTCTTAAGTTTTTATTCTAATTTTTGCCACCACTTCACCAACTCTTGCCACCTAGCCTCTTGCCATGTTGCCACCTATCACCCAACTTGCCACTTGTCAAATTTCTGTCAACAAATCTCATCCCTTTTTTTAATTCACAATTGAGTTGGATCGACTTTTAGATCTTGTGTCTATGTGTTTGGACTTTGATTTAGGGTTGGGAATATTTTCTAGAGTTTGACCTTACACAAGTGATGGATACCATAGATATGTACTCTGCTTCAAGGCCGTCCCATGGGGGTAGCAAACTCAGCATTTTGCTG
Source organism: Dipteronia sinensis (assembly GCA_033220585.1). Classification (NCBI taxonomy): domain Eukaryota; kingdom Viridiplantae; phylum Streptophyta; class Magnoliopsida; order Sapindales; family Sapindaceae; genus Dipteronia; species Dipteronia sinensis. The sequence continues at coordinate 17,149,600 of CM065637.1, forward strand.
GGGCTCCCAACTAGCCAAATCTACTTCTTCTTGTTTTTTTGGTTGGTTTCGTAAAATCAGGACCCAATCTATTTAAATTTAAAAAAGGCCCGATCTTACATCTTTCTTTGCTTTTTTTTTAATTTATTTTGTTTTTCAAAATCAGGGCCCAATTAATTAATTTAATTCAACAAAAATAAACTTCAAAATCAGACCTAATTGAATTGTCATTGTGAGACTACTTTATTTGTAACCAAAAAAAAAAAACAACACCTATACAAATGAAAAACAGTTTTGATAACTTTGAAGAAAAATCTCTGTTGATTCAGCATACTTCTCTAGCTCTCTCTCGTTTTCTTGAATCTCCTTGCCTTTGTCAATATTTAAGGTATGGTTTTTGTTTTCAATTAATTACTTTGAATCTCTTTATTAATCTTGATTATCTACAACAGTTGATTGTGTGAAATTTTTTGATATGTTAATTTTTTATTAAGTTTAGAGTATTTTTTTTGCTGAGAAAATAGAGAAATAGAAAGAGTCAAAGAGAAAATACAAGTTAAAATTACATGAAAACGAAAGTCGACAAAATCGGCATACAAAAACTAAGTTAAATTATTAATTGTCGTTTGAGTTATTTCGATTTCGAATTGATCCATGTATTCTTGTTATTGTTGAATACTTGAATTAGTCAATTAGACAATATAATCTGTTATATATACGTGTTATTGTGTTAAAGTGACGAAGTGAGTTAAAGAAAAATAAAATAACTGAAAATTTCAATTTTTTGGCTTTTGTAGAGTATGTTGGAAAGAATATAATTTTGGTGAAAAATTTATACATGAGGTGAATAATACTATCAAAATTTTACTTATAAGACTCTTAGATTTTTTTTTTTGGTTGAATGAAAAGGCTCGTTAGACTTAAAAAAAAGCTTTATGAGAAATTGAGAACCTATTTAACTATTTTTATTTTATCTGACAAATTTTATAATATATATTTTTAGGTAAAATCTTGATTTTTGAATAGTTATGACGAGTCTGCGAAAATATGACTCTGGAAAGCCAGAAAAGAAAGGCGAAAGAAAGAAGAGATATGGTGATACAATCTTTTACGGGCTCTATGAATAGGTACGTAAAAAGAAAACCTAGTCAATCTAAGAATGAAAATGAGAATGTGAATGTGAATACTAGTTTGGATGAGAATGATGATGCACGTGATTTGAATGAGAACCAGCAAGTAGATGAGTTGAACGAAAATATAGATAATTTGAATGATAATATAGAAGATTTGAATGATTTGAATGAGAACGAACATGTAGATGAGTTGAAGGAAAATATAGATGATTTGAATGATAATATAGAAGATTTGAATGAGAACGTAGATGGCTTGAATGATAAGGCATATGATTTGTGTGATCCTGGAAACTAGAAAATCAATATATCTAAAAAAGAAAGAGATTGATAGTAGAAATGGGTCTCGTAAAGAGTTACTAATTTCATATATCATATTGAAAATAATAGAAGTTTTAACAACAAATATTACACTCGCTCTTTAGCAAATAGGGGAGAAACACGATAGACCTTAGCTAGTGTATTCACGAAAGAAAAAAATAAAGTCTTTTGTTTTTGTTGTGTATTGTTCAACAAAGGGTTGTCAAGTCCTTTAACTAGTCCAAA